>CAUIUS010000003.1:13420000-13822500 GCA_961210405.1 Drosophila mercatorum
TCGATTAACCAGCAGAATGGCAGTCCCGAGCTGCACGATATGTCCACAACTGGCCCCGCTGGCCGAGCACATGTGGTGGCGATTGCGTTACCCCCAGTGACGACATCGGATGGCACCTTGAACATGTCCCGTCATCATGTGACTAGCGAGAGTCACTCGCCATACAGCCAGCAGCAACAACCGCAACAACAGCAGCAGCAGCAGCCTCCGGCACAGAGCCAATCGCCGCATCTGCCCAATTCGAGCACCTTAAACCGTCAGATTGCTCAGTCGTAAGTTAAATTGATGCCAGCCAGTCCAGCTGAATTTTCATTTCTAATCGATCTCATTGGTTTCACAGTGTTCCTCCCATCGAAAGTGGACGCAGCTCTAATAGCGAGCTGACTCCAAGTGTCATAACTCGCACAGGTCTGCCGGAACGTTCATCGAATAACTAAGCCATACAATTTAAGCTATAGTAAACTTTACCAAAACGTCAAAATTGACAAATTATTTATATAAGCTTAATTTAGTCAAGAGATGCCCCAGTCCCAGTTAAAAGATGCTGTAAATGGTGAATTTGTTCCCAGAGAAGAACAACTTTCAGTTCATAGTTAACTTATTTTATTTCAACTGAACTAATTTCGATGTTTTTCTGCTTGACTTTAATTCAGAGTATTTCCTTAAATACTTTTAAAAATATGTAAAAAATTAGTTCCAGTTCATTGAATGTTTTCAAAAAGGAACAGAATTAAACTTTTCATATATGACGTTTCAATATAAACTGAACTAGTTCCGGTTCTTATAATTTTCATTTGAGTTCAATTATAAAAATTATATAAAAAAGAAATAATGAACTGATGAACTTATAAATGATTCAGCTTTGCTTTCAGTCAGAAATATTCTTGTAATATTAACTTGTTTCTAATCGGAATAATCTCACCATTTGTAGGACAACTAGTTCTTTGTCTTCCGCCGCCTTAGCCAACTAATTGCTACAAATTATTTGAAATGATTTGTGGGCACTACATAGGGTCTATTACATGCCAACAATATTGTAATTGTATAAAGCGTATATAAATGGATCTTAACACTTTAGAGCTAATTTAGTACAGAACCATAAAAATGTCTACGATTTTGTATATACTTAAGATCTACTTTTTACGAAAATAAATAAGTTGTAAACGCAGGACACTCAAGAGTTTGATGGCTCTACTCTTCGCTGGATCGCCTGTTATTTTTCATTGTCAACAATTTGGCAGCTCGCCAAATTGATCCAAATTAATTTTAATGACCTCGACGAGGAGCACAGCAAGCCATAAAATCCCAACAAGTAAAAAGGCTTCAAAGAAAGCCAGCAATGAGCCCTCGCTCTGGCCCTGGCCCTGGCCCTGGCTCAGCCCCAGTCGCTCGAGCTCTCGGGCTGTGTCTAAATAGCGATTTGGTGTCATCGCTTAAAAGCCTGTCCGCCGCGGAGTAACGCCACCGCCAAGTGGCGCTGCCTTTGAAGTGTCGTCGATGGTATGGCAAAAATTCCTGGTCGATTGCGGACCGAGCGAGCTTGGTATAATATTAACGCCTTGATGTGAACATCTACCGTGGATCGTGGATCGGTCGCAGTTGCAGTTCCAATTCCAGTTCCAGCCGTCGCCTTTGTCTGATTTTCTTTGGCCTTTGGGCTTCTTCGTTGCCTCGCCTCTCTGTTCCATTCTCATATCTTTTTTTTTTGGCGTACGCTCGATCAATTAGGCAAACTTGTTTTACGACCGCTTTTATTAGCGTTCGCTGGCCGGCGCTCCGAGTATCTTAAGCCCCGACTCTTTCCGGAGCTGCCCGGCTGGTGACTCGAGGGAAGACGGCGACTCTGTGCGAATGCGAGTGCTTGAATGAGTAATGAGACGGACGCGAGACCGCAATGCGCAGTAGCGGCACCAGCACTGACTCCAGCAGCGACTTTTTTGGAATGTGTTTGCACAAATTATGCGCTTCGCAGCGTTGTGCAAGTGCAGCGGGGTGGTATTGGTGGACCTGGTAGAAGAAGCTATTTGTTTGCCCTGAGTGGGAGTTGCGAAACACTTTGCTAAAACAGTCAAAGCGGCTTCTCTCTTAGCTGTGCCTAGTGTATCTCTGATGTAACCAAGATAAGAATAAACACTTCAAACAAAGACTAATGCCATTGTAATCAAGACGAAAACAAATGAGAATCACTTGACAGCCAGATGATGCACCTGGAGTGAGTAAGTGTACAAGTATCTGATGAAAATCCACTCTTTTAGGAAAGGTTCAAATAAATAAAAAGATATATAGGGCGACTTTCCTAACAATAAGATCCTTCTGGAGAGGCCTTTCCATTCAATGGTCTCAAAAGGATGCCACACCTGTTTAGCTCCGATCCGCTCGGCTGCAACAAATTAAAACATTAGCGAGCTGCGGTATTGCGGCTGCTACTAACAGCGAACCAGTTCGCTTTCTTGGCCAATTGCAATTCTAGAACTGCAAAAAACGACCAAGCCGACCATAAAATAATAATTCAATGTGACAAGCGACAAGATACGACTGCGGGGCGCCATTTTTCACACACCACCTCAGCCTCCACCACAGCCGCAGCCCCAGCTACAGCCCGAACCACATGGCTGTCAGATGCGGAGCACATGGCGCACTTGTGCCTGGTGACACTATCGCAGAAATTATGACAGACGTACAACTGTTATAAGGAGAGCCAATTGAGACCAGACTGCAGAGATAGGCAGAGAGAGAGAGAGAGAGAGAGAGAGGCAGAGAGAGCAGGTGAGAGCGGGCCGGGTAGCAACACTTTGCTAATCTCTGTGGCTGTGCATGCATTTGAATTTTTATTAAGCTAATTGCAATGCATTTCAAGCATTTGCTCATGTACACACACACAATTTTATAATAATAATAAATTGCTGATGCGTTTGTTTATTGTTTAGATAGACGCGGGAGCGATACCAGCCGTGGTGCATGCCCGCGATAAAAGCCAACATAAAGTGTCCAAACTGTCCGGCGAGCTGCATTTAATTAGCCAGATGAAACATGTTGAGCCATGTGCTGTTGTTGACCACCAACCAAGGCGGCCTTTTGAACCCGCCACGAACCAAGCGGGCTTCCAGGCGCCACTTAGGCAACTTCAAAGCGCCAAAGCCGCTGCCCAGAGAGAGAGAGAGAGAGAGAGAAAGAGAGAGAGAGAGAGAGAAAGAGAGAGAGATAGAGAGAGAAAGAGAGAGTGAGAGCTTAACTTGATGGTGGTGGCGGTTGGTTGGTTGCTTGGTTGGTTGGCTGCTTGGCTATGCCCGTGGTGGCTCAACTGCATCTCAACTTCATCCCATCCAAGTTGCCATGATCGTTGCCCAGCATTACAAATCGACAAACGACACGAAAATGCGCTTTAAAAACGCGCAGTTAAAATAGATAAAAGAAGATAGGCAGACGCCGCCGCTGGCTATTAAAGGTTGCCTGCTCATAGAGGGAGAGAGCAATAGACAAATTTTGGAAAGACAGTCAGAGAGAGAGAGAGAGAGAGAGAGAGAGAGAGAGAGAGAGAGAGAGAGAGAGAGAAACAGAGAGTAAAAATCAACTTAGGCTCAATTTATTTGTTTATGTTTATAACTACAGAATTTGTATATTAATTTATATTTTATTTACACCTAGCATAGCATAATATTTATAAATCTTTGAATTGTAAATATATTTAAAGTGATTATCAACATTCCTTCTAAAATACTTATGGAATGCATAACAACTATTCGCCTCTTCCGTTCTTCTCGTATTCAAGCTGTTGGCTTTACCATATAAATGAGCATATGTACAACTTTCTACCTTAACATGACGCCCACTTAGTCGATATGCAATAGCGTGGATCGAATTCAAAGCGTTCCCAGCCGCTATGCCCAGGTGACGTCACAAAAGCCAAGCCAACTGAAACGCACACGCAATCGTTCGAGTTCTAGGAAAAAATATCGAAATTCCACGAATTCACACGAAATACAAAATGAGATTGGCTCTGAGCAAGCGACGGGTTAGGGAAGCGGGAACGATGAGGCAAGGTATTCCCTTGTCTCTGCTGCTTATCACAACTCACGCGCGTCTCCTTCCACTTCTCGTTCTTGGGTCGAACCCAAAATCACATTATCTGAGTTGCCCAATACGAGACGACGACGACAACGACAACAGCGACGGCGATGGCAACGGCGACTCAACTAATGGATACTCTGCGGCGTAAAGCATATCACTGATGATGATGATGGGCTCTTTGGGCAACGAAATGCAGACGCCGCCGCCGTCGTAGAGGAAGATTGAAGATGCGGCGCTTATCGAAACAGAAACACAAGGCAACGAAAAAAAAAAAAAAACAAAAACAAAAAACTAAGAGACAAACGAACCCAAAAAGAGTTCAGCTGGCTTGCAGGATAGCACACGATCTGTGGAACTCTGTAGTCTGGAGTCTGCAGCTCTCTGCGCATATTTCTGTGTCTCTGCTTATCGTCGGAGCTGCGGACTTTTGTTTGCATCTTCGAAACGCACATGGGCAAAATGATCGCAGCTGAGAAAGGGTTCCATTCCACTTCCACAACAGAAATGTGGCGCCAAAGGAAGCGTTGAAAATGGTACTTGATATTGATCACGACGCCATGTGTGTGTATATCTCTCTATCTGTGCGTGTGTGTTTGGCTGGCACTGTAATTTAGACGGCGCCTCGATCCTTGTTTCACACTAATGCACTTGCAGCTTTTAAATGTCACCTCAGCTGCTGTGGCGATGGGGTTAAGTGCAGACGGGAGAGACGAGACCCAACATCAGATCGGACGACCGGCCAGGCCGGCTTGTCAGATATTGCCTCTAGGCCATTTGTGAGCTCCAAGCTTTATTTTGTTGCTGCAGATGGCAGAACATGCAAAACGATTGTGTATCCAATTGGAATAATTAGTGGTATCAGTCCAAGGATTTGTTTATGTTGTCATGCCAGGACACGAATCGAAACGAACTACAATAAAACGCACAGTACTTGGTTTGTAAGAATGCTCATATTGAAAGATTAAAATTTTAGTTAATCAAAATGTATTTTAAAGCCGTTAACCGTTATCTATACTGGCGTGACTATGTAATAAATCATGGATAATTACTGACATTTGAAAATTTAATTGAGGAACATTTTAGTCAACTAACAGTTATATATAAATTTGGAGTTCTACAATTCCGTTCGTTCAAAGATTAGTAAATTAGTTAGCTATACACAATGAGAAATGACTTTCAAATATACAAATGAATGGATTCTTAATATTTTAAAATAAGTCTTATTCTTCCTCTATTTAATAATATACAAGAATATCTTAGCCAAGAATAGCGAGCTATTCTCAAAATTAATAGTAGTATGTTTTTATGCGATATTGTGTCCTGACAGGATTGAGAACTTACTTGTCAAGTGGTAATATTGATATTTTAAAATATAATTAAGGTGAGAATCCTATTTTAGGTATTGCTTACTATAAATTAAATAAGAAGTTTCGAGCCAAAAATCAAGGTTATTGTAGGAAGTCCGTAACCGATCTACCAATCAATCTATCAATGCTCCTATTAGTAGATCGTAAGTGGAAGTGGGTTTTTTTTTCAGTACAAAATTATAAAAGTATCTTTCAGGTTCTAGTAGCTCGACTTTGAGTTGACTATAGCTAATAATAATGCTTCAACTATTCGACCATTAAAAGCAAATTTAATGCGTTTTATCCGACCTAAGGCTAAAGAATTTAACAACTGCGATTTGTCAACAACAATTAAGACTACAAAGTTGTTGAGTCGCAGATATGGTTACTTTGTACGGCACCCACTTCATGTTTCAGATAACTCAGCTCATTCCGAAGTGCCTGGGCAAAATATAGAGAGAGAGCAGCCATTTCCGAAATCTATGACTGGGATGCTCTTCAATTAAGTGCTAGAGTATCTCGTTGAGCTTTTCATTAGTTTATCGACAGCATAAATTTCTCAAATGCTGCCGCGTTGACAAAGTTGTTAGACGAGTTATGGGCAGACTACAGGACTTGTCTTTAGCTGTAATTAAAAGGTCTTTGGGATATGTGATGTGGCGCCGCGTTGGCCAACTTTCGAAAGCCCTTAACGTGAGAAAATTCCATTGCAAATGATATACACAAAATGTCTTATCAACCGTCAGCATACCTGAACAAAAAGTATTTGCGTATGCTTGAGATAGCGACAAACAAAAAGCGTAAATGTCAAAATGCCAAAATTAATTGCAATGGCAGTGCCATGGATAAAACCTAAAAAACTGTCATGCCGCACTGGCCTATGGGTCAAGAAACGACAACCTCCGAGGGGATCGGCGGAGGTAGAAGGGGGCTAACTGGCTTAGCGGAGAGAACCAGTCAGTGCCCAGCCCAGCTCAGCCCATTTTTTGTGCCTGGGCGCCATAAAGGCGACTTTGCTTGCCACCACCGGAGGCATGTTCACCTAAGACGTACAAAAAAACATTTTAAGGGGATCGATCAGCAGCACAAATTATAATTTAAATTTATTCATATGCCATTAAAAGCCTACAGAGTATATTATACATAAGTTTATTCGATTGCATATTCATTAATAAACTTCTGTTCAAAGTTCGAATTTGAATTCTTTAAGTTTTATATATTTGTAAAAATATGCATTTTATATATATATATATATATATATATATATATATATATATATATATATATATATATATATATATATATATATATATATATATAGTTGTAGTATATATATACATAGTTGTAATATATATATAGTTGTAATAGTAGATAGATTGATATTAAAATTATAGTAAAAATTTAATAAAATATTCATAGTTTATTTTTTTTTAAGTTTAATTTTGGCGTATAATAAATATATATAAATAAACAATTAGAGAAAAATGCTTCATTTTTGTTATTACTTTACTATACTACTACAACTACATACAAAAAAAGAAATTTACAAAAATGTTTAACTCTTTCGTATTCTCTGCATAAGCCCCCTTTTTAAACGCCGCCTCTGTCTTGCAATTGTGTACTGCGGTTGCCTGCCACACTGGCCACCATTACAAATTCTACCACTTTTGCCTCAGTTGTTTCTGCCACCTCCTCTGTCGCATGCCGCAGCCACACGAGATCCAGCTCTTATTCGAGTCGAAGTTGGAGAGCCGCAGCCAGAGCCAGGAGCCAGGAGACCACAAGCTTGGCAACACGCGCTCGCGGCATTTATCGCGCCTGGCAATCAAGCAGGACGCCGCGACGTCCCTTTGAGGCACGGACTCCGCATTATTGCCATATAAGAAACTTGTTTCGTGCACTTCATCCCGTTGCGTGTGAGGGGCAATCTTTTTGAGTCCCCATTTTGAGGTGGAGTCTTGCAACACGACGCGTTCATTGGCCAGCACAATTTGTATGACTATATATGTAAGTGTGTGTCTGTCTGTGTGTGTGTATTAGTATAATACATTACTGTCCGTATGCGTTTCATTAAGGCTTCGCATAAATTTTGTTGCATGTTTGCGGCATTTTATGGCCCACCGCGTATCGCACACGCATTTCGAGTCCATTTCATTTGGAGCTTGTCAGGTTTTCCTATATATAGTTTTCCCATCAAAATTATATATACACGCAGTCGAGCCTGCCTTTCGAACAGGTAGCCGCATTGGGTTGTCGTGTGGCGTTTGTCTCTTTTATGAGGCAGTTTTGTTTTGTTTCTCTTGGACATCTTGTTTCCTTTGTATTTGCCACATCTGCGGCGTCTCTCATTTTGGCTGCGCCTATAAATAATTGGGTTTTATCGTCACTTGTTTTTTTTTTCATTTAATAAATTAAATTTGTGGTAATTGAACTTGTTGTGGACACTGTCAACTGTGCCCAGTGATTCTCCTTATCGCTCCGCCACTCATTTATCAATCTGTTGTGTATAAAATTCTACATTTAATTGCACACTTTTTTAGGCGCACGGCACGTTTAATTAAGCAGGAAGTATCATTTTTTGCTGTCAAGGTGTGTGAGATGCTCTTTTATACGGTTGTCCAAGACCGTGATTGAGAGAGCAAGTTATTTTTCATTAGATAAACGTTTAGTGTCTGAGCGTATGCTTATGTTTAATCTTTTATGAAATTTAATGTTGAACTAATTATTTTGTATTATACTTCTTACTTAATGTACCGTAAGATTCGAACGCGAGTGCCCATAATTAAATAAAGTTTTAACTACATTGATGGCTACCTTCAAAAGTCAAATTCATGAGCATTTGGGAATTGAAGTTTGATCCATTAACCCATATATTGAATTTAATATGTGGACACTCCCAACAAATTTAAACGCTTCTTCATCTTGACTATACAGACATGTTCAAAAGTATTTGAGCAACATAATTTTTTTTTCACTTTGCACTTTAGAGGCGATTGTTGTTGTTGTTGTTAGTCTGATGTGCAAAAGATGCATACCGTTAGAAAGGTCGGTCTGTCTAGAAGCATATGAAAGAAGAAGTGATAAAAATAACGGCACATACGACAAAACCAAAGCAAACGAAAAATTGCTCATCTCTTTTCAAAATTATTTGAGCACATTTTATGCGTGTCATAATTATTTGAGCAAAACTTTAAATTTATTTTTTATTGTTTTAGTAACAACTTCAAAGAAATTTTTGTTTATAATGATTAAAGACATGTTTTAAGAGTAGTAAGTAGTTTAGTAATGCGTAGCATCGCCTTTGACATCGATAATTTGCTGCAGTCGAGCAGGAATAGAGTTAACGAGATTACGCGCGAATTCCACCGTCAATGTTGACCAAATGTTTTGAATTTCGTTTATGGTACCCTCGCGATTCCGATTTGGATCAATAGTCCGATGATGCTTTATAAAAGCCCACACATTTTCAATAATATTAATGTCTGGGCTCTGTGGTGGCCATTCCAGTACAGCCTGACCTGCGCCCCTTAAGAATTGGGTTGGAATCCATCCTTTGTGACATGGCGCGTTGTCTTGTTGTAGCATCCAGTCGGTGGTTGGAAAAAGTCGGTTGCCAGAAGGAAAAGCATGGTCATTTAAAATGTCGATATAGCCCGTTTGTTTTAAAGTCCCTTCGATTGGTGTAAGGTCTCCAAACCCGTAGTAGCAAACACATCCCCAAAACATTACGGTACCTCCTCCAAATTTGTTCAAGGGCTGCACAGCTTTATTCCTTTGACTCTTTCGAAGGTGCATAAATCGCTTTCCAAATGAGCCTTGATATTTAAAAGCCGCCTCATCCGTCCACAATACATTGTGCCAAAACTCTACAGGCTTTTGTATGAATTTCAATGCAAACTCTAGCCGTTTTGCTTTGTTTGCTGGGCTTATGTCAACAATCTTCCGGACCACATACGTTTTTATATTAATTTCTTTCATCCTGCGATAGATAGTGCTACTGCTGACTTTCTTTTCAATTAAATTTTCTGATGCCGCTGCGACTTTTACAGGACTTATTGCTGGATTCTCTGCAATCTCTCCCAATATTCGTCTGCATTGCCTCGGATCAAGTGCATGATTACGTCCAGATCTTTTTAAATTGTTCAAATTTCCCTGGGTATCCTTTTTTTTGTTCAAAAAGTACACAGTATTACGAGAAATTTTGTACATCTTTGCCAAGGCCGATGCGGAGGTTCCACCCTTGAATTTTGTTACGATCTCCGATCGAACCTCAATAGAAAGTTCTTTGGTTTTTACCATTTTAATTTCGAGACAATAGCAAAGTATTATGCACTTGCTAAACTACACTTTGCGGAAGCCAATCACAGAATAAATGCTACTTTTGCACTGCTCAAATAATTATGACACGCATAAAATGTGCTCAAATAATTTTGAAAAGAGATGAGCAATTTTTCGTTTGCTTTGGTTTTGTCGTATGTGCCGTTATTTTTATCACTTCTTCTTTCATATGCTTCTAGACAGACCGACCTTTCTAACGGTATGCATCTTTTGCACATCAGACTAACAACAACAACAACAACCGCCTCTAAAGTGCAAAGTGAAAAAAAAATTATGTTGCTCAAATACTTTTGAACATGTCTGTATATGCAACTGAGCTTCCATTTTAAAAAGCCTCTGAAAATGGGCGTCAATGTTCAAAATATATAATACGAAACGTCTAAAGTATATGAGCTATCAAAGCTTTATCTCAAGCTCAAAAGACATTAGATATAAGATTGACTAACTGAAAATCAACAAAGTTTCGAATCAATTTCATGAGTACAGAAAAGAGATAATCGATTATTGGAAAAAAGTGAACTATAGGGGCTAAGCAACAAAACATTGTGGGGTTGACTTAACCTCCTTCAATTTGCTACATATATGTTAACATTATTATTTCCTAAGTTTCCTTGTTCTATCGATTCAAGCGGTGTTTGCGAATGCGAATAAACGACAAGCAAAACGCTAACGCTCAAGGGGAAAACCGAACCAACAGCAAATTATGCAGCCTAGTCTATATATGATGTTGGTATATCAATTCTAATAAAAACTATTAACAGATTGGATCAAGTATACTTAAGTTGCGAAATGATCACTCAATTAAATAAGATTGCAGGTTTCACAAGTTAAATGAATTATTTGTGTTTACAGTCAACTTAATTATGGCTTTACTTTAATATGCACCTGATAAAGAGGTGTGAGAATTATCAATTAGAGTATTTCATGAGTTGCAACTACAACAGTAAATTGAAAGAAAAAGTTAAATGCGATTTAAAGTGCACATAAAATACCAACTCGATTTTCTTGGGAAGTCATATGGTTAATTTACAGATTTTATTATAATATTAATGATTATTGGGCTGCGAGTGTGCTGTATGATAAATGATTATAATTACGGCGAGCGCACATAAGTCAAAATGTTGCGCATACGCCGCGACAGCCGAGAAACACAGAGCATGAAAGTGGGCAGTTCCAACAGAGCAATGCACACACACACACGCATAGGCAGAACTACGCTCTCACACTCATATACTCTCAACTACACTCATACACAGCGCGCACACAAATATCTAAACAGCAAATCAAGCAAACTTTAATATGGCTACAATTTGATTACGAGCGCCAGCAAGGGAGAGAGAGCGAGAGAGCGCGCGCGAGCGAGCGAACAAGCGAGCACACAAGAAAGAGACCGAACGAACGCCACAAAGGCAACACCCACTGACGTAGCGCGATAGCGTGTGCATGCATGTGTGTGTGTGTGATGTTAAAGGAAACTCGTTTGTTTGCCCACTGCGGCAGCCACTGGCAGCCACAGCGCGACAGTCGCGCTCACAGCGTACGTCCAACCGGAAGCTCAGCACAAGACCTCGTTCGATCGTCGTTCGCTCACTCGCCTGCTCGCTCCATCTTGTTGCGCTATGCGTGTTTCCCCATTCCAATCAGAAAACAACAGTAACAAAAACAACAACAACAACAAGAGCGCGCTGTAGTGCCAAAACTTTGGCGATTCGAGTCGTGAATTCAGTTGAATTTTGAACGTTTGAACGCGAAAATGCAGAAATGCCGCGTGCGGCCTGAAATTGTGAATGCGTTGAAAAGCCGTCGCCAATTGTTAATTGTGTGTCAATAATTCAAACCCATTATAAAACCTAATTGAATAATAACATCAACTGGCCAGCCATTCGCTACAGCTGCTGCTTGTTGGCAAACTCTATTCATCGCGATTTGCGTGTCGCCCCTTATCTGATAAATTTCTATTGTTAATTATGTGTTTAATGCGCCCGTGGTTGTGTCTGTGCTAGTGTGTGTTATGCTAATTATTTTTGTTTTCATCATTTCGCCAGCGTTATGCAAATTGTTTATCTCTAAACTGTGCAGCGTATCTCTAAACACACTTGTTTCTGTATCCCCTCATGCAGCAGCAGTATCTGTAGCTGATATCTGTATCCATATCTGTAGCTGTATCTGTGTCTCTGTAAGTGTCGTGTCATTTATGTCATAGAGCACGCACTGAGAAACGGCATTCGTTTAAATTTATGTGCACTCGCATTTTAATATAAATCGCATAGTTTAGCTAAGCGAACAAAACGTTTGCTGTCGGACAATGAATGCGTTTTAAAAGCAATTAAAATTCGTATATCAAAAATACACAAAGAGGCTATAAAGAGTAATAACCCACTTGATATACGTCGACTCATTTGCATAAATCAAATAACAAATCAACGACATCAATTGGAACGCAGCTCGGCATTATAAAGCCAAGTAAGTTGACAATATATTCATAAAACTTTTATGACAGCCAAACCCTTGCTTATATTTGGCATTGATGAAATCGGGCAAGTTTCAGATCTTTGACATAAAACAAAATGGTATGAAATACATTAGTTACAGATTCATTTAAGTTTAACTACACAGGTAGTCGTCGGGTATATAGCATCATTTAATTATATGAATCCATTTACATAAAGACTTTAGAGTACAAATATTCTGTATAACATGGGAAGCCTGCTTAAATTAGAAATATATTTATCACAGGCAATGAGATCTATAATGAATTTGATATTTCATAGAGAAATGGGACTCGCAAACTGTTAACACACATTCTTAGGCGAGTATTTAAAAAAGTAATCTGTTCATTTTGCAATTGTATCACTTAAGCTAACAAATATGTGAATACACAGGGGACACATAAATATAACACGAGCTATGCTAAATATGTAATATTAATTAATAAAGTTTGTCATTTGTGCTGTATATAAATTAGTCACATCACATAATAGTTAAGAATTTAATTTATAATTGATATTATCTATCGAGCGTTTACTATTGATTCGCGATTTGTTCATAGCGCGTGCTACAAACTTAATGAAACACTCTAGCGGCAGCTCATGTTATTGAGTTAAGTTGCAATCTATAAGCAGAGCAATATCAATTAACTTACGAACGGGCAACGCATAAATTTAAGCTTTTATGTTTATAGATCAAGTCAAGCTGTGAGGCTAAACTTAATACATAGTTTGCTTTAAGCAAAAGTCAAATGCGAGGAAATAACTTTATTTTTGGATAATCAAATCTATCATAATCATAACTTTGTTGCAATTCGTAAACTATAACATACTTGTGTATAGATAATCTATTATTTCAAAAGATTAAACAAAAACGATTTGACATAACTTATGATATAAAATTGATCTCAATATTTTCAACAGCCAACTTAATTTAGTTACTTTTATTTTACTAAAACGAATTCAAAGCCTCAACAGTCTTCCATATTTATATATTATTTATATTTATAAAAGTATAAAATCAAAATCAATGAAATTCAGCCGTAAATTGAGAATGTTGTTCAGAACAAAGCAAAACAAATTGGAAGCCTCAAATAAATGTGCAGCTAAATTAATTTCAATTATGACTTGTACAACAAATTAATTTCGCTTTTTATTCGTTTTATTATTGAATTTCAATCGCAAATTTATACAGCTGGCTGGCTGTCAGCTATTGTATTTTGCGCAAAGTATGGATAAAACAATACAATAAATTGCCATGTGAATTTTTGTGAGCAATACCATAAATTTGTCAGCAATATTTCAGCGGCGTTTTGCATAGGGATCTCCATACGAATATGCCATTCTCTGCCGGCAAGTCGGGCCAATTTCACTTGTACTGCAGAGATAACAAATACATTATCCCTCGCCTGCTTTATGAGCAATTACTTGGGGACTATGGCCCAGTGCGAAACAGCGTCAAACCGGAAAGTTGGCATGCAACTTTCATCACATCTCATTCAACAAATACACAGGGTACACACAGTAGTTGGGCTACGTGCGTATACATATGTATTTATTCGCACAATTTCATTGCAGATAACCAGCAGGCAGCCCAGCCACAAGTCAACAAAAGAGTTAAGCTCAAAACCTGGCGCATAGAAAAGAGTGATGATTATTCATCAAGCAGACATTAATGAGATGCACATGCATTATAGCACTGTGTAAGCTGCTGATAAGCCAGAGCTGTTGTTAAATGCGTTTCATAAATAATTTAGAACTTACGGAGGTTAATTAGTTTTCATTATTACAATTGTTATGATATTCAAAACGAAGAATAACTTGCCACTAGTTGCAATCGTTCAGCTGTAACCTTCAACTGGCTGAGTCCTATCTCTCAATCTCACGCCCTCTCTTAACTCTTGCTACACTTTCACTCTTGTCTAATGGTCGAATCTCGGCACATGCGCGACAAGTGCCATTTCTTTGGGCAATTAAGTGCTGGCGCCACCAAGCACACAAACAGACAGCCGACAACAATGCTGGCTCAATGGTTCCGTACTGCGGAGCACTGTCATAAGCCAACAATGACACAACATGACAGCAGTTTCCACTTCAAGTGCATTGCAAAAAGGCCAATAAAGTCATTAGCTGGAAGTATAAACGAGCTGAGCCAAGTGTGTGCCTGTGCCTATGTTTTGGCCATAAAAACGGACCAAAAGGCAATGGAAACTGTGCCAGCATAGCCCAAAACAGAGTCCAGAGCGCTGCGTGTGACCAGTGGCACAGGTTGCATGATACCTTCATATATATATATATATATATATATATATATATATATATATATATATATATATATATATATATATATATATATATATAAATATATTTATATATATGTGTGTGTGTGTGTGTGTGTGTATGCGTAGTTAAGCGCCTTTTAATTTATGACACTTTTATGAGACCAAAGAGCAATAAAACTAAAATCGGTTTCTCGACAAAAAGGCAATAGTTTGCCTTTTGGGCAATTGCATCATAAATCTTGACCAAAATCGTTTAGCAAGTCAACTGCAAAGGTCATTGGGTTGCTCGTAGGGTTGCCAATTGAATGGTAGATGTATCATGTAACTGTATTTTAAATATTATTGTCTCTTATATGTAATATATGTAATATATCTCACAGGTTGAGGTGAATATTTCATTAGGCTTTTCATCTAAATCTTTATTTTGACATTTTCATATCAAATATATTGTATAACAAATATTTCAATGAACAAATTTCATTATTATGGCATTTTTATAGTTTAAGATATAAATAAAAATGCTTCAAATTATAAACTGCTTGGCAACCCTGTCCAGCTCAACCCTCAGCAAAATGCAACAAACGTAGTTATGCAACTTTTAACACTCGGTCGAAACTACTGCAAGCCTACACACACTCACACATTCATTCTCACTAATGCAGGTAGCACAACAAAAGCATTAAATATGAAGCACGCAATTCGAAAATAACAAGCAGAACGTAACAGGCAATGATATATGTATGTGCGAATTGCACACTAAGCAGGTCAACGGTGCAACGGGGAACATGGACTGGCAGCCCAATAGGAAACACGTAGAGTCCAAGACCCATTGACCCGGTGAGGACAAGGGCCAGGAGCAAGACCAGGTCCAGGGACAGCGACAGGGGCAGACAGAAGTCATGTCGTGCGTTACGCGGCGTCGCTTAATTACACGAGAGGTTTTCGGTTGACAGACAGGAACTCGACCTGGACACGGGCCTCAAGTATCGAGAAGTTCTTTGGCGTCAGAAGTCTGAGTGGCTTGCTGTGTGGCGGATTTCAGGGAGTCCAACCGCTTTTCCAGGAAAACATTGCATAATAACATTGATATATAATTGAACTTTTCCTCATACTCAGCTCCAGCATCACATTTATTTTGATTGCACCCATATGCCTAAGTTTTAAATTTGCTTTTTGCTTTTTGCTTTTTAATATTTCTTATTTTAACACTGTTTATTTTACATGGAACTAACTTATATTCAATATTATTGGCTTTAGTATATAAGCCCATATATTATGCCGTTTATCGCGTCTGCAGCGATAAGTTAGCATTATTCATACCAATTTCACTAAATAGCACTTATCAGGCAAACAATTCCAAGTGGAACTGTAGTGCTCAAAATTAAATCAAAGCTGTTATCGTTAGTAGAAAGGAAACAGCTGCCCTATAAGCTCGGTGATAAGCAAATGAGAAAATCTCGAGCTAAAGTTTCATAACGTCCGATAAAAAATCCAGAAAAGCAGAATTTTTATATTTCTTAGTTATCAGAGTATTCCCCATCTAAATACTGGCGCCAAAAGTCATAAAAATCGAAATCGTGGAAGCCACGAATTTCAAAAGTTTTCTACACCTTCCTTGAGTAAATTATTACGATAGTAATTAATTAATTAAAGACAAGGGAAAATTAGGCGAGATCTTTTCACAGTCAGCGCCAAGCAATCAAATAAACGAATGTTGAGTTTTCCACAGCTATTAATTGTTACCGCGTCTCTGACAATGTCTCCGACAATGCTCTCACAAATGTAAATGTCACGAATGAAACGACGCCGAGCGACGGAGGCTATGGTAGATACAGAGACGGCATAAGCCGCGCCGACGCCAAGACACTTAAAAGCTTTGGGCATGGCCAGACAGGCAGACAGACGGACAGAAAGATGTATATACATACATATAACCAAGCCACATTTGAATTCCTGTTGCAGCAAAGGCACGGAGTTGGAATTTGTCTGCCCGCGTGCCGAAAACTTGTCACTGCTGCTGCCGGTGTGGTCGAACGGGGCAGAGGAAGAGGAGAGAGGGGAGAGATAGCGTCTGAGATCAATCGTATTGCCGGCACAGATCAAGCGAAAGCGTTGCTTAATATAGACGCCAGTAGAAGGGTCAACTCGAAATTTCAAGGGTTTTTGTGTGTGTGGAGCATCTATGTCAGCTCATAGGGCTGGCAGTAAGGATATTGCCATTAAGTTCGTTGCTTAAGTCTTTTGTTTCGCATGTACCAGCATAAAATTGTTCATTGTCACGACTCCCAATTAATTATAAAACAAAATGCATACAAATTAAAGCACTATCAGCAATTCCTAAACAAAAACCAACAACAACAGCAACAACATGAATAGAGAACCATTTCCGCCATCATTTCAGCAGTTGATAAGCCAAGTGCGCCGCTCCACAGAGTAGTCCAGACCAGTACAAAGTATTCGAGTATGAGCTATGAAATAGAATTATGGGCTAACACTGTTCTTCTCACAAAATCACCGATTGGAACAATCAGTTAAATGCTCAAGCATGCTTATATCATTCGTTGTGGTTCGGGGGAAGGTTCTTCGCTTATCACTTGAAATATTCAAATTGAGTTTTGTTTCAGTGTTGTTGGTGAATGTGTAAGTAGCCGCATTTCAATTGCGTTTTAGTTGTTGTCAAGTGCTTTTGGATAGCGACTCAACTATGGGACTTAGCTTCAGTGCAGTCGAGTGTCACGGCAATGAGTAATTGCTTCAGCTGCGACGCACAGGCCGAAGCCCTAATTGCATTGCGATAAGCCATGCGGATATATGTACACATATTCACATAAGTAGGAGCACCTTGTGCCATCAGGAAACTCTCTATTGCGGTGTCTTATCCAATACATACTGCTAAAGTGAAATCTTGAATAGATTGTCTCCTTTGAATAGTCATCTGCCACAACGTCACTCTCGTTGAATTAGACTCTGGTCAGTCGTAAATGAAAATCGTCAGTCAATACTTTAACTGTATTAATATAATCCATATTGAGCTATATAAACATATTGAGCTATATAAACATATTCGCTCACTGCAAATATGAATCTATAATTATAATAAACACATCATTTCGGAATCATCAAATATTGATTTGAGAAATATAATTGGTAATTTAAGACCAAAGCTAAGCTTTTTACACTCACTCAGGTTAACACTTCTTTCAGCAGCGTATATAACTCTCAATATGCAAAGTAACTGCATGTAAACCCCTCTAATCGCTTGATACACTCTACGAATGGGTTTGTTACATAAAAACGCTATAATTACAACTCCAAACTGCCTAAAACACTCAAGAGAGCGACGTCTGCATCTGAAAAGATTCTCATAATTACGCATAAGAAGAAATAAACATACAAATTTGAATAAAATCGATATAACCACCAGACATGGGCCTGAGAGCGGAGTAGAGTTGAAGGTGGATGAGAGCCGCTGCTGCTGCTGTGGCTGTGGCTGCTGGCGTACTTTGCCATTAAGAATCGAACCACAAATCCACTTAAAATCACTACAAAAACCAATAAAGATTTCTTTCATCTTTGCCGAAGGAGCGCGAGAGACGCCAACAGAAACAGAGAGAGAGAGAGACAGAGAGAAGAGAGAACATATTGATCGAGCGACAATGAGAGTGAGACAATCATGAGGCGATCAATAGGCATTGTAATCAAATGCAATGCACTAGGGCGCTTAAGGGGACTTATGGAATACTTGGGATATACTTCGGCGGTGACGCCACTTTGAAATTTCGGTGACATTTTCCTAAATTTTGGGTAGGGCAACTGAAAGGGTATACAGGATTAGTGGAGCCAGAGCAATTATCATTTGTCTAGCTGTTATCAGTCAAATAATATGCATATCAATGATTTTCAACTCATTCTTTGTACACTTTTCTTTACTTTCATTCAAATTTTCACAGTCGAAGCGTTTTCCATTCTGACTCGTTTGAGTTGTGCTTCCAGGAAAGCGCGTGCCAAGTCTTGTGTTCATATCGTAGCCTTTGCTTCAACGTATTCGCTTGATAAACGTCATAAAACTTAATCACCGCAGCAGCTTCGGCTCCAGCTACATATGGTGGCTGCACCTCGTCAACAAGATCGTGTGGATGATCACATTAACGGGCCGGCGCATGATATATAAAGCTGTTCACAAATTAAGGTCCATTAGCGCAGCAGGATGTGTCAGCGTCGATTGAAATATGCGCTTGTCTGGCTTGCGGTTTTTTGTTTTGACATCTTTCGTTCCTTCTGCATCAACAGATTCTCTCTCTCTCTCTCTCTCTCTCTCTCTCTCTCTCTCTCTCTGTCCTGTGTCTGATTTGACTCAGTTTTCACTCGCTCTGCTTGCTTTTTGCATTTTAATGGAAAGAATTTGTTTAGCATCCAGCTGGGGAAGAAGGTTGCCAACGAACCTTTTTTGATGGGTGAATTATGTGATTCTCGCTGACCAGAACCTAAGGCAAATCGTTTGATTAATGATCCACACCATGGGCTTTAACAATAATGTGAGTGGTATTTGGCCTACTTGTGGTTATCTCTTAAACTGATGAGTGTCAATGAATAAATGGTCAATAGAAGCCACCTTTGTCAAGGAATAAATTCTTTACAGCATGATTGATTAATGTATGTATGATGTGTATATATATATATATATATATATATATATATATATATATATATATAGTTAGTATTATATTTATATATTATTATGTATTATATATTATTGAATATTCCTTTAACATGTGTGGTATCGCTTGAAACAATCGCAAGTTGAATGGACTCCTTGACTTAATCATCAGCAATATACGGTCTAAAAAAGAATGACTCTAAGACTGTGGCTGTATTATATGTTTAATATAGAATGAATACTTCTAGTTGCTCCTATGTCGAGCTTCATCTTTTGCCTATGCTGATCTACAAGTTGATCCAAAAATCTGCTTATATGTGGCTAAAGCCCCAAGTGTGCAACGATGCTCAGCTAAATGATAAATTCGCATCAACATGTCAAAATGGGCAGTGTTTAGAGTACATATACGAAAATCTAAACACAATGCAATCTGCATATTAAATACCAAAGAAAGAGAGCTTAAATTGTCCATATATGTATATACATATATATCTATTTATCAACTCGGTAAAAATGATTTTTTTAAATGTATATATATTTATAAATGTTTGTAATATATAGATTCTGTTCTTAATTTATTTCTTTTGAAATGCCCATACATATATCATTTTCTGAGACGTTTTTATGGAAAGAAGCCAAGAATCCCTTGCAATTAGCGACATCACAAGAAATAGATCCTTATTAGGCGCTAGACAAGCACGCAACCGTCAATTAATTAAACTATATCCTTCGATCTTTGTCTTGGTTACTTTCTTATTTGGGCACTTGTTCACGCCCACAGCACGGTCTAACGACCTGGTGACACTACTGCCTGTGAACGGCGGGGTCAGCGGGATCAGCGCAGCTAAGCCCGGTCGGCTATCGATCAAGCAGATTACATTCACGCAGGCTCATGCATTAGAGTGCCTACCGTTCAGCTAGCAGCAAGTAGCTCGAGTGTCGAACCTGTTTTCGGTTTCAAGTGCGGGGCAATATCTATTTTCCAAGCCTTACATCAAATTGACTAATTTCGCTGCAGCAGCGCAGTCGGCTTCGCAGTGGCTGCGTTTGAAATGCACCTACAAATTTTTACCTGTCACTCACCCGACGGCATCTCCATCTCGCTTCGGTGTCTCTCTTCTCGCTTGCACATGACGCTTGTGTGAAGGCAACGCCTGCAAGTGACACTCGAAGGAAGGGAGTAGGCAGACGGACTGCCTTGCCTGCCCATTGATGAAATTGACTTTTTATGTTGTTGCCGTTGACTTCTCTTCGATTTGCGTGGCGCTGCTCTCGGTCACCGCCGCCGCTGCTGCTGCTGTTCTGCTGCTGTCTCAGCCGAAGTTGACGTCGGCGTCAGCTGAAACTGGATTTTTGGGATTAAGTTTTTGTTTACTTTAAGGCGTTTTTTAGTTTGTTTGCACGCCTCAAGGAAGTCGGTTCGTTGTGCTCGCGTTCCACAACAACAGTAACAACAATAAACAAAAAAAGCAACAATTACTCAAATCTGTAAAGTGCTCGCAACTGGATTAATACGAATATTTATTGCTTTATTAGCCGCATAATTCAAAAGGCTTACAACAAAGCCCATTAAATGCTCAATAATAAATGTAACAAAATCCAGCATTTCCAAGTCCGTTGCAATTAATTTCGCATTTTTGCGTCTGTGATACAATTTGAACTTGAATTCCGCGTTGCCATAAATCAATCCTTAAACAAGCTGCCAAACACAAAATCGCGCGAAAAATCAAACCAATAAATTATGGGAATTTTGCTAAGTGATGGCGATGTAAGTTTAGCTTTTAATATTTCATACCATTCACATATTCCAACACACGTTTAACTACCCAGCTATAAATCATAACTTAATTAAACTGGTATTCAAATTCTTGAAATGTATATACTTAGGCTAAACGATATAGCTAGTTGTAGATACTAATTGGTGAATTATTTTAAACCACGAACTGGATCTATTTACATTAATTGCTTTACGACTTCTCT
Organism: Drosophila mercatorum; assembly: GCA_961210405.1. Lineage (NCBI taxonomy): Eukaryota > Metazoa > Arthropoda > Insecta > Diptera > Drosophilidae > Drosophila > Drosophila mercatorum. The sequence goes on from CAUIUS010000003.1 coordinate 13,441,158, forward strand.
AATCGATAGGCTACGATAAAAGCAAATTCAATCATGTGATAATAGTTCGACTGACACTCTGTCTACCAATCACTATTTTAATTCTGTTCCTTTCTACATTTGTCGAGTTTCGCTTCTCCAATCAGTATTGAATATTTGTCAATTTAAACGCGGGATAAAATTTGGTAAATATCCAAATAATAGACTTTACGACTTAAATGCCTCAAACTTTTCTTCATTGCTTATTGAAGCTTTTTCTCATTGCAACAAATATAACTTGGCAAGTGGCGCACCGTTTACTGCATAAATAAAATCAAACAAACGTTTACAGGAAAACTAAACTCGATAATCTTCAGTTGACATCCGCTAGTTAGAGTTATGAGAAAGCAACGATCCATGAATGAGTCAAGTGTGTGTAGCTGAAGTGTGGGGGAAGGAGGGGAAGAGCAGTACCTGAAACAGGATCCACTTGGCATAGACCTGGCTGGCGCTGCCGTCCACTGAGCGAGCGCACCCGGTTTCAACTTAGCCTAAGCCGAGAGACTTATAAAAAACCACTTAAAGCGCCGCTTTAATCCTAAGTGTTCCCGAACCCCTCCTCGCTGTTGGCTTGTTTGTTTTTTTCTTCTTGTGTTATTTCTTTTTTGGTTTTATTCCTTCACTTGGCCGCCGCTCAAGTGGTTTTCTCTGTTTGTTTTTATTCCTTCATTTGCAGTGACAAATTATTAACGTTCTACTCATCGTCCACATCAGCATCGCGACTTGCTGATCCTCGATTTGTGGCTCATTTTTAGTAAATTGATTTTTTATTGCTCTTTATTTGAATTCTCTCCACCTTCATTCTTCTGCCTCGTCTTCATCTTGCTTTTCAGTTTTGTTTTTGTGCTCGCATTTTAATAAGCGCCTCTGCAGTCACTTCGAAGTGCCTGCGATCGCGCACCGATCCCATTCGAATCTCGATCCTGGCTATTCGAGGCTGCAACATGTTGACAATTTTTCGTGTGGTCGCCGCTCCTTTGATGAAGCACCGCCTCGAGTATCGCCAATGGACGGCGCTCTCTTTGATCGACTGATCTTCTAAAGGGAGCGACGTCATTATGCACGCGTGGTCAACTCTTTGATGGCTTGGATTCTCGTGGTTCTTGCTGTTGCTGCTATGCTGTTCCTCTTTCCCCAAATGCGTTTGTGGAACGCTGCACATTTCGTTGGCATTTCGAGAATTGTGTTAAAATGTGCCTCAATTGATCTTGTGGCTAGTGGGAAAAAGTGTAGCAAACGGTTTTCTTTGCCATAGAATAATTTAAGAAGCTAATTAAAAATTATTGCATAGCTAGTTTGTATAGCTTAAAGTTTTTTTCGACACTTAATCAAAACTGCCGCCGGCTAAACAACATTTATCCAATTGCTTATATTGAGTAATATGTTATATAAAGTCAAATTGAGATGTTTGCTACAAATTATTTAACATTTGCATCTAAATTCTCATACCTCTCGGTTCAGGCCATATGTTTGATTTGGGAAATCAGCAGAGATTGAAAGCGCAAACTGAAATTACAAATTTCATACATCATCGCATTAATATTCTGGGATAAGATAAAGACGTCAAATGTATTTTGGTATATACATCTGAATAATATTTATTTATATATGTATGTAAACAAATACAACAAATACATGAAATTGGCGCCTTAATTGATTTTGATGTGAAAACAGATTTCTATATTTATTTCCCGTTTTGGTTGCCTTGGTTATTGAACCTTTTGCAAAGCAACAATAGCAACAGCGAAAGCGACAGACTATACGGAAAATGTATTGAAAGTCAGCCAACGGCACTTGAAGACATTTCATGTGGTGCAAAAATGTTGAATGATACATTTGTTTCAAGTAAAAAATACCGAAAAAAAAGAACTTTTATTTGAAGAAATATTTTGGAACTTTGGAACAGCTGAAGAAGGAGATTATTGTATTGTTTTCAGAAAATTTGATAATTTAAAAGTTAATTGAAATGTACTGGAAAATTTCCATTACACATAAAGTAGTAGTATAATTATAGTAGCTCTAATGTTCAACGCACATTCTTCTTCTTTTTGATTTTCGATATTGTGGATATTGTGGACCATAATAGTTAATACAAGGCCTCATTCAGTAGGGCAGAATAAATAATTACGTTTCTTAAATTACCAACGTATTTCAAAAGGTTATTTTAAGCATCAAGCTAGTTTGAAAGTCTAATAGATATTTAGATTTGTTTACCTCCTGTGTTTATGTATTGTAATTAGTTTAGTTGCTAGTGCTATTTAAAGACTCTAGTAATATTTATAGCACATATAAAAACAACTACACATATACAATCAAGACACACCTTAACATGTTTTTGTGCCAGTAAAATTATGATTAAAAATATTGATAATGAGTATAATGCATCCCATATAATAGTTATGACCATCATTAAGAAAAGTACGGCCAAAGCCCACGTACTGTAGCAAATATGTATATATGCATTTATATGTTTATTAATATATATGTAAGGAAAACGATGTGGAGCCTACGCATGGCAACCAGATGAAACTCAGTTGTAAGTGCTGCAAATGCACAAAGATTCAAAGACGAGTCACAAGAGATGCAGCGCGCCATTCATTCAAGATGAGATGGAACGAAAGGGCCCCGTTGAGAAAACGAGTTCTGAGAGACAGAGAGAGAGTCAGATAAAGAGAGCACACATGTGTGTGTGTGTGTGTGTGTGCGCATGAGTGTGTGATGAGGGAGCCCAGCAGAGCTAAAGAACTGCAGCAAGAGGCAGCAACCAAAATGGCTACTCGCAACGGGGTATCGCCCAATGGCAGCTGCACCTGGGAGACTGAACTCAGAAAAGAGCGAGGGAGTGGCAATGAGTTAGAGAAAAATCAGTTCGCCTGGCAGCAGATAGAGAGTGACACATTGGGAGAGAGAGAGAGGGAGAGAGAGAGAGAGAGAGAGAGAGAGAGAGAGAGAGAGAGAGAGAGAGAGAGAGAATATCTGTTGCTTTGTTACTTTGGTCTAATTTGTTGTCTTTTGTGGTCATCTCTTTTACAGTCGACCTCGGATCAACAGTCGACGCGTGATTATCCGCAGTTGAGCGGCGACTACCACAACGTGCAGCTGCAGGTGGCCGCCGTCGCTGCCAGCTCCAAGATGTATCACAGCAGCAGCGCCGCTGCGGCTGCCGCCTATACGGACTTGGCAGCAGCTGGAGGAGCCGCCGGCGTCTCTGGCTATCATCACCAGCAGGCGGTGAACGCGCCCGTCTATGTGCCCTCTAATCGGCAGTACAATCACGTAGCGGCGCACTTTGGCAGCGCCGCAGCGGCCCAGAACGCCTGGACAACGGATAGCTTTGGATCGGCGCATGCCCAGCTGCCGGCGCAGTTCTATACACAAAATGCTGCCGTTATGATGGCGCCCTGGCGCAGTTACGATCCGACGGGCTTTCAGCGCTCCTCCCCTTACGAGAGCGCCATGGACTTTCAGTTTGGCGAGGGGCGCGAGTGCGTCAACTGCGGCGCCATCTCCACTCCCCTTTGGAGACGTGACGGCACCGGCCACTATCTCTGCAACGCTTGCGGCCTGTATCACAAGATGAACGGCATGAACCGACCATTGATAAAGCCCAGCAAGCGACTGGTGAGTGCAGTGAGTAGCCACAGCTCCCTTGCCAGCCAATATCCATACTAATCCGCACACTACCCCTACAGACCGCCACTCGTCGCCTGGGCCTGTGCTGCACAAACTGTGGCACACGCACGACCACACTCTGGAGGCGCAACAACGACGGGGAGCCCGTGTGCAATGCCTGTGGTCTCTACTTCAAACTACACGGCGTCAATCGGCCGCTGGCCATGCGCAAGGACGGCATTCAGACCCGAAAACGTAAGCCCAAGAAGACAGGCAGCGGCTCCACGGCGGGAACTAGTTCAGGATCAGGGTCAACCACAGAGGCCATCAAGGAGTGCAAGGAAGAGCATGGTAAGCAAACCAAATAATATAATAAAATAGAAATCTGTATAGATTATATGCTACATCCATATCAACTACAGGGTAGGGTATTGTTTCAGCCCTAGTTATATTTTCATATATTATCTTATCATATATTATTGCTGCAAGATCAGCTAAAAATTAGACGTTTATTTAAGAAGTTTTTCTAACCTTTGCTTTCTTCTCTTTCTCTGGGCCTTGCAGATCTCAAGCCCACACTTAGTCTGGAGCGCCACGGCCTCAATAAGCTGCATACGGATTTGAAGAGCAGCAGCCTTATAGGGCAGCATCACAGCCAGCAGCCGCAGCAACAGCCGGTGCCGTCGCATCAGCAATGCTTCCCACACTATGCCCAGCAGCAGCAACAGCAGCAGCAACAGCAGCACCATCAGCAGCAGCAGCAACAGCATCAGCAACTCAGCCACCAATCGCAGTTAAGTGCCAGGCAATTGCACGCTGCCAGCTCGCAGCTGTACACGCCTGGCAGCAGCTCCGCCGCCTCTGCGTACACGACGCACAGCAGTAATGCGGCGGACACGCCCACTCTGAGCAACGGCACGCCCTCGCCCCACTATCAGCACCATCATTTGGCGAGCAGCTCGCACGGCCACCACGCCACAGCAACTCACCATCATCTACACGCTGCGGCAGCTGCTGCGGCATATGGAGTGAAGACAGAGGCAAGTGCCACCAATTACGACTACGTGAACAATTGTTACTTTGGCGCCTCTTTTGGCGCCTTGGGTGGAGCTGCCTCGTCGGCGATGGCTGGAGGGGCGAGTGGCGATCTGGCCGGATACCATCATCAGCACAATGTCATCCAGGCCGCCAAGCTGATGGCCACATCCTGAACGAAGGCGATCTCTGTGATCTCTTTCCCACACAGCGCACACCAGACGCCCCCGTTGTAGCTTCGTTGGAATCATATTGAAAAGACTTTGAATTAGTTTTAAATAAGTTGCAATTAATTCTCTTATGTAATGACTGTAAATAACTGCACGAAAGTTTTGTACAAATATTTGTTTATAGCTTCGTTCCGTTTCATTTAAGTATCCCGTTAGTCTAAGGTTTAGCTACTCTGTAACAATTGTAAATTAGTTTTACATTATTCTCTCTCTCTCTATCTCTAATTAGCATAAATTATCCATATAGATTTTAGAGCACATCCAATCATAGATCATTTAGCCATATGATAAGTATATAACCTATAAGTCCATGCATATTACCATTTAAATAAATATTAACTTAAACATACATTCACTCTAGGAATAGTTTCATTTCGATATGAATAATTTGAGTGGGTTAATGTTGAGCATATTTTAGTAGGCGCTTAAAAGCATGCTTCAAAAAAAAGCACAACTTTTGATGAGCTCTCAAAAGTATGCATTATAAATTAATGGGGTAAGTTTTCACAAACTGGATCGACTTGACTAGACAGACGGCCATCTGCATGATGAAGCAAACATAAAATCTTTGATTAATAAAACATACAAAAAATACAAACCTTTCAAAGGGCTTTTCGTTATAAAACCTGATGACAATAATTTGCAACTGGATTATGGAAATGTTCAATATATGAGTCAATTTTATGTGTTAGGTCTATTCAATAAAAATGTATAATTATATAATAATGGTAATAAACTAATGAGTCCAATAATTGTCCATATAAGAGTATTATATATACTAATTAAAAAGGTGTTTACAATATTTAGTTCCATAACTCCCCTTGGGATATTTAAGAAAATCCTAAGCAAATCATATACTTGGTAAAGAAAGAAGCAAACACATTTTACACTATACTTTATGACGCTTTAATCGGTCAATGTCGCCTCTATAAGTCGATGGTACTTCAGCTTACATTGCAGTCACATACATTGCATATAAATAGCTAATTAAAATGGAATCAAGTGAAGCTATTGAACCCAAGAGAGGCGCGCTGAGGCAAACATGTGTTTTGACTAAATGTTTTTGGGTTTGTTTGGACTTGCTTAAATCTTTATTGGTTCGCCTGTAGTTATATGAGTTGATCAATTTGCTAAGGCAAAAATAAGCAGCAACTGGAATAGTTACGTGAGTACCTAGGCAGCTGTTTACTGCAACATAATAGGAATATTTAGAGCCGAAAGACTGAAAATAAAATGTATCTTAATCTGTTTGGAGTTCAGTCAATTTTGTATAATGGAAAAATCGATCTAAGAGGCCTATATTTGAATAAAAATACAAATTAAATAAACATCTATAGGCAGGAATTGTTTTACACCATAAGCAAATTCAGAGATATTTTGCAGACATACAGAAATGTACATAATGAAAAGTTATATAATAAACAGGATTATCTGTTTTATGTGTTTTATATCGGCTCCCGTGAGTTTCAAGCCATAGTCGCTGGGGCAGTCGGTAAGGAAGCGGCAATATATGCAATCAGCGATAACGCAACGGAGGCTTGGCACAAGTATAAAAACAAAATTAATAAATAATAATTTTTTGTTACAACAGTCGGCTAATTTGGTAATTTCCGCACGCGATGAAGCATTTAAAGAGCAGAGAAGAGATGCTGATATAATGGTGAATGTTTGGAAAGAAAAAATACATAAACTAGCCTCTCTATTGTCGCAATCGCAACCTTGCCAGGGGGTCTGGGTCTGCACATGCAACAATATAATGAGTGGAAAAGAAAAAAGTCACACACGCACACACACTGACGCACTATATGCATATTAATGTTTTTTTAAACGGCAGCATTTTATCTTAAGCATCGACAAAAATAAACCCAAATGATCGAGCACAATGTGGGCAATGTTAATGTAAGTTACTGCATAACAAAAGACTTGCAACCGGCCGCAGAGGCAATGAAGCACAGACAGCCACAACCAAGCCAAACCAACAGCCATGACAGTGGAGCCCCTCTGCGGCGCTGTATGCGTAATACCAGAAGTAGTCAACAGGTGAACAACTTCAGTGAAGTTGCCCCGGGGCCCTGGGGGGCATAGCAGCGGGCGGTCGGGCGAGCGCCAATGTGTGGCGCAATGAGCAAAAGAAAACACAAGTTGGTGGCGTATACGCAATGAACGAAAGTACGACCCAAAACAAAATAAAAATCCAAATATTAAAGCAACAAATGGTTGATTAAACGCATTGCTGAGACTTACCCCGGGTGCGGTACATTTACATTTGCAGGGATTTGGAAAGCATCATAAATCCACATTTATTCGAATAGATATAATACAATATAATAATAAAGTACAAAAACTTCTGCTGTTCATGCCCACGAAAACCAGTCAGACCAACTAAGCAATTTCAGGGTATTGAAATAATGTAGCGAGGTTTCGGGCCATTGTCTTCATTGCCAGCGATCAGTTGGAAAGTGGGTGTAAACGGGTATAAGCGGGTGTCAGCGGTTGTAAGCGGTTGTAAACGGGTGTGTCTTGGAGCTCGCGGACGGTTTCAAGTTTTGGTCACCACTTTGGCCTGCTGCTGCAGCAACGGGTTGCGGCATCTTTGGAACAAGTGCAAATGTAAACAAAAAGTAAACGAAAAGTGGTCGAGCACACATACACTCAATACTAATGTCGTGGTTTCGTACAACATTTCACGTGGCTGTCGCAGCAATTCGGTTTGAAACGTCGTCGACAACGGACGCGCACAACGGACAAGTTTGTCAAATCTCGATTGCGCGAACTCTCCAATAAAGGAAGCTATTCAAACAAGGATATTTAGTGATCAAACATGTTTTTTTACACAGCGAGTTGGAGCTTATGTGTTATCATCTATCTAATACCAAGTGCAGCCGCCTATACACGGGAAATATTTAATGATAAGCCGCCACTGCAGGAGAGACGTAAGTATGCTGAAAATGGAATAAACTGATATCACAACTTGATTCAGCATTAGTTTACCATATATTGAGGCAAGCTAAGCTATCCCGGAAGTGATAAGCCCGAAATATTTTAGTTTAAGTATATTGTTTGTGAGATATGTAAAATATACTTTGTGCTTTAAATATTTTAGTATATATACATATATATAAATATTCAATAAAAAAAGAAAATTAAAGCTAAACAAATATAAAAGTCCTGAGGATATTCTCCGGAACAAGCTTGTCATATATTTTTTGTTTTTATATTTTGTTCTTATAGTAGGTAATTAAAGTTTTATTTTTAGTTAAGTAAAAATTATACAATAACATGAGCATATAAGTATTTAAAATAAATTATTATGATAGGATAACATCTGAAAGCTATCGACTTATTTAACAAGAATAAAATTGTAAGCTGACAAGTAATATTATACTAACTAAACAGAGCAGGGATCTGCTTACAAAATGATTATAATATATGTATATGTATTATTTTGCACAGCGCCTTGGCTGCAAACCTGTAAGCGATCCAGTCCCAATGAGAACAAATGTTTTCGCCAACTGTTCGAGGGCTGCTTCCCAGCCTTGGCTGCCGGAATACCAGAGATTGGAGTGAAGAGCTTTGAGCCACTGAACATCGACCAGGTGTCGGTTTCGAAGGGCAGTGGAAATCTGGTGCTATCCGGTGGCTTTCAGAATCTAGTCGTACGCGGACCCTCCAATGCGACAGTGCGCAGTGCCAGGTAACTAAATGCAAAGTGATGATCATTTATATGTTATCTAATGCTTACTTATTCGCATTAGCTTGGATCTGGCTCGACGTCAGTTAAATTTTGAGCTGGAACTCCCACGGCTGCGAATTAGGGCCAAATACAATCTGAAGGGCAACATTCTACTGCTTCCCCTGGTTGGCAACGGTGATGTGGCCATGGCTTTGAAGAATGTGCGTACAGCCGTCTATACGAAAATATCGCTGCATAATGAAACCCAGACTGGCGATGAGATCATACACATTGATGAGATGAAAGTTAGCTTTCAGGTGGGCGCCATGCGAATCCACCTAAAGAATCTATTTAATGGCAATGAGATTCTGGCTGCTTCCATCAATGCATTTCTCAATCAAAATGGCAACGAAGTGATAGCAGAACTGCGCCCCGATCTGGAGCTAGGACTAGCCGATATTTTTCATGGCCTGTGGAACAATGTCTTCTCAAAGATGCCCACCAAACTGTGGCTGCTCTAGAGCAGCTGCGGTGAAATGAGTTTCGCCGATTGTGTTATATATATAATATATATATTTAAATATTTATATTTAAGTATATATATTATATTAAAATATATAATTTATTTTTGCATTCATTTTTGTTACTGCTTGTAGTTATATATGTTTTCTATGCCTACCTATGATTAAATCTATATTTTATTTAAATTTCAATTGAACCGCTCACATTTTCATGGACGGCAGCAGCTCATCGTAGCTGAAAGCATCGAACAATTTGTCAATGGATGCACGTACGATGTCCACCAATGCCTTGACCATCAGTGGACGCACTTCTTCCGACAGCGATCTCCAGTTCTCGTTGAGGAAATCGTTCATGCGTTGACCGAGTGCCTTATCGCCATTGAAGAGATTATCCAGCTGCATGTGCACATCGGCGAGCTCGTACTTAATCTTTATGTCTTTGATCCTCAAATGGGTGGCGCCGTTCTTATTATACTCTTCGCCAATCATATCCGTGGCCATTGTAATATTCGCTAACAAATTCAAAAAGATTAATCCCACTCATATTAAAAGTGTGTTGTCTAACATACTCAGCTCGACTTGACAGGTTCCATCTCCGAGCATTGGCATCATCATGATCTTGCCTTTTATGCTATAATCCGACTCCAGCTTCAGTGTGGGAAATGTAATCGCTAGCGCGAACTTCAACTTGCTAGGATCGATGGTAAGATTGTGGAGCTTATGCTTCGATATGCCGGATATCTTAACATTCTTGTACACCGAATGCAAATAAATGGCACCGGAATCCTGATCCATTTTAATCTCCGGTATACGCAGTGGCTCCATGGGCGGTATGTATAGCTCGGGTATGCCGTTCATTAGACGCGACTCCAGTGATTCAAAGGATTCAAGAGCACACGCGTTCAAGTCCGGGGAGTCGCGATAGCAAACCTTAAGAAACCCAGCTGCATAGGGCTTTAATCAACCCGTAAGCACTACGTATAAATTATAGACACTTACGTAATTTACTGGACTTTTTGTTGGGCTTAGCCAGCGTCTGGATTGCCAGCCCCACCAGCAATAGGGCGATGAATACTTTACTTTCCATTTGTCGACTGCGTTGCTTGCTGTTTGTGTGCCTCTCACTGGTGTCGAGCGAGTTCTGTGGATTTCAGCCATAGCTCCACTGCTTTTATAGCTGAGAACAACTGGCCAAAAGCTGACGCATTCGATTCTGCCAGATTGCAATTTTCCGTGACATTGCAATCCCAAGCAAATTTACAAAGCCACACCACCACAGATGTTTTCCAATCGAGTTGCTCTTATATATTTATAAATAACGCTTAGCACAAAATTGTTTACCAGCAACTTTAAAAACATCAAGAAAAAATATGTATAAGTATATAAGATATAAAAGATAACCAAATATTTCAATATCTAAATATATCAAATAATAATCTGGATGTATATACAAGATATAAATATAATCAAACTATTTAATTAAACAACTTCTAGTCCTACATTACACTTAAAAGTCGCTAGTTTTGCAGCCAGCTCTTTTCTGCGAAATTTCTGATATATACATATCGAAACAGACTTTCAGCTTATTTTTAATAATAATTGCTGTGAGCCAAGAGAATAAATACAATTAATTTGAAAATATCATATTTCATAAAAAATAAAAAAAAAAAAAAAAGAAACTGGTAATTGGACAAATATGGGTATATGTTTTATTTATTTTTTTTTGTAAACATATGAACTACAATGTTTACTTAATCCATACAAGTATAAAAAATAATAATAAACATACAACGCAAGATATACGTAACATAATAAGGAAGAAATTTAACGTTGCTTCACAAAAGCAATAACAATACAAAACAAAACATATCAAATTGTGCTTAAGCTAAAGCTCCACAAAACAGCTTTGAGTTTGCGTAAAATGAAAAATAAAATATTAATATATTAACGAAATATCATGTAGTAATCTGGAAGGTATTTATATTATAGAGCATCTAACTTTGTTCGACGTCCATTTCCTGCTCCATTCTGAAATTATACGTTCAACAAATTAGTCGGTGGAATAATAAGCAGGTGTTCAATTTACACACAATTGGCTGATGTCCATCGCCCGGGAGATAATATTATCAGTGGATAAACTATCGAATGGATCCAAGCTAACTGCGGCCTGAATATTAGTGACACCAAAGTTCATCCTGCTCATTGCGTTGTTCAGTTGAAATATGGCTGGCGGTGGTATCGGAGTAGCACTAGATAGCATTTCCAATTGGAGTTGTAACAACTCCTTCTGAACTGTGTTTAGATTCCCCATGGCGTTTTGCACAACATTTGCAATTTTTCTGAAGCGAAAATGCGTCACATTTAAGGTCATGCGTACTTTTTCGATACTTTCATTCTTGAGGAAGCCATTACGGGCTTGAGCAAATTCAATAGCAATATTTCCCAGCTCTGCGGACGTTATCGCATCGGCAAGGATGTAAAATCTTTGAAAATTCTTGCTGAAAAGATAAAAGAAAAGAAAAAAGAATTGTTTAATGCGCTTTTAAATATACATATACATACATATTGTAAATATCACTGTTAAGCATCTTGTTATTGATCTCTTCACTCGCTTTTATAGCATCTTTCCGTATGATACGCAATGTGGACTCATAATGATGGATGATGCTTTCGACAGAATTGACGATTTCCCCATGCTTCCGGACCACACTCAAAAATTTTGATTGCCATTCTTGGTTATCGTCCTGCAAGAATATGAGTATTATTTTGCGGTTCTTATAGAACTAACATTTTATTTTAGTATTTACGATTTTAAACTTGTTCTGTTCTTTTGCGGCAGCCATCAGGGCATGGAAGTGCTCTATGACACCACAGCATTTATCCTTTTTCACCTCTAATTCTTTAATCAGCGTCTGACGTTCGAGAATTTCGTGCTCTAAAGACAGTGCGTACTCGTTATATCCACACAGCAGCATTTTAACGAGTGCTTTCTCTGTGTTAAGCATATAATGCAAATCTAATATCATGCGTCTGGCCAACCACTTTTCTAATTTAATATCACATTTGTTAAGGAAATGCTGTAGCACCTCGGGAATATTTGGATTGGGCGGTTCAAATTTTATCTTTTCCATTAAATTAAAAATGTAGAGCATAACTGGTGGATTCCGCGATTCCTCGCTAGTATCTCGCCAATCGTCTACATAGAGATCAAGGGGTGTGGTATGATGTGTGAAGCGCTTGTGTGGATGGCCCGTAGGTAGCACAAAATAAATAGTTTTTAACTCGAATTTTGTATCGCGTTCAATTAGCTTGGCCAATTTCTGCATTGTCATGTCGGGTGTTAATTCGTATTCCAGGTGTTTATAGATGCTTGCAGCAAAAACAGTCAACACTTTCATCTGCAGCATACGATCGACCTGGGTAAAAATTGCAGGTCCTGCAGCTCCGTCTTGTACTTCATCAGTTGCCGCCAAGCAGCCACGTCTGGAATGATCGTTGTCGAGTGCCAGGCGCAACCACTTAATAAATTCAGCCAACCACGGTTGGCTCAAATGATGGCCAATTGGTATATTGTTATGGAAAAAGAAGCGATTCGGATTCGTACAATCCTCTGTTATGGCAATACAATCCTGTTTCTTCTTCACAATATTGATATGAATATTGACGACAGTCTGGTGGGGTATAAAGGGCAATACACCAGTTGCCACCTCGTAGCCAATCACGCCCATTGACCAATAGTCCACCGTCTTCTTGTACATGCCGGTGTCCACCACCTCGGGTGCATAGTAGTGTCTAGTGCCGACGACGCTTTGCTGAATCGTTTTCTCTGGCGAGTCACGTGCCAGGCCAAAGTCAGTTAGTTTGAACACTTTGCGACCGTTCCCAGTACGATGTATCACAATATTATCAGGCTTTAGATCACGATGGCAGATTTTGCAATTGGTGTGCAAGAAGTCAATCGCTTGTCGAAGAGCAAACAAAATCTCGCGCACCTCAAACTCCGACAGTCCTAAAATAAAGCCAATATTAGTACTATTACTTATAAAAGCCTTTAATAACACACTGTTCACATTGATTTTACTTTGAAGACTCTAGAGCAAAGTTGCATAAAGTTCTAAGAACCAAAGAATCTGTGTAAGAAGTCGTTAAATGATTTTATACTGAATTATTAACTGGTTAAAACTAGTTATTGGCAGTCATTTCATCAGAATTGCAAAAACTTTTTTCAGAAGAAATCTTCAAGGCATTTCACTTGAGTCTTATATCCAAATCTTTGTTGTTCATTGTGATGCGCTGAACTATTAAGAACTTTACAAAGTTTCCATTTCTTCCTCTGCTTACCGTTTGCATTTTGTGGTTTTTCCAAAAGTTTTCGTACATCGCCTCCATTGCAGTACTCGAGTATTATGACGGGCAGCTTCCAAATGTGATTGCGATTTAAGTACGCAATAAATGTCTTCGAATCATTGTCCAATTCAATGCCGGCTACGATGAAAGCCTTTTTAATTTTTCTCGACCATTCAAACTCCTGAAGCCAACGATTTTTCATCGTTTCCTGCTGATCAACGCTGATCTTATCCTGTATGTCATTCTTTATCTGCTTGGTGGCTGTTTTAAGATAAACAAACAATTCTTAAATCACTCAAAGCAGCAAACAAATTGTTATAGCAACAGAAACTCTTTACAGAACTTTTTCATTCATAGTGTTTAGGGTGAAGATTTCTTTAATGACTTATCAGCTCACACACACAGAGACAAGAATTTAAAGTAAACAAACAAATTCTTGAATCAGCAAATTCTAGGAATCGGCTTGCACTTCCATGTGTGTATGTATACATGTGAGTTTGTGTGTGTGCTAGGGCATTCATATACTATACTACTTTATATACTATATAAATGTTCTGCGAAGCACGTACTCATGTATTAATTGCATACCTATTTCCTGGTTTGTTGTGCGGTTTTTCCAATGCTTCACTTCGCCAAAGCCCCCTTTGCCGAGATTTCCCTTTAGTTCCCACTCACCAACACACACCGAGTTCGGAGGCATGCTGATATTTTTTTATATAAAACTTATACAGAATTTGGAGATTTTTTTCGGAAAATGTATTAATAGCGGCAGACCATTCACAACAGGCTAAGATCGATAGGTGCGAGCGACTTAGACTAACATTCTTAAGAATAACGCTGTCATCGATATGTCTAGGGAGGAACGATATTCGATATTGAAGTGCTACTGACCCGACGACTAAATTTAAATGACTCCGAAACACACATTAATGAATGTTAAAGAATAATTTGTAAAGCTTAGTTTTCTTGTCTTAGTAATTTTATACAAAATATTTTGAAGATATTATCATTATCTGTATATTACAAATTGATCAATTTCCCAGTAAAATTGGCAGACTTAAAATAAGGAGTAATATATTTTGTGGATGAATAAGAATATGTAAAATTTGTGTAACTGTTACTTAGGGATGACAGCAAATAGGCATTCATGCACGATGGTTAATTCATGTGTGATTGCTCATCTCTAAAAAGCAGGTAAACAGGTTGTAGAAAACAAACATTTGATCATTCTTAAATGGTAATTTATGATTAAGAGCTACCCTTTAAAGTGCGCCTTTGTGTAAAAATGCGTTTTCACATGAACGGCAGCAGTGACGAGAGTGATATTGTGACTGCGACAGCCAACGCTGAGCACATTCGCAAGTTTGTATTTGGAGGCGTCACCGATGCAGTCGCTGATCGCTTGGAAATCAAAATACCTGAGGTAAATAAATAATTAGTTACTGTAATGCCAAGAATATCTATTAACCAATTAACTTACTGTATAAATTCAGATTCTACAGGGCGCTTACTCATTCTATACCTGGCCCTGTGCTCCAATTCTGGCCCATTTCTTGTGGGAGCGACGTCAAACTCTTGTCTGCAAACGAATACTCGAACTGGGTGCAGGAACTGCACTGCCCGGTATAGTGGCTGCCAAGTGCGGCGCTCAGGTGGTTCTCAGCGATAACTGCATACTTCCCAAATCCCTAGCCCACATACAAAAGTCATGCCTGGCTAATCAGCTGCAACCAGGTGTAGACATCGATGTCGTCGGCCTCAGTTGGGGCCTGTTACTGAACAGCGTATTTCGACTGCCTGACTTGGACTTGATCATAGCTGCCGATTGCTTCTATGATCCTAGCGTCTTCGAGGACATAATTGTTACGGTTGCTTTTCTGTTGGAGCGAAATCGTGGCGCCAAATTCATATTCACCTATCAAGAGCGAAGTGCGGATTGGTGCATCGAAGCATTGCTCAAGAAGTGGAAGCTGCATGCGTCGAGCATTAATATGGATGAGATTGGCAAGCAGTCCGGGGTGGATTTGCTTGAGTTTATGGGTGGGCATACAATACACTTGCTAGAAATAACGCTTACGGATCCGGAGTAATAAATAAAGATGATTAAAACCAGAAAAAAATCTAAAATTTGTTCTTGGTATTATATATATTTACAGTACGTGTTAACAGAGCTGCTCCTCCTTTTAGCAGAGGGCTGTTATAAGCAAATGCGCCACTGCCATTCACAGTGAAATGTCCAGCAGTATTTCACAGCAGCGAGCGTCGCTGTCGCCGTTTAAAAGTCGTGCACAGTTTTATTATTTATTTTCAATACGTACGATAAATTATATTATTTTGTAAAATAGAGGCGAAAAGCACAAAAAGGTTGGTTGGTATAAAGTATTGTTGTTACCGCACCAGCTTGGAATTTCGTTTTCGCTGAGTGTCGTACAAAGCCGTGTGTCAGTGGCTGTTTTTGTGTGTGCCTATGCATGTGTGGGATTGTATGAGTATGTGTGAGTGTATTGGCTTGCCTTCTATGCGCCTGTGAAAAATCGAAGTTATTGCATTACGTTGCGCCAGCTGCCCAGCTGTGTGCGCCCTTTGGGATTTTGCTTTAGTTTCATGGTGAGTGCTGCAGTGGAATTTAATAAGACGCATATCAAAACAGCTCTGTTGCTTTTGCTGCTGTGGGCGTTAATTGTCGCTTGTTGTATAGGGCAATGCAATGGTAACAACTTTAAATTAATAAAACTAAATTTAATTAGCTGTGAGAATAAACGGTAAACGACGGCATTTTGTTGACGCACGACGCTTTTTGAGAAACATTTGCTGTTATGATCGATCCGTTAATTCGAAAACGCGAGAGACTGAGCAAGCGTCACTCTCACTAACATGGTTTCGATAGGAGCGGAGCGCGAAACAAACGAAAGAACGCCGAAATGGCAATTGGGTCGTCTTCAGTGTGTAACCAATGCTCAATCCTTATGATTGTTAACAAACAATGAAATATCTAAGCCAGCTAATAAACATTCAGCAGCATTAGTGAAGAAATATTCTAAATATGGTAACGTGACCAATACATATACATATATGTTTTTGTTGTATCTCAAAGTTGTGATTTTTAAGCATTTCCATTCGATCCTGAGCCAAACACTAAACAGACTTCCAATTAATGAACTCAAATTTCATTTTCTGCAAGATAAAACCCTAATCGACGATACTTGGTTAACGCATGACGCTTTTTAAGAAACATATGATTGATCCGTTAATTCGAAAAAAGCGAGGGAATGGGAGAGCGTTACCCTCACTAACGCTGTTCGTACGAACAGAGTGCGAAATGGGAGAGAGAGAGAAAGAGGGAGAGTGAGTTGGCTGGACTGCGCTCGCCGGCACAGTCTGAACGACATTCACGACCGTTAAATACTCTACGGTATCTACGGTTGCGTGCCCGGGCATCTAAATGTTTTATTTATTAAGGGAAGAAACAGTTATTTACATGTCTGATTTATGAAATATCGCCCTGTTGTAAGTTCGTGTATGCGTGTGAGAGAGCATGAGTTCATCATGGGCGCGCACCCAGCGCTCAATCCTTGCGATTTTTAAAAATAAATGTGTTTATGCCATAAGAATAGCATTTAGCATTAATGAAGTCAAATTCTAAATATGGTCATGCGACCTATTTAAATTTGTCGCTTCTCCAAGTAGCGCCTCAAGCGTGTCGGCTGCATTTCTTGCTAAGCATTTCATCCACAATTAGGCGCAATTTTAAAACATTAACATTGATTTCCGTCGTGATCGGAGAGTTCTGGTCGATTGAGTTAGTTTTGCTTTTGATTTTGAATAACATCTATCAGAAAAAGTTTCCAGCAGTATTTTTATATTAATTGATTATTTCGCTTTCAGCTAGTTGCGTGTTCGTTGATCTAAATCCATAACCAAGTCGGGGATAGCAACCAAACATAGACGAACATAGATAGAAATGGCTGAGGACACCGAATACAAAAAACTTCCTATTGAAGAGAGATGCGTACACAAGTTGTGGAAGGCGCGAGTCGATGGTTACGAGGAGGCTGCTAAAGTCTTTCGTGAACTGGATGATGAGAAGTCACCGGAATGGTCTAAATATGCGGGTCTCATCAAGAAAATGGTTGTTGACTCCAACGCTCTTGCCCAGGAGAAGGGTTTGGAGGCAGCTCTCATATTCGTAGAGAACAGCAGCCTGGCTGGCCGCACTGTTGGCGATGTGATGTCGGGAATTGTTCAGAAATGTATTGCCGCACCCAAGACCAAGACCAAGGAACTCTCTGTGCAGGTCACACTTATGTATGTAGAGATCGAGAAGCACGAGGCAGTGGTAGAGGAACTCGTAAAGGGAATGGATCATAAAAATCCCAAGATTGTGGCCGCCTGCGTAGCAGCTACAACACAAGCGATGCGGGAATTCGGCTCCAAGGTAATCGGAGTTAAGCAATTCATCAAGAAGTTGGCTCCCCTCATGGCCGATCGCGACAAGGCAGTGCGAGATGAAACCAAACAGTTGGCTGTTGAGAGCTATCGCTGGATTGGCGCCGTGATGAAGACACATATTGCTTCATTGCCACAAGTTACCGTTAAGGAATTGGAGGATGAGTTCGACAAAGTAAAAAGCGATCGCGCTGAGCCAACCAGGTTAGTAACTATGACTAAGGGCGTCAGTTATCCACAATTAAATAATATTTCTTTGTAGATACCTTAAATCGCAACAGGAGAAACAGGCGAAGATCGCTGACGAAGCCGCCGCCGGCGTTGAGGACACGTACGATGGTAAAAAAAAACAGCTTACCTTACTTATTTTTAAGTCCACTATAATGACCTATAACAGAAAATATATCGCCTGCCATCGAAAAATCCGTCAAGAAATATCGTAAGCAAGTAATAAAAAGAAGGTCTATTTTTTGCTCACCGAAGAAATCATACCCCTTCCTACTAGGTATATTTTCGTCATCTTCACAATGCTCTCAATTATTACTAATCATAGGTCGCTGAGTAATCATTTTAGCTGCTTTGCTATTTTATAAATATTTATTTTCTTTTCTACAATTTATTTTTTGCTTTAAATGCTTTTCCAATTGTCGTATTTGAGGCCTTTTATCAACATGAATAATAGAATGTATTACCTATCAGATTGAATGTGGTATTTATTTTCCAAAGCAGAAATCAAATAACCTATTTGAATAAATTTAATCTTAAGATACATCAAAATTGTTGAAACTGTTTGTAATTATTTTGATTCCATCTTCCTATGTCGGAAAAATATTGTTTGTTCGAATGTTTAAACCTTTGGAGCAACGATTCATATTGATTTAGATGAAAAATACGTTTTTTTTAAATTTATTTATAAAGTAAATTTAACCACAATGGCGAATGTTTGATAACAAAAAATTCGACAAATAAATATGAATTCATTTATTAAATTATACATACATATATTATACATGATTGATTTGCTACGTCGGATTTTTTCATTTTCCTCGTGTTCTTATATTATATAAATCGCTATATTTGAAATGTTATTTGTTCACCTATTTTTTGTGCAGATGAAGACGGCGATGCTGGCGGCGAGGATGTGGATCCAATGGATCTTATAGATCCTGTAGATATATTGTCCAAAATGCCTAAAGATTTTTACGACAAGCTTGACGAGAAGAAATGGACTTTGCGTAAAGAATCTTTGGATGCATTGGAAAAGTTGCTCACGGAAAATCCAAAGTTGGAAGGTGGTGAATATGGCGCCCTGGTCAGCTCATTGAAAAAAGTTATTTCTAAGGACTCAAATGTGGTACTTGTGGCCCTAGCTGGCAAATGTCTGGCCATGCTGGCCAAAGGTCTCTCCAAACGTTTCTCCAATTATGCATCGGTGAGTTATACCAATTGTTGTACCATACCTGCTTGCTCTACTCCACATTTACTTTAAGGCTTGCGTGCCGGCGCTGTTGGAGAAATTTAAGGAGAAGAAACCCAATGTGGTAAGCGCACTGCGTGAAGCAATGGATTCAATTTATTCATCAACGACGCTTGAGGCACAACAAGAACATATTGTGGAAGCGCTGACCAACAAGAATCCCAGCGTCAAGTCCGAGACGGCATTGTTTTTGGCCCGAGCACTTTGTCGCACTCAGCCGACGGCATTGAACAAAAAACTTGTTAAGCTTTTGACCACTTCTCTGGTCAAAACGTTGAACGAATCTGATCCCACGGTGCGCGACAGCAGCGCTGAGGCACTGGGCACACTAATGAAATTGATGAGTGAGAAGACGGTTTCGCCACTGCTTCTCGATGTGGATGCACTCAAGATGGCTAAAATTAAGGAGTGCCACGACAAGACGGAAATTAAAATTAAAGTAACTGCACCCAAAAAAGAGGCCCGTCCGGCCACCGCGCCGGCCACTAAAACAGCAGCCGTCGCAGCCAAGCCAAGCGGCGGCAGCACAGAACCGAAGCCAGTTGCGCGGCCCGCGACATCAGGTGCTCGAAAGATTGTGAAAAAAATAGGAGCAGCATCAGCAGGCGCAGCACCCGTAGCTGCGTCCAAAGCAACCAACAGCAAAGCCACAGCTTCAGAACGTGAATTGACGCCTGAAGAAATACAGGAGAAAGCAGATGGATTGCTCTCAGCTGACATTCTAAATGGTTTGGTCGACAGCAACTGGAAAAATCGCTTAGCGGCTATAGAACAGCTTATATCTCAAATTCCCAGCTATGATGCCCAGCCAGGCTTGTCTCAAACTTTGGTGCGAACTATTAGCGGACGCAAACCAGGCCTCAAGGAGATGAACTTCCAAGTGCTCAAACTAAAGTTGGATGCGATACGAAGTGTGGCCGAAAACTTTCCACTAACAGTCGTCACTGTAGACCATGTGGTGAATGAAATAACCGAGAAACTGGCCGATGCGAAGAACGGTGGCGCCGCTGCTGATGCTCTTACTGCTTTATCCGAAGCAACCAAATTGGAACATGTCGTTAGCAAAGTGCTGAGCTTTTCCCTTGAGCAAAAGTCACCTAAAGTACAGTCGGAGGCCTTTAACTGGATTAACAAGGCCATAGTGGAATTCGGGTTTAAACTACAGCCAAAAATACTAATTGAAGATGTGCGCAAGGGTGTGCAGAGCACAAATCCAACAGTTCGAGGCGCCGCTATCCAGCTGGTGGGCACCATGACAATGTACATGGGCAACGCAGTGATGCTTTTCTTCGATGGCGAGAAGCCAGCGCTTAAATCGCAAATTCAAGCCGAGTTCAATAAGAATCTGGGCGAGAAGCCGCCCAGGCCTGTGCGTGGCGTGGGTAGTACTAACAATTTGGACGATGCTGATGATGAAGATTGTAACGCCAGAGCGTCACCGGAACCCATGAATTTGGCTGATCTGCTGCCACGAGTTGACATATCGAGCCAAATTACAGAATCGTTGCTAAAGGAAATGTCTGACAAAGATTGGAAAACGCGAAATGAGGGTCTCACCAAGCTGCAAGCAATCATTGGTGATGCCAAGCTGATTAAGCCAAATATTGGGGACTTGGCGCCAGCACTCGCACATCGTCTTCTCGACTCTAATGCAAAAATTGCTCAAACTGCACTTTCCATATGCGAGCAGCTCTCAACAGCAATGGGCGCCGGCTGTCGCAGTCACGTGCGAGTTCTTTTCCCCGGGTTTTTACATGCGCTAGGTGACAATAAAAGTTTTGTTCGTGCCGCTGGCCTTAATTGTATGAACAGCTTCGGCGAACAAGGCGGCTACAAGGAGTTCTTCGAGAGCGAAATGATTGCCGACGCCCTAAAAAGTGGTTCGCCTTTACTAAAAGCTGAGTTATGGGCATGGTTGGCCGAAAAAATGCCGCTTCTGCCGCCCAAATCAATATCCAAGGAGGAGCTTACCTCAATGGTACCACATTTGTATGCACACATATGTGATCGCAATGCGGAAGTGCGCAAGAACGCAAATGAAGCTGTGCTTGCCATAATGATTCACCTGGGATATGAGGCAATGGCACGTGCACTGGACAAACAGAAGCCTGCATCGAAAAAAGACATCTTGGCTGCTCTGGAGAAAGCTCGCCCTAATCTACCTGTTAAGCCGCTTCCCAAAGGCAAACAACAAGCACCTATACCAGAAGAGACAAAGAAGGTGGTGCGCAGTGGCGGCGGTGGTGCCGCTGCCCAAAAACAAACTGCAACCAAAGCAGCCAATGCCTCTGGCGATAAAGCATCAACGACCGCTGCTTCCCGCAAAAAGGAGGAGGATGTGGATATGTCGCCGTTGCTGGCAGTGAACAACATTAAAAACCAGCGGCTCATCGATGAGCAAAAAATGCGTGTTCTCAAATGGACATTTACTACACCGCGCGAAGAGTTTACGGATCTGCTTCGCGATCAGATGACCACAGCGAATGTGAACAAGGCAATGATGGCCAACATGTTCCACGATGACTTTCGGTATGTTAACCCAGCTCTCGACCATAATATAAATTTAAGTCCAATCAACAACGAGCACTAGCATACGAAAAAAGCAAACATTAATCAATATTAAATCTGCAGTAAGACAAATTACAAATTTTAAGATATCAATTCAAAATTCTTTGTTGCTTTCAAATTACATTTTTCAACATTTCTTTAGCTACTTTTATACGTATATGACTTTTATACATACTGCAATTTGAATTGAACAATTTGGTACAACATGCATAATAAAATATCAAATTCACTAACTGTTGTGCCATGATACATTGTTATTGTCAATTGCAGAATGTGTTGGTCTCCCAACAAAATTAAACTGAAAACTTAGTCGAGTAAAATAACTGCACTTTTTTTTATGAAAATTCTGTTAATATTTTTCTTTTCTTTTTTTTCTGTTAAGATATCATATTTTGTGTTACTAATTGAAAACCTTTGTCCATTGCAGTTATCATTTGAAAGTCATTGAGCAGTTGAGCGAGGATTTGCCAAATAATAGAAAAGCGTTGATTTGCAATCTTGATTTAATACTGAAGTGGTTAACACTGCGCTTCTATGATACAAACCCTTCTGTGCTCATTAAGGGTCTCGAGTATCTAGCACTAGTGTTCCAGATGCTGGTGGAAATGGAGTATATGATGGCCGAGAATGAGGGCAGCAGCTTTGTTCCCCATCTACTGTTGAAGGTGAGCGTATTTATATTTTGGTATGACAGCATTCCATATTCTAAGCCTTCGTGTTTTTTAACAGATTGGTGATCCGAAGGATGCTGTGCGAAATGGCGTGCGTCGTGTGCTGCGACAAATAAACCTTTTATATCCCTTCACCAAGGTCTTCTCGTATGTTATGGATGGACTTAAATCGAAAAATGCACGTCAGCGCACCGAATGCCTTGACGAGTTAACCTTTCTCATCGAGAACTATGGACTGGGCATTTGCCAGCCATCTCAGCAGGTGGCGCTAAAGGAAATAGCGCGTCAAATTTCTGATCGTGACAACTCAGTGCGCAATGCGGCACTTAACTGCATTGTAATGGCATATTTCCTAGCGGGGGAAAAGATATACAAACTGATTGGTCAGCTCAGTGAGAAGGATCTGTCGATGCTCGACGAGCGTATCAAGCGAGCCAAAAAGACAAGGAAACCAGCAGCACCAGCTGAAATACCTCCTGGTCTAAAGCCACCAGTGCAGGTGGTGCAGCAGGACAGCATAGAGATTGAGGACGCTGTGGCCAATGGCTGTGACGAGTTGCCACCACCCGATGAGGAGGGGTAAGTCTGCATGCTAAAAGGGGCAAAGAAAGAATATTCAAGCAATTTTCTAAGACGCAGCTAGAACTTGAGTTATTTAGAGCATTCCAGGAATGAAAATGGCTAGGTCCCCAATTGGAGTATATCAAAATTATTTATGTGCTAATAAAGCGTTCGTAACAAAAATCTCTTTTTTTCCCTTCACAGAGTTAAGAGAGCTAAACATACACAAATAAATAGCGAAAGGTTTCTAAAGTTAAAAAAATGATCAAACCTTTTATTCGATATTTCAAATTAACAAGATTTGTGATAGTCAAAATTGTGTACACTTTTTAAAGATTGAATTAATAGACACTTTACCGCTTTTTTAGAATCTTAAAGTATTTTGCTGACAATGTGAGGAAAAAATATCTGCTAGTATTTATAGTACAATTTTAAATAAGTTTATTTATATTATATATTCCGTTCTAAATTTTGTAATTTCCTTCCCTGGTTATATATTTTTAAAAATCAATCTTATGTTCTCTTGTTTTCCTTTTTATGATTTTGCTTATTTTCTTTTCAATTAATTTTGCAACCTAGCTGCCAGCAGCCAGAATTAAATGATTATGGTCAAAGCAACAGGTTGGCGGAGCGGAATGTCACAAGCGCTAAAACCATCTTACATTCGCTGAATCGACAGGCGTAAAGTGGCGTTCCTTTTCTATATAAATTTATATATACATTCACAATTTGTTCTGCTTTATATGTTGTTTTGTTTGTTGTGTTGCTGCTATTTGTTACTGTTAGCTTGTGCTCTGTCTATTGCTACACTGCTAAGTTACATTTGCTTTTGTTGTATCGATATTTAAAATATGTCTTCTGCTTGCAATCATATCAAATTCTATATATGTTTAAGTAATGTCTGTGATGGGCAGATAAATGTCGTAAATTTTAAAGCTAAATCTAATTTTCTGTACTTTATACAGTACTTTTGATCAGGCGCCGTCTGCGCAGGTGCTCCAGCTGCAGCAGCAGTTGCAACTGCATCAGCAACAGGTTGCACAACAGAGAACAAGTGGTCCATTTGGCTTGGATCCGCAGGTAATGGCTGAAATCGAAAAGGATTGGGTGCGTGTTGATCAAATGGTATTCAAGGAGCTGCCCACTGTGGACATATCGCTGCTTTACGAACCCATTAAAGTTATACCTACACGCGATGGCTTCCAGTATCCACAGGATAAATTCGATCGGCTCATTGCGCGCTCGCGTCACATACAACAAAATCTGACAACATCGCCGCAGTCGAATCCCAGTGTGGCTGGCGGTATTTCGCCCTATCGGAGTCCCATGCGAATGCAGCAACACCTAACAAATCAGACCCATTTGGAGAGCAATATACCCAAGTAAGCTATCAATTATTTCGCATTGGCAATGCTCACTTCAATATATTGTTCTTTACAGCCTGGCCGATATGCTGCCCAAGCATGATCCGAAACTAGTGAAAATTATTAAAGCAGTCAGCAGCACCGACACACTTGAGGCCCGTGCGGCCATAAATGAGCTAACAGAGATTATTGAGGCGCCCGAGAAGCAGGCCGTCTTGCGCGATTACGAGGAATTATTTATACAAAATGTGCTGGCACAGTTAAAGGTGAGACATTTGTGTTGCTTTAGCTAAATAATATAATTTTAAAAATAATTTATTATGACTGTAGAACCTCTCGCAGCTGCCCATGATACAGGCGCAGGTTGTATATCAGCCGTTGCTGTCTATTTTGTACACATTCTTCAATGCTAACATTCTCGGCAAAACGCTAAGTATTGCCTGCATTAAGAATCTTATGTCTGCACTGCTTCATTTGCTGGCAGATCAAAAACTAAACAGCGGAGATGATTGTCAATACAACAAGGTCATAAATGGAATTTGCCTTAAAGTGCTAGACAAGGTCAACTTTACAAATATATACTGGTATGCAAGCTTGCCACTAAAATAATCCAAATACTTACGGTCTTTACTAATTGCTTACAGTGCCCTAATTCGTTTGTTGAGGGAGACTTGCCCTGTCGCTGGTTTGCCCAAGTTCACCGATTTGCTGATGAAATGTATCTGGCGTAATATTAAAATGCTACCGGAAAGAACCAACGAGCTTAACTATGATGCAGTCATCCTGGAGGTACATGAATTTATGCTGGCACTGCCCAGCACCTGGTGGCAAAATCGTCCATCGGATACGCCGCTACGCACTGTAAAAACGATAATACACAACATGGCCAAAGTGAAGGGCAACGCCATATTGCAGCATCTTAATCAGATACCCACACATTCAGAGTTACACACATACTTGATACGCATTTTGAAGGTACGTAATCTAATCTATATATCATAGATATTTACCAATTTTAATTTATTGAAAAATGTGTTGCGTAGAATTTCCAAAAAGATGGCACAATGTCCGGTGGTCCTGGTGTTTCCCCGCAGCGTCAACAGTTCCATTCTAAGGATGTTGACGGAAAACGCATATCGCATCAGACACATGACACAGTGTCGCAAATATTCAAGCTGATCTCAGACAAGGATACCAAACAGCAAGGATTGCAAAAACTTTTTGACTTTAAGGTACGTCGTGATACCGAATTGGTTAGAATTAATACTAACTTCTCTTTGAATACTGCAGCAGCAAAATCCTGACATTGATCTGAGCACCTTTTTGCAAGGAGCCAGTGCCACTTTCCACAGGTACATAGAGGACGGGCTCGCTGAAATCGAACGCAATCAAAATGCTGGCACTACACAGGCGCCTGACAATCGTACAGGTGAGTTAAAAGTCCACGATTAAAACACGAAATCCTTATATTAACCACTCGCACCTTCTACTAACATAAACAATGAATTGGATCAATTGGCAGCTGCTACACGTTCTTATCTCACAGATGTCAACTATCAAAATAATGCGCATGATCCGGACTACTGGATGGCACGTTTACATAACTTGATGTCCACGCGCCAGAACGGTGAAAATGGCTCCAATATGCTTGATAATCGGGTAGCCGATGAGAATCTCTGTTTGAACTCGATGAACTCACAGAAAGTGTCACTAATCAGACAGGAGGTGGGTCTCGCCAGAACTCCTTAAATATCAACATTTTATTTTTTTATTGCATTGAGTTCAAATTAAAGTTAATTAAGTATTCAGCCATATATATCATTTAACGAATTCTCTTTTTTTTTGCCAGAAACCTGAATTGTCGCCTAATCGCCTTCAGCACATACAGGCCAAACTGGCGCAGATTAAAAAGGAGAATCATGCCCAATAAGTGTACACGCGAACCGTTATACTATTTAGTTAGCAGTGTATAGCTGTTCTGCTATGGATTAGTATATATATATATATATATATATTTATATTACATATTGCCGATCAGCAACGAGATAAGCTGTTCAGCACTTGGGTGTCAGCATTAACCACATTAACAATTTATCATTTATATGTATGCTTATAGATTCTTGGTATAATTATGCAGTTTAGTAACAAGTCGCAGCAACACTTAAAAAGTCAGGTCAACAAGAACTACTACAATAACAATAACAGCATACTACACTAAGCCTACTACAATTATTTACTACTAACTACATGTACTGCAGAAGCAAATTTTCTATGTATTAGCACTGAGTTATATACTATTTGGTATGTGTATTCGAATTTCGATTGCCTGAGTTGATATTACAATTTTAGTATGTTCCATTTGTCGTTCGTTAAGTTAGTTCCTTGCATATGATACGATCATTCTATTGAAAATGCGTTAAAATTTAAAGTTAAAGCAATTACCACATGTTATGTATTAATAAAAGAGAACTGGTTTGCCCCCAAAATATATTATGTATAAACCTTGTTATGCTGCTCCCAACTAAAATTGGCAAAGCAAAAGGCAGAAACTCAGTGCGAGTTAAACAGCTATTTTGTAAACATGAATTCTACACGCAAACTCGTAATTAGATACCGAACAATCTACTATGTTGCAGTTACGTTTTGTCTTAATAATTATTTAGCTTAAGCCCTGTTCAGTTTACCATTCTTTCTCACAGACACTTTCATATTCACGAATTTTTTGTAACATGTCCATTATTTATGCAAACAACAATAAATGTTATATTTATACTTCATCTAATCCGCCACGGTCTCGATGTCCTCTGTTATTTCAGTTACCTCCTCATCCTCCCCGTCAGCCTCGCCATTCTTCGGCTTGGCATAGCGTGAGGAAATTGTAGCCACTCTTATGGCCGCCTTGAAGCCTACGCGTGCCTTCATTTTGGCTAGCTTGGCCTTCCAGTTTTCGTCTCGTGATGGCAACGCATTTAAGTACTCAATCATTTCCTCGTTTTTTGGATCCACAATGGCCAGCACCGACATACAGCCATCAACAGTGCCCAGCACAATAGCCCTACCATCTTTGCTACTCTTGATGGCCGTCAGCTCGGCTTGCAGCCTATAGTTGGCAATCATCTCAGTATCGCCGGTGCGAAAGACGCGAATTGTCTTCCTACCGCTGTGATAATACGCCACGTATTCGTCATTCTCCGTGAATATGCAAATGACTGAGAAGACCCCCTCGGCTACCTTGGGTATGAAGGTTTTCACCGTGGTGCCCTTGCGCAGCTCCAACATCTCCAAGCCTCCCCTCGTTGGGGCATACAACCCACATTTGCCGTCTCGGGTGAGGCTGCCACCCCATTTGGCAATGGAGCGCACATGTTTCTTGCTCTTGATGTCCATAATGCTTCCCTTCTCGCTGCTAATCACAGCCACCTGGTTAGCCTTATGGGGCATAGGCACCAACGAGAACACCTCCTGAAATTGGAATCGTTAAATATATGAATAATATCATTATCGTTGGGTGGACAACCAGATGAAACACCCACCTTAATGGCGCAGCCTTTGAGCAATATTTTTGATACGAATGTTCCATTTGTTGCACTGTAAACGCCCAGGCAATCCTTATTAGATTTGTCCAAAGTAACCACGATGATATACGCCTTGTCAGCTGTGATAACTGACTGGCGAAAGGGCATGCCCGTTACCATGCGTATGAAAAAATCAAAGCGGAATAAAATTGTGCCCTCTGGAAGATAAAAATAAGTACATAAAAAATAAAATATTTGCAAAGTAGATATCGATTCTCACCCGGAATCGAACGAACTGTTGTTATGGCTGTCAAGCGATTCGTTTCATCGGATCCGGCTAGAATGTCTCTTTGGTTAATGTTGGGCACCGACACGGTGAGCACCTTATAGCCATAATCCATTAGCGTTATCTGTTGAATGCCCGGCTGATCATCGCGATAAACGACCTGCTCGGAAACTCGGTTCCAGATCAGAAACTTTCCCGTTTCCGAAGAGATGATGTAACGTCCGTCTGGAGTGACTTCAGCATGCGTTACAATGGCGCCCAAAGGACTGTCGGCCAGTTTCGCAAGGAGGCGACCAGAGCGCGTCTCCCATACACCAACGCAGCTGCGGGTGACCGTCACAGCTATATCCACCTCAGAGAGACTGATGTCGTCGATTTGCAGCTCATGACGATCAATCACGTGAACCTTTTCAAATATGTTGTTTATGTTCCACACCTTCACCGAGCGATCAATGGAAGAAGTCACCAGATTGTTCCAATTGCCTATGGTCAGCGGCTCCAGTTGTATGATTCGACCAAAGTGAGCATCCAACACTTTGGCCAGCTGGCCGTTGTGAAGATACCAAACGTACAGATTCTTTCGCACTCCAGCCACAGCATAGTCTAGCTTGGAGCTGACCATTATAGAATTCGATTGCATGATGCGAGTCGTGATGTTCCTAACCCCATGCGGTAGAGGCAGATACATTGCGCCCTCGGAAATGGGTGCACGCTCGCAGTCCTTCTCTTTGCTGCCAAAGTCCCAGATGACAAAGCCCAAACCAGCGGTGCCGAGCAACATACGATCTTGCTGATGTTGATCCAGACGCAGCTGTAGCAGCATTTCCTTCTCATCGTTCTCGTAGCGCGGCAGATGCTCCACAAAAGTCCAGTGTATCTCACCTGTTTCCTCATTCTCAATGAAGTCGTAAGCTGATACTTGGAAGTTGTCCTTGTTGGCACAGCCATAGGCGCGAGTGCGCCCCTTATTCATAACCAAAGCGCTAAAGAAGTGCACTGAATTGGAGTGGTTGGAAGTGCGACACGAGTCCAATCGCAAACGGATTTCATTTATCGATCCCGACCAAAAGACGACATTGTAATCTAGAGGGCTGAAGAATTCCATTGCTGCAAGAGACAGATTAGGTATATACATTCAATGGACACGGCTGGAGCAGCAAGAGGTCTTTACACAATATTTCCCAGTCCGTATTCTCGCCAGGCACTTCAAAGACTTCCACCAAATTGCCTCGCATGTCGAATTTTGCCCAGCGCAGCTTGCAAATAATAAATAAACTAAAATTTAATTAATGCAAGAGCCCACGCAGCCATAATCCAAGAACCTACTTTTGATTGAGCAGATACAGGCCACTGACTGGCCCGTCGTCATCCTCAAAGGGACTGTTGATCACCACGAACTCGCTGGACAGCATGTTGAGTAGCACCGTTTGATTGTTGTTGGAGTACGCAGCTGCCCACTTGTTGTCCGGGCTGAGAACCAGCTGCTGCATGATTCCTTCAATGCCGGGATTCACGTCTCGCGTCAGATCAGATGTGGACAAATCAAAGGTGATGAAATGCGTCGATATGGAGACCATGTAACGCATATCGCTGGTCAAACAAAAGGCAAATACGGCAAACTGATGGCCTTCCAATGAGTACTGCCAAAGAGACTCAAATGAGCGCCAATTTGCTTGCAATTTATACTTCGTAGGTACCTTGAGTGGTCCGCCAGGTGTGTGCAGACAATGATTTACCGGTATTAAGGCACAGTCCTTGGGTCCACAACGATCACAGGCTCGTAGCAGCATTTTGATGTTCGGATTGCCGCCAATCTCGGGCAGCAGGCGACCAATTAGCTGCGGCGCCAGCATATTGGGATATATGGCCAGGATTGCGCCACCCAAGCGCAAAGCATCCGCCACCAGCATCAGCTCACGCTTCGCCTCCTTGTCGTCTGTGTTGGTCGAAGCATCTTCAAAGTCCGCCAGCACCGCCTGCAAAGGGCAGCTAGAGAGCTTGGCGTGCAGCCACTCATAGTTGAAGAGTACGTGCTCGAACAGATCCTTAAATCTTCGAGAGCGCACAAAGTGAAAGGGCAGCTCACCAAACTGCAATGGAGATTCTAAGTATTGCGAGTGAGCTGGGCATATTTTTCACTTACCTTGCGCAGGTTATAGCGCTTCGAGAGACCATCCTTGCTGGTAAAGACCAGAGGCTGTATGGGCACCTTGCGATCTGCGGACCCTTCCTTGTCAGCAAGACCAAAACGATGCCTCTGTATCTCCGTGAACTTGAACGGCTTAGGTATGCCGCCGCCCCAAATGCCCAAATAATAGTCTGCAATCATTGAATGAAAGTATATGGCCATATTCATGTTCTTGAAGTAGCGCTCTTTGGCTGTGTCCTTGAATTGTCTGTGGTACCTGTGGAAATAATGATTAAATAGTTATGTTTAAGCCCATTTTTAAGCCGTAATCAGCTGTGGAGCTTCGATGCGTAGGTACCAGTTCATCACGTTGACGCCATCTGCTTCCCGTTCACTCAAGTAGTTCGGCAAATCGTTTCTGATTCGGGTCCACAGCAGCGGGGGTATACGGCGCACTGGCGGCATATGGTACTGGTAGACATCGTCCAGGACCTTGTCATCTAAAGAGATTAAGTCCTCGAGTTCGCTTTCGGACAGACCCGATTTAGATGCAGTTATATAGGCCAGGGCATGAAAGACCAGGATGCGACCGTGCTGCTTTTCCACTCGCTCAAAGAGCAACATGATTGAGTCCATCACTGTGTTGGCCAGATGGGTCTCCTGCGGACGCGTGTAGCTGCGCCATCGGCATATCTCTGCAAAAACCAACTTCACAAATATGGGCAGGGAGCATTTGCTAATCGCATTGGCCACCAAACGCCACTGGTAGTTGTTAAGATCGCGACACGCGGTCTTCATCCACATTTTGATCACGTTCATGGCCAGGTCTTCGCCCAGTGCAGTCACCTCTATGAAGTTTTCCTCCACGTCAATCATCTTGCACAGCACATGATACTCGTGGGAAACGGTCGGATTGGCCGGCTCATTCGCACACGATATGATAATCTGTAAGAGCAATCCCAATGGCATTTACACAAATCGGTGCAGATAGAGTCGTTGTATATGATACTTCAGATATGCCTCATGCAGAACGGCATTTCATGGAAGAAATGGTTTTGGGTGAGGGTGCCAAAAGTAATTTACTTGCGAGTGATATTGTTTAGCACGCACATGTCAAGCAATTGAAAAAACTTACAGCGTTTCGGAAAACAATGATAAGTTTGTTGATCTATATAATATATAGTATGTACATATACCTGGATACGGGCAGCATGCAGTTTCGAAAACTCAAAACAGAAATAATCTAGGATAAAATTTGCTGTTTTATATCTTTTCATGCAGTGCATACTAAGCAGGTCCAGTAAAGACACCTGAGATCGAACACCTATATAAAGAGGGGTTCTGTTTCTTTTTGTTAATCATCAATTATATGTGCACGAATGTTTGAAAAGTGATTTGTCGGCATGCAAATATATAAAGACAAAGACTTTCGATAACCATTTTATAAGGCTTTAAAAATATATTAGTATTAAGAAAAAAGAAAGAAGAAGTTTCATTTGAGGGTATATCTGAATTATAATTCAGAGAATAATATATACAAGAATTGTTTTTGTATTGAGAATCTTGTATTTTTTTAAATACGGGAAAATCGAGTTTAAATAATAAATAAATAATACTATTTTCATCAGTTTTAATAATATTTTTTGTATCATTCTCAATAATAATAATCAGTTCCAATTTTTCAACCGTGAGTACAAAGTGAGATGGATATTGTTAAAACATTGTTTATATTTACAGAAGGTCATGCATTATCTGGTATATATAATAAGGATCATGCGTTGGAAACAGATATTCAGTTGGGAGAACAACGGTAAACTCTCACTCGTTACGTCCTCGCACTCACCTTGCAGTGGGCTGGCAAACGTGTTGGTATCCAGGATACCTTATTTGAATCTTGGGTGCCCGTCAATTGATCAACTGAATCTAAGTATATAGTTAACGGCTGATTGGGGCTAGCGTAAGTTAGTAATTGCTTAAAATGTGCTGTTAGGGGTACAAGATCATCTGGTATATTCTCAAAGGGTAGCATATAGTTGTACGATATCTGCATTGTTCATATGTGTGAGTGTATATAATAGTTTTAGGGTAAAAACACTATATGAGTAAGTTGATTGGCTGCAAATAATGGATTGATATCACCTGCTGGCATATTGATATTAGGGTGGCCGTCAAGGCGCTAGAGTCCGGAGTTGTGCCTAGGAAGCGGATGATATTGATGGGTCGCTTATCCGCGAACCATTCGCTGGCTACAAGGGAGGCGCTCTTGGCCAGCAATGAAGTTTTCCCACAACCTCCGTCGCCAAAAAGGACAAGTGGCTTATCTGAATCCCCCAGCATATAGCGCTTGATACGCTCGCAACTTTCTTCGCGGCCGTAAAAGATTTTCACCGAATTGTTACAAGCATGCAAATGCTGAAGGATCTCAGTTACTATCTGCCCCTGTGCACTGGAGTCTTCCTTGCGCATGGCCCTATCCACGAGCTTAACAACGTTCTTATAGAAGTGCGAGATGAAATGATTTAAATACTCCTCGTGCGTCTCAATGTCCAGGCCTTCGCGACCAATCCACTCCACAGTATATCTGAAAGTCGGAAATCATATAATTATGATTTAATTTCATAATATTTTACTTACTTTTGCGCATTGCTTGACTCGATCTTCGCGGGCAGACGCGTGTCCCTCAAGTCTCCTAACAGTTTAGCGGACTCCGTGTCCAAGCTACGATTAATAATGTCCACAAAAAGCGAAGCCTTCTTCAAGTTTTGCAGATTAATGTTGTTTATGTAGCGCACATAGGCCAGGCAATGGTTCTTGGTATTCTTCACATTCAAAACTCCGTTGATCACCTCACGTTCCGTGACTAAAAGCATAATTTATTTACTGCATAATTCGCTTGATTGATGGGATTCATAGTTTCCCCTCACCCGACATGAAATAGTTGTGGACATCGTCCTTTGACATCTTATTGCTAGCTCCCAGGGAGGCGGCAGCCTTGCGTAGCAGCTTTTGCATCTTGTTCAGCGTATCCCACCAGACAGCTTGGTCCTCGGCCTGGAGCTTGGGCACGCGCTGTATAAGAGTTGCATTTCAGTCAGTCAGGTACTCTATATGTACTGTCAACTGGTAAAACTTACCTTGTTATTGAAATTGATTAAAATAGAGGATATGGGCTGCAGAACTGAAATGGGCGGAACTGCGTTGCTGTCCTTTTTATACCATAGGTCGAGCAGAGCACGATCCACGCCCATTGAGGTCAGCTCTTCGCATATCAGCTGCAGCTCCGAGGAGACTATGTATGTAGGTATCGGTCGATATCCATATTTTTGACCCAAAAACACAATGAAATTGGGACCCATCGAGAGGCGTTGACAATTTTTGATCTCCCGCATGCAGAGCTCTGTTGTCATATGATCGTCGGTGGCTTCATCTCGAACACCCCAACGCATGTCCACCACTTGAAACTCGAGTCCATGCTTCTCACGACAGTAGTCCTTGATTCGTGGATAGCACTTGGCCATGAGCGTATTACGTTCCATCGTAGTATCTGAAAGGAAACACACGCGATTACATAAGTGCCCACACACATGATGAAGAACATTGCGTTTGTAACACACCCGTAAACGTGGAACTGGTAAAAATACGCACAATTTTCGAGCTAACCGGTGGCAGGGACTCGAGGGAGCCCAGGAAAATCGAGTCTATAGTGCGATCATCCATTATTAGGATATTATGTGATCAATTGTACTGCAATTGTGGACTGCCGGAGCAGCTTTTTTAGGACGTTCCGCCGAGTTTGAAATCCAATCTATGTCTGCACCAAACGGAGACCCAGAAAGTTGTCTAAAGTTCACATTATACTGCTTGCCGCTGTTTGGTCGATATTGCGGATTACGGGTATGTGGCGCATTTGACAGTCGCCTAGTTGACGGGTTGTTTTGAGTTCAGCTTGACTGACACGTCAGGGTGTAGTCGACTGCTAAGCAGGTGGTCCGGTAGCCACGGGCAACACCTGTTGCGTCCCGGCGCCTGCTCCTTTGTTTTGATTGGAAAGCCGTTGCATTTGTTATGCTTTATTATAAGCTGTATTTATAGCTGACATCTGCCTACGGTCTGATTGATGTTGACCGTGTTTTCCTTTGCCTACGACATTCTACAACAAGTGTTTTCAAGTACCGTCGACCCTCTACGGCTGTGACGTCGACAGTTGCGTGCTTGCCACACATTTTCAGGCGTTGGCGTTGTTCAAACTTTCAAAGTCGTTGGCGCTGACAAACGGTGCCACTTAATGGGCCATCGGTTATGGGTGCGACTTTTCTAGCCATCCCGTCCCTTCCACTCAACTCCTTAGCTCGGGCAGTAGGGCATGGGTATGTCTTAACATTACTTCAAGTTGTCAATCATTGGCCTCGACCTAGAGTCGTGCGTGCCAAGGCGAATAAATCAATGGTAATGTGGTGCAGGTGTAGGTGGCTCAATTTAACTTAATTTCGAGTTCACTGTGTGCCATTTGACGAGTAGATACAACTTTTTGTGTCAAGCAATTGTAGCCAATTTGAGCCTGATAACTGGTACCTGGTACAGCAAATCAGATAATCGGTACATGCAAATTGTTTTTTATAAAACTCTATAGTTGGAGTAAATATTAAATCAAGCTGAAGTGTTGAAGGATGTTCCGAGAGTTAGATTTTTTCTATCGAAGTGTTATAGATTTTAGGAAACTCCCATCGTTTTCCTGAGTATATGAGTTGCACTCAAAACTGTAAGTATAATAGATATAGTTTTCATATTTCGTACGCTTTTCTTTAACCCTTCCAATACGTTTTTTGACCCATTGACCCATTCATATATTTCCCATTCCAAACACATATCATGGGTTTTATAACAATATATTTATTTGTCATTTTCAGTTTTTATTTTTAATTTTTTTTTTGTGGATTTTTGTTAGTAATTTAAATTTGCAAGAGTTTCGTATTCCAATATATATGTTATTCTGGTTTCTATATGTTTAATAGTTATATGAAGAATGTTGCTAATGTTTCTCGAATATCGGATGAAGTCGGCTGTGTGTAAAATCTTTACCATAGGCCTCTAGATAATGTTATGTGTATTCAAGTTAATTTAGTTTACTAAAAAGTTTATTATTTCGCTTATTATGCAAACTTGTCTATGATTTTGAAACGCGTTTAACTAATTTCAATAAAGTTGGCTATAGGAAAATGGATTATATGCTATAGGTTTTTACTGTTATTTAAATATGTATATATCAAACGTTAGTTTTTTTTTCTTTTGAGGAAAGATTAAAATGTTAATCAGTTTTTTGTTTTGCTTATAGGGACTGTCGCGCAAATTAAATTAACTACGATTCCATTCATATGGAAACTGCGTTACATATTGTGTTTATTATATTTATATGTATCTATATTTTGATAATAAATAGTTAAACATATTGAACTAAACAGTAATCAAATAATAATAAAAAAACAAAACTAATTAATATTACAGAGGGGGAGAGTAAAACACGTACAATTGCAGCTGCCGCGCATAGAGATGTTTCTAGGGCATAATTCAGCCAGCGGATTCGAGTCCATTTTGCAGGATCTTAGCTGCTGCTGCAGTTGTAGCTGTTGCAATCTTATCTGCGGATGCTGAAGATTTCGTGTCCGGTTTTTGGTCCGGTATGGCTTTAGCCGCCAGTGCCAGTTTGTGTACATGTGGCGACGATGGCGACGTCACTGTTATTCTATAATAAGAAAAAGCTAATGGTTTACACGCACACACACACGCATACGCACGCACACCAAGAGAGGGAGGGCGTAGATTTGTTTTGGTTTTGGATGGACGTTTTGGAAGGCGGGATGTGTTTTGCATAAAAATATTTACAGAAGCATTTAGGTTTATGATTTTTTGATTTTTGTTTTTTTTTTTATGATTTTGTTTTGTTTTAATCGCATTGTTGGCGGGAGGCGGCGTTTGTTTTTGTTTTTGGGTCAGTTTTGGATGTGGTTGGCATGGTTTGTAGTTTGTAGTTTGCATGTATGAAGTAATTATGTTAATTAGATAAGCCGGCAAATAGCAACACACCTTACAAGCTAAGTAGCTAGCTAGCTAGCTAACTAACTAGTGATAGTTATACATATGCATAAGTATTATCGAGCTAATGCGACTACGGTGCTTAGTGTTTGTGCTGCCTGCTGTTTGAGTTGACTTCGTTATCAGCGTACCTAGGGCTGTTGTCGTCCTTTTCGCAAATCAGCGTGCGTGTGGTGCTTGGTGGAAGAATGGGGCCGTTTAGTGACTGCTGTGAGCTCCGCTTTACATGCACGGGTCGCAGTCGCTCTTCCAAGTCGCTCACCGAGCCCACCGAGCTTATACTATCCTCGCTGCAATTTATAAACGATTAGCTTATCTTTTAGTAAGCGAATCGTAATTTTTACTTACCTCTCGCTTAACTCCTCCTCGCCCTCCTCCTCCATGGCCTGCTGCAGATCAGCGATGCGTTGCAGCGCCAGTCGTAAATCGTTCTTTAGCGCCAGGCCCTCGGATTCCATGACTTCCATTTTCTTTTCCAAATCCTTGCGACGCGTCAGCGACTCCTGCTCGCGGCTGGATAGCGAGTGAAATTCCTCACGCATGTCGCGCAAACTCTTTTGAGATTTTTTGAGCACATCCTGTGATTGCATTTCACGCAGCTTCGACTGGGTTACTTCGTTCTGCAGTTTCTCCAGCGATTCCTTATGCCGACTCACTTGCACCTCAAGACGTGCGCGTGTCGCCTGCTCCAGTTCCAGGCGTGACTCCAGCTCCTTGGTGCGCATTTCCAAACTGTAAAACGATTTGAACTTTAGCTATTTGTTTGTGGATTAGAAATGCTTATCATACTGACCGCTTGGACATAACAGCTATGGAGGGATCACCCAAATTCTCCACATTGTCCAGTCTGTGCTGCAACTCTGCCACCTGTTCTTTGAGATTGTTGCGCTCTGCTTCGAGCTCAGTTAGCTTGAACTCCGATTCGGATACGTTGACTTGCTCCGCGTTGAGCTGCTTGACGGTGGCGCTGTACTTCTTCATTAGCTCGCTCAGTTCTTCCTCGTTCTCTTCGATCTGCGCCTGCAGTTCAGCCCGATCGCGATGTGCCGCGTTGGCGCGCTCCTCGGCATCGTTGCGAGCCCTATGGGATTCCTCAAACATGGCCTGCACTTCGACCAACTCAGCTTCGGCTGTCTGTCGCGCCTTCATGGCAAGTGTGCGAGCCGATTCCGCGTCTTCCAGTTGGTTACGCAGCTGCCGGATGAGCGTCTTGCCTGGTGTATCCGCCTTCTGTCGCTCCAACTGCGTCTGAGCATCCTTCAGTAATGCCTTGTACTTACGCAAATCGCGACGCAATTTTTGATTCAGTGCTTCCTCGGCATCACGATCAACACGATCGCGATCTTCCATGGAAGACAGGCGTCGCTCCAGTTCATGCTTTTCGCGCAGCAGCAACGTGCGCTCCTCGTGCTCCGTTTCCAACTGGCATTCAAGCGCCTTGATCTTCTTGTAGCCGTTCCCACGCACCTCCTCCAGCTCCTCATCGCGCTGCTGTGACTCACGACGCGCCTCCTTCCGCATGGTCTCCAGAGTCATTTCTAGGCGCAGTTTAGCCTGCTCCAGCAGCTGTATTTGCCCAGCCATTTCGTCCAGCTCTTCCTCCTGCTCCTTAGCACGGCGTTCCGTTTCGTTCTTAGAGCGTCGGAGCTGCGCAAACTCCTCCTCAGTGCCGCCACCAAAAGTCATCTCCTCTAACTCACGCTGCAGCGACGCCAACTTCTCTTCCTTCAGCTCCAGATCCAGACGCGTATCCTGCGAACGAAACAAGAATGTAATTTTTGAACATCTACGAGTCACGAAACATTTGCCCCATTTTCACAATTCACATACTTGAATCAGCCGCGATGCACATGTGGCGCTGATACTCATGGCTGTACTGAACAATGAACAGTATCACATAAGCATTTGGATATGGAAATGGAAAAGGTTCTTTACAAAAAATAAATAAAATAAAAATAAGCTAAAGCGGGGCAAAGCTCTGTCCGGCCAGTTATCACGCGGCCCACTCGAAACTCTTCTACTTATTATGATTATTATTATTATTATTATTATTGTTGTTTTTAATTTCTTTTTTTTTTCGTGGAAGTGGTCGGTATGTAATGGATCTACGTTTGTCTGTATGCGCGTACTCCAGTTATCGCGCGACGATGTCGACGTTCACGCAGCCACTGCCCCGGCCACAGTCATCGCCAGCTATCGTCGATCGTTGCTGAAGAAAGCCACAAAGCGCAGAGGCAGAAACGTGTGACGCAAACTCTGCCTTCAGTACAGCCCGATAAAAACATGAGCACCCAAAACAAACAGAACTCAAATTCCTCAGCGAAGTTCTAATACCCTCACTGATCAAGTATAAATAGTATCGAATAGACGCCTTTCTTCAATGCGTTACACACTATATGGCGAGTCTATATTCTCTCAAGAGGGTATTAAAACACATCAACTCAACAGAGGGAATAACCTTCTTAGAATGCTCGAGAAAGAGCATGCGACAGGGTGTGTAGAGCGTGAAGCGTATAGCATGTTGCATGCATGTGGTGTGGGCAGGTAGTTGAGAATTGCCATTGTATACACGTATTTTACGACTGACTGTCTGTCAGTCGGTCAGGCAGGCGGTCAGACGGGCAGACGACAGACAGTTAGTCAGCCGGTGGCGTGGGTAAACAAGCCGAACGAGTTTTCAAAGAGGCAGGTCTTCAGATACTGCATATATGCACATATACATATCTATATCTGCCGCAAAATGTTGAATGTGCCACTGGCACAACTGGCAGTGCCACTTGTTGTTGCCAGAGCTGATTATAAAAACGATTTGTATGCTTGCCTGCTTGCGTTTTCATGCTGTCCTGCTCTCGAATTGCCTTCTTTAGACGATTTTCTTTAGCTAGAATCGAGCTAAGCGCTATGCAACATTCTCAAATGCTTGGCAACATTTGTTGGCAACATTTATGTTTACGCAACTAGAGATGGAAGCGTTTTCAATAAACACATTTTGTGTCTGATTCATTCTACACGTCACGCACGGAATATTCGTGTCTATTATATAAAAATGGGTTGTTTAAACACTTAATTGAATTGATTCAGTAAAAAGCAAGTGCAGCTCGGTGATCAGCTGTTTTGCTGAAAATTAGTTTGATGGACCTTTGCAAATCAATCATACTTCCCAATAGATAAATACCTCATAGTCGAGTGCGTATTGTTATAAATGCCTTTTTTACTCACCGCCAGTGTTTGTTCAAGTGTGAATTTCTCGGCTTGGAGCACATCTTTCTCGCGCCCGTAGCGCTCCTTGGCCTGACGCTCCTGTCGCGATACATCCTGTAGGGATTGGCACTCGGCATCGAATTTGCGCTGCTTTTTCTCCAGCAAATTGTTTCGTGCATTTTGCTCCTCGAGCAGCATGCGCAAATCATTCATCTCGTTGGTCATCTTTTGGGCCTTGCGCTTCCATTGGCCCACAACCTGACGTTGTTCCTCAACTTCTTCGTAGGCATCGGAAAGCTGAAAGTGTCATGGAAAAGCTCACTTTGTATTTCTGAGAGGTTACATATATGTAGAACACATACCTTCTTCTCCAATTGCTTCTTTAGCCCGACCAGCTGTTCCAGATCGTGCTCATGCTGCGTCTGTAGTCGGCGTTTGGTAAACTCCAATTCTCTAGCTACGCGTTCGTATTTCAGCTTGTAAACTCCACCGGCGCCCTCTTCGTGTTCGGCATCTTCGTCCTCGGAGATGCCATTCAAGTCGGATTTGGCGCATATTAGCTCCATTTCCAGTTTCTCACTCATCTCCTGCAGATTCTTCACCTTCGACTGGTTCTCCCCGAGCTCCTTTTCAAGCTTCAGGCGTTCGGCAGTTTCTGCTTCTAAGCGCTCGGTGGCAACGTGCGCCGTGGAGCGCTCCTCCGCCAGATCAACAGTCAGTTCGGATAACTTCGTGGTGAGAAGAGAGGAGAAAGGTCAATCGTCTGGCATAACAATGCATTGAATCTTATAGAAATTCCAATAAAAATTCTATGAATTCGACAGAAAAATTCAAAACAAATATTCATTTATTTATCCCATGGGATGCTACGTTTTCAGGGCCGCTGCGCAGAAGACCTCAATGTAAAAAAATCGGTCAATTAAACGTGGAAATATCTCGATGTGAAAATTACTTGAACTCATTTAAAACATTGTTGTTATTATTTAATAACAACGAAATTATTAACAACTGGATGTATATTATACGTTAATTCGAATTCCAAATGACATCAAATTCTTTGTGCTTCAGAATAATTATCAAATATATTATATGTGCAAAAA
This sequence comes from Drosophila mercatorum, assembly GCA_961210405.1. Taxonomy (NCBI): domain Eukaryota; kingdom Metazoa; phylum Arthropoda; class Insecta; order Diptera; family Drosophilidae; genus Drosophila; species Drosophila mercatorum. Next base: position 13,482,001 of record CAUIUS010000003.1, read on the forward strand.
TATTTATATATATATATATATATATATATATATATATATATATCCCGTTTAACACGATTTTTTCGATTTAACACGACTGTAGAAACTCGATAAATATTTTGAACTTATGTTTTCCTACTTTGTTTTGTGTTCTTATGTCCACTTTCAACACGACTTTAATTCTCCATGTAAAAACTTTATGAGTCGATGCTCTTCTTAGGCTTACAAAAAATATTCTTCAGTTTTCAATTAACTGGTTAGCGAAAAACATTAAAACGAAAAGTCGTAACTTTAGAGGAAACCTCTGCTGAAAGAATGGAGCTTATGGCGACTGACATTACATTACAGAAGGATTGGAATTTGGCGAAAATTCCGAAATTATATTGTAAACAATGATCCAAATATAGAGTGCCTTCTTTCTTTTGAACGGACCATCAATACACAGATGGCTATTAATGAGGAAGTTCTTAAAGATATCGACAAGAAGCGCAAACAGTCGCTGATGACTGACTTTTTTAAAAACTAGAGATTTATCGTAAGAAAAATATTGAAGAATTATATAAATTTTTTGTTTAAAGCCAAAAAGGGTCAATTTAAACTAATAAATATTTTCATTTCAGTACATTTTCACTTAGCACGGTTTTTCCATACAAAATATTTTTTTTCGCTTAACACGGTTTTTCCAGGAACGTATCTACCGTGTTAGTCGGGGGATAGGGGGATATATATTTATATATATATTTATGTATATATAAACATATTTAACGAAAGTAAAATATAATTTATTCAATATCCCGCTAAAAATTGCTATGGGATACTAATATTGGGAGATAACTTAAAAGAAAGATACGCTGGAAGTTCTTCTAAGGCCAAATACATTGTAAATATATACACCTTGGACCTGCCATTCTAACACAGATTCGTAAGTGCCAATAAAATATCATTCAAATATTATAAACAACAAATTTATCTATGGAATATTCCCCAAGTTCTGTAGCACCTAAAGAATGCGTGCTGTGTGATTCACGCATTTTTTTGTTGTGCTCCAAAAATAGATGGATCTGAGTATCTGCAGTGAACCGCTAACTATAGCAACATCTCGACGTTGGCGTCGACGTCGGAGGATGCCGCTGTCAATGTCAGCCGCAGCGTTGTTGCATGGAATTGGAATTTTTCAACCATATGTTTACTTAAGAATCATTTATATTTATGTGCCTAAGACAGACAAGACCAGGGCAGATCGGAGCCATCATTGGAAATGATGTCAACTGCCCACACACACAGAAAAATCACAAATCAAATGAGCGGCAAGCTCAAGGTTAGCATCAGCAGCAGAAACTACCTCATCCAACTCGTTGTCGTCCTCCTCACGTATGGTGCGATCGTCGTCATCATCTCCATTGATTGCATTGGACATGACTGAGGTGGCCACCGAAGATTCCCTGGCCATCGAGTTGCCACGCGACGTTGGCGTGTGGGGCAGCTGTTTGGACAGCTGGAACGCCTTGGTCAGTATGTTTTGAGTGGAACGTGTGCGTCCCACAGAGCCGCAGCGTTCCATGCTGTTGCGCTCGCGTTGTCGCTCAATCAGCGAGATTGTATCGTAATCATCGTAGTACGCCGAACTGCCGCTGGGCGTGCTACAGCGACTGCTGTAGCCTCCCCCAACTCCATTTAGGCTGCCATTGGTACTGCTGTTGTTGTTGTGGCGTCGCGTGCGCCGCCCCATGGCTGTCCATTCCTCCTGCACGTGGTCAGTGCGCTTGAGAAAGTTTTGTATCTTTTCGCTGAGGTAGGCGGACGAGGTGCGCGGATCCTCGAACGAGGGCGTTGGCCGAAGAGTTTGATGTACCGGCTGTCTTTGGCAGCCCAAGACAAATGACAGATTTGCATCAAAGACCACCGGCGAACTCTCCAGCTGACGCATCTCGTACGGATCCAAGCCACTGCCCCTAGTATAGGTCTGGGGAAAAACGCGACGCGGTGGCGTCTCCAGCCGCGAGGTGCGCGAAACGCTGGACTGCGTGGAGCAGCGCGATGACACCGAATAGGCAGGACTAGGCGAACGTGTCAGCAGACGCAATCGATCTGCGGCAGCATCGGAAGCTGATGCAGAAGAGGCAATGCTCGTGCCTGTGCCTGTTGAGAGAGGCAGTTTTAGCGAGACCTCGTAGTGGTTTTCAGTAGTCTGCTGCTGGCAATTACCCAGCCCGGACGTTGAAAGCGACTGCGAGGTGCTGCTGCTGTAGTTTCCGGCACGTGGCGTGTAGCTGTTGGTGTTGTGGTGTGTGTTGCGTATTAAGGTATTGCCGTGCCCATTGCTCAGGACTTGGACGGGACTCTGCTCGCGCTGCTTAGGCAGCAGGCGTATCTGCTTGCGTGCCTGGCTGCTTGGGGGCTTGGGCGGCTTCAGTGTGCCCAGCGAGGAGCCACTGCCGCTGCCACTGCTGTTGTTGTTATTTCTCGTAATACCATTCATGGCTGCCAAGACGCGTGCCATAAACGTCTCGTTGTCCTGCTCCGGGCGAGACTCTAATTTATGTTTAAAGACATCACTGGCTGCTGGCGGCGCTGCAATATCAGCACTGTCAGCAAGAGCCGTATCAACAGGCGCCAGCGGTGCCATTGGAGAGGGGTCAACAAGGGGGTGGATGCGTGTTAATCAGGCGGTAGTGCGAAGTGGGTTAGTGGGCTTCTTGGAGGAAGTATTCGTTTTGGTTGTGTGCAAATTTTGTAGAGCCAATTCGTTAATTTCGTTTTGAGTTCGTTTTTATTATACATAGATCGCTTGTGTGGTTCGGGGGTATCTTTGTGAGATTTTACGTGCTGTCAAAAACTTGAGATCGCTTGCTGGCAAATATTTAAATTTATCGCAAAAGCCCCATTTATTTTGGCTTAAGCATCAAATTGCCAATATGTTGCTTCTTTTCTTTTTCTTTCTTTTTCTCTGTTTTCCTAATGTTTTTATTTTTTTCTTGGCACCGATTTTCTATAGCATACACGCACGCAAATGTATCGGATTCGGATTCTGATTTGCATACGAATTCGGATACGGATCTCGCGGCACGGCTCGGTGTTGGGCGCCTCCGGCGTTCGCGTCGCGACGTTTGCTCAGCAACTAACCGAATCTCTTTGGGAACAGCAGCCACTTGCGATGCGTGACCAGAAAAGCTCACCGGGGCACCCGCTGTTTGCTAAAATATTCAGCAGCCCCGGAGACACAGAGAGGTAGATGCCAAGAGAAATAGTAAGAGAGAGAGAGAGAGAGAGAGAGAGAGAGAGAGAGAGAGAGAAAGAGAGAGAGAGAAAGAGAGAGAGCCGGCTAGGGTATGTTAAAAGAATTGCAACACAGATCGCCTTAATATTGACATAATCTCGAAAATATACGCATATATACAAAATGTATATAATAAACAGAGACAACTGTTGATTTGCTCAGCGTTTATATAAATGAATGACCAACATGTGGATCGAAGTTGCAACACGAGTACAGTAGCGCAATAAAGTATTATTAATGATCTTTCAGAGCATTTAAAAATACATACAACACACAGTTCTTAAGTGCAGAGATATGCCAATGTACACGTATATATATAAATATACATATTTAAAGTATATATAAAGATACATAGATAGGTATACCCAGTCAGTGTTCAATGGACTCACGCATTGCCCAGAAGCTATTTATATTTTACAATAAACCAAACAAGAGGCGGAAATATCGCCAGATCGCAGTCTCAGCTCGTTCGTATCTATCACCGAATGCACTCATTGCGAATTCTCTATTGGCCAAATACATTTTAAACGTTTAGAAGTTTTCAATGGCATTCGGCGTGAACACATTGAAAATACTTTAACTTTGCTTGATGTATTAATATCATAATCAAATTTGTTAAAACTGTGAAAGATATAGGCTAACCCGAATTGTCAGACTTTATCTTTGGATAAACATCTAAACAGTTCCTAGTCGACAATGCATAGCCCATATGTTCTAAGGTTTTAATACTAATCTAATACCCCCGATAATTATTAATATTTAGCAATTCATTTTAGCTAAAAATATTAAAATATATATTTCAAGGCAACAAGCGAATCAGTTTTAGCTCCACTGTGCAGCAATACAAACATTTATGCACACATCATTCACAGAAGCACTGAACTGAGCATAACATAAAGCATCACTGTGCAGAAGGTTTGCATCACTTGTCTACCCAAATCTTGGCGCCCCAGATAGTTGTCATCTCATCTAACGTGGGCCGCAGCAGCCACATGTCATATCATCTGTGGCTGCGCAATTTTAATTAAAAACTAACGCAAAGAATCGCCTTGACTGAGAGTGAGAGAGCGAGCGAAAGGTGCAAAGTGTGCTTACCTTGGCTTCCAATTTCTGATTTTCGTTCTTCACTTCGCTGCGATCGTATTCAATCTTCTCCAGTTTGGCGCGCAGCATGATCAGCTCCTCATTGGCTATCTTCAGCTGCTCCTCGGTGCGATGTACATTGAGCAGAGGGGTTACACGAACCAGCAAACGCCACCAAGGCCAATCCCGCACGGCCAGAAAGGCCTTAACATTGCGCTGAATACAACGCACTGCCAGCTCCTGCAAGACCAAGACTTAGTCAAGGCTCCTGGACCTCCCGTGGAGATTGCACTCACCTGCACACGTCGCTGCGACATCTTTTTGCGTGCCAAATAGCCTCGACACAATGCCTGCAGCTGTATAATGCGATCCGAGAGCAGCACATCGCGCTTAGCTTCCAGCTCATTGAGCACACCGGATCGGAAGAGTATCTGCAAAAGTTATTTAATTAGTTACTTATTTTCACTTTCATTTATTCTTATTTTTATTCTTAACTTCTTTATTTGATCAGAAACAGCATAAATATTAGCTAAGTTTTGGTATATATATTTAACTCATTTAAAATCATATTGATTTACATCTAAAGTCAAAACTATTATTATATAATATTATATCATTATTATATTATTCTCAATATATTTATAAATACATTTGCCTTTTGCTGAATTCACTATTTAAATTTAAATTCAAATAGCACAAGAGGAAATGTCCTTTATACAGGAAATAATAAGTTGCAGAAACAATCAAAGCTAAATTATTGTTATTTAAGAATTCGAGTGGCTCCTAACATTGACATTAGCAGCTGGTAAATCAGCAGTACGTGATATTAATACGAATTGCAAGAACTTATTATCCGATTTGGCAATTGATCAGTTCTTTGGCTGTTTTGACAGCTGCCAGTTTCTTTTTCGTTTCTGCTTTCAGCTTAGAAAATAATATCGCAGAGATTGCAGCAAAGAGTGAAGCGAAAAACACGACACGCTCGTATGCATATAATAAATGGTCTTATAAATAAACTCAAGATCTCAGTACTATCAAAATGTTGTTTGTGCATTTTAATGGGAGTTGCGATCCCAAGGGGGAACACAAAGCAAATGTAATCAAATCAAGGAAGTGAAGGTCAAGGTGGCTGACACAGCAGCAGAGTCAAAGAGCTGGACAAGAGCAGAGCACAGCAATTTGCACACCTGTGGAACAAGGCACGATAAAATAAAAGTGAAAGAAATCAAGAGTTCGCTCAACTTGATACTGACCGACTAGGCACTACCCTTACCTTTTTATAGTATCCATCTATGTGAATACTTTCATGCATCTTATTCATCTTTCACAAGGAATACTGTTCGATTTTATGCAAATTGAGGAGATATCGAAAAACGGATACATTCAGAGTAAATTATAATAATATATTTATTTACTAATATTCACATTTCAGCTTTCGGTCTTCTTTCTTCCTCTTACATACATTGTACCCCTTTTTAATAATTTTCAATGGAATCAGGGTATGAAAAGCCAACACGAAATAGAAAATTGTAAATAAACAAATGCGTCAATTCCATTAGGCAGCCGAGGCTCGTAAACAAATGCAGCTGAGACATAGTCGCGAACTTCCATTGCGACTACAAATTAGTAAGCTAAATGTCTTTGGCTTTGGTTGGGGTTTTGGGTTTGGAATCGGACGCACCTTGGCGAGGTGTGTCAACTATGTGTCTCTGAATTTGCGACGTTTTTCGAGAAACTATTTCGAAATTTTTAATTATGCAGCGCACGTAGATCAAAAATGAAAGTAAACCAATGTGAAATTGCGACTAACCGGGAAAATGGGTGTGTGTATTTGTGTGTGTGTTTGTTTATGCGGGTTTTACGATCCAGGTGAGGAGTGGGGGGGGTGGGGGGTGATGGGAGACGAGCTACAAAAGTACGAAAAACAAAGGCAGCAAAGTAACCGAAACCAGGTGTTAAACTTGAATATAGAACAGAAGATAAGCGGTAGAGGTTTTTGTTTTTAAACAATATTTATTCCAGTTAATAGTTAAGAAATAATTCTAATAGATAAAGTCAGAGCGCTTTTTAATTTAAGATGTTGTAGGGCACCACTATTGATGGGGTTCGCTGGCTAGTGCAGCTGCATAGTTACCTCTTTCGTGTAGGTGGGATAGATCTCCACCTGCGTTTGTATGCAGCGCACAGCCCGCACCTGTGCCACCTTTGTCGTCGTCGTCGTTGTCGTCGCGACCATATGGCTGCTGTCCGTTTGGCATTGCGATTTGGCCTCAAACTTTTGCAGCAACTGCGCAATTTTATTGGGCCTGCAGCAGCTCAGCACTGGCTCTGGCTCCGGTTCGACGTCTGCCTCATCGCCCTCGGATTCGCACAGACTTCCAGTCGAATTGCTCGTTGAGTTGGATGCCGATGACAGCACCGTGTTGCTTATGTGGCCAGAGTCGTCGGAGTCGGAGTTTGAGTTATGTTCAACAGCTTTAATGGGCTTTGGCGGCTGCTGTTGCACCACCTTGACCAGCAGTTCGTGGTTTTTGTCGGAGGTCTCGCCCAGCTTGGGTGGAATTATCTTGCACGATTCTAGCTTGGGCTTGCCCACTTTCTCTTCGTTGGCGTAGTGCAGCTGCTGTTTCTTTTTGTGCCGCACCAACTGTGTGTGCTCCTTGTTAACGCCGCGACTTTGCCGTGGTTTGCCAGCACTAAGACTCTCCACCTGACGCAGCAGGTCGTGACCCTTAGCCAGGCACTTGACCAGTAGTTCATCGGTGCGCGCATTGGACGATCGGCCGGCCACAGCTTTCAGCGTCGAGTTGGCACGCCTTGGCGGCTTAGCTACCAACTGGCGACGCTCCAGCGTCGAGTTGGCACGCTTTGGCGGCAGAACAGTCACTGGCATCGCCTGTGGGTTCACTTTGACAGCCGTCTGGCTGGCTCTGCTGCAGCTGCGACTGTTGAGGGTCAGCATGGACCTGGTGCGTTGCTGCTTCTGTCGCTGTGACGGCGCCTGCTGCACTTTGCTATTGGCCTGGCTGCTCTTCTCCAGGCAGCGCAGGCTCGAGTGTTTGGATATGGGTATGCGGCTGCCACTCAACTGGCTAATGTCGCACAGCGAATTGTAGCGCTGATTCGAGCTGGAGTCGCTGCGGCGCAGCAACATCGAATTGGCCAATTCAGGCGTCTGATAGATTTGTCTCCTACTCGAGGCCATGCTCAGCGTGCTGTGCGATTTGGACAGCAGCTGCCTGTCGCAGAACTGAGCGGGTGGTGGTGGCAGAGGCACTGGCACCGGCAGCGTTTGTTCGAGCTGGTCCTCCAGCACCTCCACCGGCGGATACTCCTGCAGTATTTGATCGAAACTCTGCAGGACTTCGTTTAGTTTGCTCTCATCGTGCGCGACTTTCTCGAGCTCCGCGAAGATCTCATCCTCCAGCGATTGTTGAGTGAGATTCAGGCTCATGTGGCTCTCCTCATCGCTGTCCACATAGCTGCTTAGCGTCACCAAAGGGCTGCTGATTGGCGCCTCCGCTAGTGTCACTATAGCCTTCGGTGTGTACTTGCCGCCCACACAGCCTCCGCTGTCCACCAGACTGAGTGCGCTCATCGAGCGAGTGTGCTTGCTGCCCTTATAGTAAAGCTTGCCGCTCAGCTTGGGCGTCAGATTATCCTCGATTCTGTGACGTATGCTCGAGAAGAATTTCTTACCTGCCCCCAGGCCATGCGCCTGTTTGTGGGGCGTAGCCGTTGACACGGGCGGAGTGCTGCGTGCCTGGGACAGCTTTGATTTGACCGTGTGTTTGTACATGACAACAATGATTTATTGTACGTTATTTATTATGATAATAATCGTACCGACGATGATAATGATGATGATGTAAAGACTGGCAACAAGTAAAAGTGCATATAGCTTTTGTTGTTGCGAAATTTCCTTTCGATCGGCGGTCGCCGCTTCGGCCACTTGACCACCAGCACAGCCAACACTTTCACAGCTGCTGGGCGCTTGGCGCGTAATTCGTGTGTTGTTTTCTCTTTGAGCTCAACGGCGCAACTGAATTTCTTGCCGCACCAGACGAAGCCAAACAGCCAATCAGCCAGCCAGCTAGCCAGCTAGCAGCAGCAAAACAGTCAACAGCCAAGTGCGCTGTGCATTCGAAAGTGGCTTATCAACAAACAGAGCCGTGGACATGGTCGCGGCTTACCGTAATTGGCGGCGGTCATGGTTAGCCATACACAGCGAAAGGGGGCATGTCGGCATAGCCAAGGGGCAAGCCCAGCTCTATGCAACGTGTTGCAGCTGCAGGTTCGATGCTAATTACCAGCACCAACAAATCACTTTTCATTCAGTCTTCAAATGCTCGATTTATAGTTGGCTCACCTCATTAGCGACATTACAGCAGTCACACACACTCACACATCATCATCAGCTTAAACATCATTAGCATTAAGTGTACATACACAAAGAAAAGTGAAAAATAACAAAATTGGTAGCCGTCGCGTCGCTCTTCTCATTTATGTTTTTATTTGAACTTTTCATTGTCAGCAATTGGACTTCAGAGAGCAATAAAGCCACCGTAGAGCATGGTAATGTGCAGCTTATAACAATGACAAATATTGATATATGTGCATGTTCTATACAATATGCTGCTTGAAAAGGTTACTGCACTGCCCTAGGGCAAGCGCATGCCATATGAAGACCAAGTGGGAACTCAGACAACACTCTCAATAAACAGCCAAGAATGTTGTTTTTTTTATTTAAGTAAAGAAAGATTTCTCAAAGTATATTATTTGAGTACTGAAGACCGATCTGGATAGCGCTTAAATCAGATCAGTTTTGGTTTCCCAATTGTGTTATGTCTTTTCCTTAAGGCATTCAAGCATTTATTTAGTCATCAACAACTTAGCTATCGTTCAAAATCAGAACACTTGATAGCTGATCAATCATTGTCGATTGGCGGTTATCAGAGTGATGAAGTATACCAGCATCTCATAGTATCTGAGCCATATTTGATTTCAAGTCGCTGATTTATAGAACCTGCAACGTCTTCCTTATTGCAGTCGGCTGTCAATGCTCGAAAGCTCGAGTCAATTATTAATTATTCAAATTAAAATCGCTCGTTACAACCACTTATCAGATTACGAACACCTCGCAGAACGGGAGTCAGTTTTGCCCCTTGCCAAGAGAGTCTGTTATAATTTCCAATTAGCTACTAAGAGAAACAAGATTCGTAACTAATTAACTGCATTTCGGCTGGCTGCAACTCTCACGAACATTGCATGCAGGCAGCTTCCTGCTTATTGTTATTTCATAATTCATCGAAAACTAGTTTGCATAGAGTTAGCCTAAAGGGTCAATTGGCTGCTTTGAGATTAATGCGTAAATTAATTAAGGCCACGCCCCTTTGGGCAGACGCCGCTTGCATGTCAAATCGCTAATGAAGTTTTCGTGTAGTCTCCGACTCAGCCAATTTCAAAACTTTGTTCATTGGGTTTCCAAACGATTGACAGAACCCGCTTCAATATATTATGCAAGTTATAAGCCGCTCAGAGCGGCGACTGCGATTCATTTCTAATGAAAGCGAACGCTGGGAAATTTCACTTTAAATGTTTGCATGGAAAAAATGTTAATGTGCATTGAACAAATGTGGTTGTTGTTGTTGTTACCGCTGCGGTTGCTGGTGTTGTCTGCAGGTTGCAGCGGGTCGCAGCGCGACAAACGCAACGTCATTTTTTGGTGAAAGTCAACGACGCATGCGTCGCTGCGGTTGGATTGGGTTGGGCTCAGTTTCGGGCTTGGATTTGGAATTGAATTTTGTGTGGATTCGGTTATAGTACGTACACTGCGTGCGCTGCGTCTGATCAGCCACCAACTGCTGCCTATTCCATAGATTAGCAGTAGCAAACGCCAAATATCGTGGCTCACATGCCGCTGCCCGCAAAGCTGCACGAAGATGTTTAGCCAATAATCACTGTGGATATTGTTGCTATTGCTGTCTCCCAACCAGCTGTTCAATCGGCCACTCTCATTGCCAGTCAATAGACACACATCGGATTTGTCCAACCACATTTCGTTTTCGTTGATGGGTCGATAAAATAATTTGTCTGCTTAGCTGCGACGTTCTCCATTTGGAAAAACCAACTGAGTAAACAGACAGAAAATGACCAAGAGGCTGTGTCCAGAGCTCGTAAAGCTCATTACAAAAGCAACAACAAAGCACAACAAGAGCTCGGAATTCTATATCACAATGGAAGCGAGAGCTTCCACAGATGAACTTGACCGTGAAAGTTGTCAGCGTCATCGCAGCCGAGCTGAGAATCCGAAGAAAAAATGTGGACTTGCAACAAGTGACGTCAAAAGTTTTTGTGGGCAAATACGGGCATCAAGTAGGGATTCACAGTTGCATGAGAACAGGAAATCAAAACCAGCCAACCAGCCCTAGTAAGTAATACGTTTAAGAAGCATCGCGATTCATACCCAAGTCCAGCTGCATAGAGACACTTTACGAACATTACAAGTCGTAGCGAAGTGGCCAAATCGAATAATGCAAACAAATAAATATCGTAAATGCTGCAAATTAAAACAAAACTTGAACACAAAAAAGTAAAAGTTTATAGAAAGTGAAAACACTAATTTCATATAGATAAAGCGTGAGCTGTTGGAATTCAAGGTAGGAAGTGTAAGTTTATAAATAAATTAAATGTGTTAATTAGTAAAGAACTAATATGTTTTAATTGTGTTAAATAATGCGTAAGCTTTTAGATCTTTTTATAAATTTAATTCTTTAAAGCCAAATAATTTTATCTCATCAAATAAAGGAATACATTATAAAAATTAAAAAGAGAAGATCGTAAATATTACTATTTTTTTTGAAGATGCAAATTTTTCAAACCATTTAAGTATAGTCAATCCTTCTGCAATATTTGAAGCAAAATATATTATATACATATATATTATTCTTATTCTTTCAAAAAGATTCAAATAAGAAGATCACTTCAGATGTGCTTTATATTATGATCTTGATTTACTGGCTCACTGGTGTTACTACTCTCTTAGAAATCAGAATTTCTAATTCGTAATCTGAATACTAATTTAGCTGCTTCCTAACAGCTCAACCGGTCTTTCAAGTCTGTCATATTTTGTTATTTAATTAGTGTGACATTTTGGGATAATCGTAATCGTAAGTAAATAGAACTTAATAAATGAATCATGCTGTGCTTACAATGTTAAATTGATTTGAATCAATACTAGTTGGTATAATTACACAGGCTTATGCTGCACAGGTAGTAAATTACAGGGAGAGGCTACTTAAAGATCTGTTAAAATAATCATTTAATCATTTGCATACACATTTACAGTTGGAAAATTTAAGTATCGACTTAACTGTGCAGCCAGATATTAAATGTTTTGATGGCTTTTGATGCACTTGCTAAAATATCCAGCTTCTTTTTATAATATAAATGGAACAATTCGAACGTATACAAAATAAATACATATATGTAGTATGCAGAAAATAAAACAAGTGAAAATTTGTTCTTTATGGGCAAAGCTACATAAATACATATATTTATAACCAGCCTAATAAAAACTTTTGATATTAAATGCATTTTAAATAAAAGCTTTAACGTCTTGGACGTTCGTGACAAAATAACAATGCTGTGTACAAAAGTGTGTCACATTTTGCTGATTGACACGCAGATACCCTGTACGGCTGTCGTGACACAATGGACTTGGGCTGCTTGAATACACATGCTAAATACACAAGGTCTTTGTAGATAAAGCTACAACGTAACGTTTAAGTTTTTAGTTTTTTAATGCGCACTTGGTATACGCAGCATAAGCCACATATCAAATACTTTCAGCATAACTTAAACACTTTATTCATATGCGTTTACCACATCAATATGACTAATACTGTTTGAGTTTCATCTCGTATAACGAACTCACATTATTTTATTTAATACATAAATCCTGTCAATAAACTGTGTAACATGTCTCGAGCGGGTTGAACGATCTGTTAAATGTTTTCGTAGTGAAGTGACAACAGAAATACCAAAGAGGAAGACATTCAAATGCTGGAGTCAAACGTTCAAATGTCGCAAGCCAAGTCATAAAACCAACTCGCACTTTTGTGCTACGACACGAGAGACCTGCTAAATGGTTTAGAAAACACACATTTTTAAATTGTTGTTGAACCTGAACCCTGAATACGCCAGGAGGTTCATGTGCTGAAGAGTTTTTTGAATAATAACGAATGTCAATCCAACAAATGATCATAATATATATAGATAAATATATATATTTAATTTTTGGCCCTGTTGAGAAAGGCAACCCAGTGACAAAAGTTAGTAGCATGTTGAAGCAAAGATCAATGACTCGGCTCACGATTTCTGTTTTGTATGCATAATTACTTAGTTCGGTCAGTTAACAAAGATTCTTCGTTAGAATCGGAGCATGAAAAATGGCACAGAAAAAGTTATCATTGAGTCTTGAATGTGCTACAGAAAGTGTTTATCAGAAAGTGTTTAAGCTGACAAAAGTTTTAAAATAGACTAATTTGAAGTAAGTATTAACTTAATAATCTTTTGATTAATATTTTTATTGAATATCTAGAATATAGCAATCAAAAAGTATATACACAATCACCTTATTCGGTATCTGTGACTAAATTAATTATGTCTTATGTAAATTGGAATTACTTAACACTTATGCTTGGAAATAACTCGATAATTGCCCACTTAAAATTAGTGACTTCACAAAAGAAAATTTCAAATTGATAACTGTAAATGGAAGAAGCAAAAGCCTGAAAGTAAGCTTATTTCAAATTCAAATATATGCGCTTATCTATATCTATTAATATGCATATATATATATATAGCTATATAGCATTATAACACGCATTGATGAATACGTTGGCGAGGCTAATGAACTATCATTTTTCGTCGACTGTCGACAGTGAAAGCATATTGACCCATTGTGCACGGCTAGCTGCTAAATTTAAGATTTGAGCGCCAAAAAGAAGTTGCCGTTCAGAATGAGCAGTCGTTTCAAATTAGTTGAGCTTGACAACGGAAGCGGCTGGCAAGTTAATTGAACATCAGAGCCCAATGCATATAGCCAAGTGCTTGAGTATTTACTTGCACTTAGTTGTATCTGCAATTGTTGCTACTGTTGCAGCAGCAGCAGCCGCCGCAGCAGCAACTTCTCAAAACTCAACAAGTTTGCAACTTAAATGGGCGCTTGTCATGACAGTGACCGCGCTGAAGCTGAACCTAGAATTCTCAAGCGAGTGACCGACCGGCGCCCTTGTCTAGCTTATACGATCAGCATCAGCGATCCTCAGCTCGCGTGTGCTTAACTTTATACTACATATTGTATTTAACTCAGTGTCCGTTTAGAATCTTGCTCAGAACTTATAACGTCTCGGAGGTGTTGCCGTCGCTCAGAAACACTCGCTGTGAGATTTTTAGTGAGCCGAGCAGAATTTATTGATTGATTGTCACGCTCGTTTTAAACTGGATTCGGTATTTTAATTAAATTAAATTAAATTTTATTATACGCAATGCAGTTGTTGTACAGCATTATGTTAACGTTGTTGCTGCTGCCATTTGGAAGTGAGTCCGGCCGGTGCCTCTTCAATTTTATGACAATTGTGTTTTTTTGTTCATAAGATGTTATCTGTTAACTGTGGTATTTTTTTATAGATCTTACCGCTGGCCAAAAGCTGTTTGCTTATGAGCGCGGCAAGTGCGAAATTGCAATAAGCGACGTCTTGGAGGGCTTGGTTAACATGAGCTTAAGACGTTTGACAAATCCGGCAGAACGCGTTAGCCAGGCCAGCCTGTTACTGTACGACTTGTATACAGCGCGTAATCCACAAGAGCGGCAATTGCTCCGTCCAGGAAATGTGCAAGTACTAAGGAAATCAAACTTCAATGGCAAATGGCCAGTCAGGTAGAGTAGCGCGTGAATTCTGTGAATCCATTATAATATTTGGACCTTGCTAATGAACACAGGGTCGTCATACACGGCTGGACGGGCAAGAGCACCACCTGCTACAATGCTGCCATTAAGGATGCGTATTTGTCGCGCGGCAACTTTAATGTCATCATTATGGACTGGAGCCGACAGGCTATGGACATTAACTACTCTCGTGTGTCCAAGCAATTCCATTCGATTGCTGTTAGTGTTGCGAAATTTTTGCGCTTTCTGCACAATAATGCGGGTGTGCCCTATGAGCAGATCTATTTGGTGGGCCACAGCGCGGGCAGCCATATAGCCGGCCTAACGGGCAAGTATCTGAGACCTGCACGTCTAGGCGCCATCTTTGCTCTGGATCCAGCAGGTCTCACACAGCTCGGCGTGGGAGCTACTGAGCGCCTGGCACCCACTGATGCCATCTATGTGGAATCCATACACACAGATCTGGAGCTGCTCGGCAATCCTGAAGGCAATCGACTCAGCCAAGCAGCAGTCTTCCCCAACTGGGGCCTTGGCCAGCCGCACTGCCCGAACGCAACTGCCACTGAATTCGACTTTAGCTGCGACCATTTTGCTTCGGTCTTCTATTTTGCCGAGTCGGTGCGCCGGCCTAAAATGTTTGCCGCGGTACGCTGCAGCTCACTGCAAAGCATACGCAAGTTCGCTTGTGGCTGCAACAACAACGGCAAACACACCAAGTTCAGTGCTGCATGTGCCGCTGATTCATATATGGGTGGCGAGCCAGCCATGCCCAAAAAAGGGGTTTTTTATGTCAGCACACTACGGCAACCGCCGTATGGCACCGCCGATGGTCTAGTTCACATGCAACCGCCTAAAATGTCAACTACACTCGAAACGAGACGAAAATTTATATGAATGCAGGCAGAACAAACAAGAGAGACGAATGGACCAAAAAGTGATCAATAGCTATAAGTCTATATTAGGAAAGTCTAAAAGTCTCTTTATAAGAAACTCAGACTGGATATTTGATATGAAACTGGTTAATTATTTTATCGGCCTCAACATTTTGCAATTTGGTGCAATTGCAAAAACAAGTCGAAAACAAAGGGACTACATATAAAATTGATGTAAACTAATTTTGTTCAGTTGGAACGTTTTGGAATGCGGTTCATACTGGTTTCAAGATGAATTCTTGTTTTTAATTCGAATAAGAGACGAGAAGCAAATGATGAGTAATTAAATTAAATTACTTACATAAATAAAAGTCAATTTATTTACACTTATTAAAAATGCTCGTCACAAGCAAGTGAAATTAGCAAATAATAACAATTAAAAGACGCCGACATATAACTTGCTTGATTCTATATTTTGAGTTTACACTTTAACTCATTTTGCTCATACGAAAACTATATTACATGTGACTGTTTTTGATTGTGCTAGATTTGATTATTGATCAGTGAATAACCATGAGTAGTCCAATCGATCGAAGCAAGCAACAATTCACCTCAATAATTAATAGATTTGCATGACAAAAAACAAACTTAACAAAGGAAATGGATACAAATAGTCGAATATTTGTAGATCTTAGAATTTAGAACAAATATTTTAACCATCACAGCTTGCATATAAAATACAAGTTCCTTTTTAGTCGAGCAATCACTTATTTACAATAATTAATACATAATTAATCTTACGCACTATAATTTAGTTAATTCATATAAATTTAGTTATGTAGACAAAATGCACTCACTTGACTTGGCCCAATACGATAACTGGCAACGTCCAGTTCATTGACAGCGAGTATTTGTTCCACGGTAATATCTTTATTGCTTGCCAAATCGGCTGCTAGCAGACCGAAGCGGCGCACAAACTCTAGTAATGGCACAGATTCGGGAAAGCCCAGACGATGCAGACGAGCCGCTTCTAAAACTTGTGAGCCACGTAACTGAAAGCAGACATTATGAGAGATGAGAAACTGCGACTAACTGATTGACATCTCGTTAGCTTACCTGACTCCTTAACAGTGGCACATTCACCAGCTCCTCCTCTGTAGCCGCGGGAACTAGCGCCGTACTGGGCGATCCATTCGCCGTAAACTTGGCATGCTTTCCCGCATTGTGTTGCAGCAAATAGCAGTGCACAAAGTGGGTGCCAGTGCGGCGCAACGTATCAATTATGCCATCCACGGTGAACTTCACCTGCAGCATGATTGAGTTACGTTTGACGCCCGCTGTAGTGAAGGAACGTCGTATGCTGGAAACGCGCCGCAATGACTGTGTACCTTCCAGTCCTGCGAACGAGCCGCAAAACACCATGGCACCAGAGCCGCGTGTCAGTGATCCAATGTAGAGACGATTTATCTCTTCGCGACTGCTGTCCTGCAGCAGCGACACTGCGTTCCGTATGCCAGGATGCTCACGACTGTTTCGCACCCAGCCATCGACGGCATAGAGCACCGGATTGGTACCCTGCAGATGATGCAGTACAAACTGGCGCTGTCCGGCGCATTTGCGTAACAGCGTGTGATGCTCACGATCACCGTAATGCGAGAATAAACGCTCTAGGAATGTGTCGTCGTTCGAGTTCGGATAGATGGCCTCCTCATCCAATAGCCTGCAAGTAGAACATTCATATAGATATTGTAAACACATATGCTACTAAAAATACTCACCAGAGCAAGCCGCGACGATCATGCTCACGCAGATCTCGCTGTGAAGATCGAACCACATGATTCTGTGGAGCCTTGTCAATCAGCGAAATTAGCGGACCTGGATGGCATTCGGAAGCATGATCCATTTCGATCTCCACCAGTTCCTGGGCATAGCGATCCCGTGGCGCTACCAATGTTGTGTGATGGAAAAGCATTTGCAGTCGCTCCTGCAGATAGTTGTGACGCAGATCTGCCAGTGTGGCGCCCACTTGTTGGCCACAACTGGCTGGATTTTGGAAGCCTGGTGTATCGATCAGCATTATTGAAGCAATAGTATGAGCTGAAGTGCAGATCTGTCGATTAATCAGAGCCACCACAGCTGCCAGTGCCTCCGAGTAAAGACCGATGACGAGCGCTTCAAGACATTCCCAGGCCCACTCTTGACCGCCATCCGAGGTGGGCGACTTAGAAGGACTCAGACTAGCGCCTGTAGCATTAGGCAGGGTAAGACCGAAAGCTGCTGCCGATAAATCCTCAAGATTAACGCCCAACAAGCTGGCCGCCTTCCGTGCTGCTGTCGGATTGGCAAACTGCGTTCGAGCCGTTGATCCGGTGCCCATTCGCGTAATACCAGCAATGCCTAGGTGATATATTGCTGCCAGTATACTCCAAATTCCCCGCACAGCCTTTGCATCAATGTTTAGTGTCTCGAACGCTTGCACCGTGCGCAAAAAGTCATTTGCTGCCCGGTGACGATCTTCTAAACGTTGCGAGAGCGATATAAACGGATGACTGTCTTCGGACGAGATGTTCTCTAAATGCAGTTCTTTCTGTAGCAGACCGGCGGCACCTGCCAACAGCCGCGTCATAATGTGAAAACTGTGTTCGTGGGATAGCCTGCGTCCCGCGCGTTGTCGCTCCGGTAGCAACACCTGTTACCAAACATAAGGCATTAGTAGATAATCAATTGAGATGCGCTCTAAGTTCAATTTACCTGCAAAGACGCTGATGCTATTTGTCCGGTCTGATCGAAGTCCAAGCTGAGCAACTGCGTTATACGCGTCGCATTCAAATTTAGACATGTTCTCGTATTACCAAAGGCTTCCAAAATTGTGCACAATGCACTCACTTTTTCCGCATTTATAAAATTATTATATGCACCTGTACAACAAATGAAATAAAGGATTAGAGCTGCAATGGACAGTACCATAAACTCTGGCATTAACTATAGATACACATTCTAAAGATTGTTTACCTATCTTATAAATTTCAGAATTAATATCTGCGCAATATAATTTAAAAAATATTTATTTAAAGAATAGGTA
Source organism: Drosophila mercatorum (assembly GCA_961210405.1). NCBI lineage: Eukaryota > Metazoa > Arthropoda > Insecta > Diptera > Drosophilidae > Drosophila > Drosophila mercatorum. The sequence goes on from CAUIUS010000003.1 coordinate 13,500,246, forward strand.
CAGAAATCTGAGCCCTAATAAAGCTAAGATTTATTTGTTCTGTTCGCCTACATTTAGGCCAGAATCAGATAAATGGATTACAAATGTAGCCTACTATACAACTCAAGATCATTTCGATAAGAATTGCGTTTAGGATTTGCCGTATATGGCATAGCTTACATCATTAAAAGCTGAAATTATACCATTCTACAATGATAGGAACAATGAGAAATGGCTTGACAAATTGCAGTTGCGCTTTAAGACAAAATGCAAATGAGCTAATCGAACGCCAGATTGGATTTTTGGTGTGGCCCAAACGGGGCCAAGCAACAGCGACAACAACTGCAACAACTAGCACCAATAACAGCAACAGCAACAGCTACAACAATAACAACAACAATGTCTAGACATACCAGCAGCCAACGCCAAGTAGTTGAGCGCATGCTTAAAGCTTGTGGTCTTGCCAGAACCAGAACGACCCATGAATATTAGACTTTGATCGCGTCGCGTTTCAACCAAACTCCTGTAGGCGGTCTGGGCTAGCGAGTAGACGTGGGGCGGCATATCCTCCGTTTTGCAACCGCGAAACATGGATACAACCTACAAGCAAGCAAGCAGACAAGAAAAACACCAAGATAATAAATAAGCCGAACAAATCAAATCGAACCAGTACAGGCCAGAAACAAGACCAGTCTCACCTTCTCAGAGTAGAGCGACAGCGGTGCCATTGGATTGACCACGAGCAGCGTGGGCCCCGCCTTGGTGTGTATCAGATTGCTGGCATATCGCTGTCGGAGGCAGTGCAGCACAGACGCCTCGTTCAGATACTTCAGCTCACAGATGTCCTCGGCCAAATCCAATGCGGGGATGTTCTGCTTTTCGATGTCGTCCTCATCCACGGTCAACTGTTCGCCATTATGCAGCAATCGCACGTTCAACTTGTGCTCCTCATACACCGTGTCGCTGGGCGGCAGACGGAGCGCTGCAGTAAAGCCACCGCGATGCACCAGCCACACACGTTCCGCCTGCGAGGAGTCATCGACAACGTCCACATCGCTATCGCCTTTGCCAATAATACCACCCGCACCATTCTCGTGCCGACTCTGCAAAATATGAACATATATTTACTGAACATCCAAGAATCGGGGTCAACAATTTGGTGGGGCACAACTTCAAGTGATATTTTGTGTAGTATTTTGGTCTATTTTTGGGCACACGCGTTTTCACGCATTTATTCCATTTATTATGGTACTTCAGCTCCGTTGGATTCAGTTCACCTAAGCGTAACGTCAGCTTTCCGTTATTTCATTTTATTTTGGTGCATTTCTAAATTTGATGTTGTTTCTAAATCCTAATTAGTTGCCCAGACTAACAGCCCATAGAGCGAGGCCCAGAACCAGAACCAGACCCAGTGCCCGCCCCTCCACTCGAATCCCATTCCCATGCAAATGCTAGTGGGCTAGACATGCTCTGTGGATGTGTGGATGCTGCTGCCACTGCAGCTGATGTTACTTCGCTATGGCTGTGGATGTGCGGCTGCGTTATGCAACTCGCCAACGTCGCGCCGCCAGCAGCGTTTCGTTGGCGGTGCCAACACGTTCAGTTCACATTTGGAGCTATAAATGGCATTTACTCGTTGCTGCCGACGCAAGTTTACTTGCTGTATGCTGCTATCTATGCATCTGCCGCATCTCCTCAGCACACACCACCCGCTCCCCTCTCTATCGCATTAACTTTCAGTTGTTGCAATCGTACTTTGTGGCGTAATTATGAAAATATTGTGCTAGGTTCAATAGCCCGTAATTGGAGTCATTTTCGGCTATGTGCTGCTAATAGATCGAGAATTCGTATATCCACTAGCAGCATATACCGATTTCAACATATTTCAAACAGGAAATAAATGTTGAGACTCATTCATGTTTAGTAAACTATGTGAGTGGGTGGTGCAACCGACAAAAGTTGAGTATAGATTTTGTACCCAGAACTATTACTAAACGAAAATACAAATAAAAGAATATATATAAACTCTAGCGGAAAATACCTTGAACCCGCTGATCAATCAGAAAATGAATAAGGCTTTTAAGGAACTATATATGGAATGTACTTATATTTTACGAAAAACGAAGAAACAAAGATAAATATCGATTGCCCTTGCAAATTTTTAAATCGAATAAAAACTTGAGTGTGAATCAAACATTTTTGAAAAAATTCATCTAATAATAATTTTATGTTTAGCCAATCACAAACACCACCCACATTTGTAAACACTTCTATTCACATTCATATATATACATATATACAAATATATATAGTTTTATAAACAGATGAACTGACAAGCGTCTGTCCACTGTCAATCAATAGCTGCAGTCGTCGAATGGTGCGGCAGCTGTGGTTCATTGAACCCGCCACCGTTTACGTTGATGAGATAGACAAATTAGAGAAGGAATGTGCAGACAGACCTAACTAATTAACATGTACAGGGCATGGCGAGCTATGAGACAAAGAGCATAGAGCGCGAAAAAAGAACAGAGAGAAAAGGGAATATGAACATAGAGCGGGCTGTCAATTAAGCCCCGACTAAGGCTTACCGAACGCAACTTACTGTTAAGATTTGATATCTAAAAACTATCGTATATTTTGTGGCATGCAACTGTCCAAGCTGAAGCCGCCAGAGAGACAAGAACAATAAAGCGGGCGACGTAAATGAATACTTCCGCTCGACAAGGCAGCGCGGCCATCGTTCGACGTTGTCGGCGTAGTGAGCCATAAAACCATAAATGCAGCGACAAGACGTCCATATCGTAAATTATGAGCCGACCATGTGCCCACGCACCGTCCCAATCCCCAATCCCATTCCCATTCCCTTTCCTAACCCAGTCGTCGTATGCTCACCTAACAGACTGAGCATAATAAAATAACTAACAACTAAATCGTACATTGGGTCACGGTTCGACGATCTATCGATCCATTCATCGATCGAGTCGCAAAGGGCTAGAAAGTTTTGTTTAACACTGAACGACAAAGATGAGAAATTAAATTTTATTTTCCATCTTTAAGCTGAGCGGAAACAATTAAAGCAGCAACAGCTACTGACGTTATTTAAATGTGTAAGCAAACAGTTTATGACTCGATAATCATTTTTACTATAGTTTTATTATGAATCCCACCGCGCCCTCATCTTCAACACAAACACACACCCATAGATGACAAATGCGCCACCTTCGCGAATATATTTAGACTAAGCTAAATAATTTAGGTCATAGCAAAGCGGGCAAAAATTAGGTATGCATTATGTGGGTAACTAGAAATAATGCAAAAATATTTCTTACATAGTAAGAATTCTGAGAATCAATTATAAAAAAAGATTTCAAGAGTAAAAATTGATATATTAAATAAATCAAATAATCCATCGATATGTAAGGACTATTTATAAATTTATACCTACAATTTTGTTTCAGATATAAAAGATATTGGCGCCTTTACAACCTTTGTCTAAGCAGATATAAAGACCTTTATCAACAACTGGGCTCATTTTATAACAAATATATATTCAATATTGGTAATTCCAAAAAAGGAGGAAGAAGTTGTCTACAGAAATGTTTGTGCCTCTTGCATTATCAAATGTTCAGATGTTTTTTTTTCAAAATGAATAACAAATATTTTGCATTAGCTTTTAGTTTTCGTTTTGGTTTTTGTAGTCGAGTGTAATTGTATTATGCGCACCTTCTGCTTAACGCTTGCATCATAGTTTTTGTAGTTGCAGGCCAGCGAGTTGGCCCAGATGACTGGCCACTGATGGGCAGCGTTTTGGGCATCGCGTCGCCGTCGATAAGAACTGCGTATATGGGGCACGGGCGAAGGTGGCGCTGCAGCTGCGGCTGCTGCTACGTATTTGGATGCAGCTATAGCGGAGCTGTTCCACGGCGGACGTATCAATGTTGTTGCTGCAGCAGACGTTGTTGTTGTTATTGTTGTGGTTGGCGTGTTTGTTATTGTTGCTGTTGCGCTTGGCGCTGTGTTGATCTTGCCATTCTGGCGAAAGCTGCGCGTGCGAATCGAGTTGCGCTCGATGCTGGCAACTGCAACAGCAGCCGCAGCAGCAGCTGTCTCCTTGGCTCCTTGCCTACTGGCAGCCAATCGCGGCGGCTTGGGTGGCGGTGGCGTTGGCGGCACAGTGGCCAACGATGTGGACGGCCAGCTGCTGGAGTTCTCTGAGCCGCTTTCACTGATCGTCTCCGAGCTAATACTATTCTTGCGCTGCGCCTTTGGCGTCGCCTTTGTTTTAGGGGGCACGCCCGCTGTTTTTTGAGCCTTATTGGTGCCGCAGGCGTGTGCCTTGCCCGTGCACCCACGATGAAAGGATGGATTTAGGCCGGAGCCCGGTGCTGCGGGCACGGCAGGCACAATGCCGCCGCGCAGTGTTTGCTCGAAGTTTTTCGGTTTGAGAAACATGATAAAAATGTGCGCACGAGTGTGTTTGCCTGTGTGCTTGTGTGTGTGTGTGTGTGAGTTATGTGATCACTTGGTACTTAGATCGTAAGTCAAATACAAACAATTGTCATGGCCAGCAGCCAGCAGTGCTTGGAGCATGACCAGACCCACACAGACCGGGCCAGAGACGCACAAACGCGAAACGGGAAGTAAGTGCGAAACTGGAGCGCGCCCAAAACCTTGGAAACTTTAGTCGCACCACAGACTCAACAATCTTGTTGTGCCTCTCTGTGTGTGTGTGTGAGTGTGGCTGTGTGAGTTCAGGCACTTAACGCTTTGACATTAGAGACAATTGAACTGGCTGAAAATGGCCAATCATCGTGCGATCGCCGTTTGATTGATTGATTGAAATGCAAGACTCGAGTCACGAACGCGAATCAAATGCGAGTTATGAATTAACTATTAAAGCCAGCTTGAATGACAAGAATTTATAAAGTTGTTGTTGCCGTTTTTGCTGTTGTTGATAATTATGTTGTTACTGTAATCCCGCATAGAAATTTCACAGTGGGTGTCTCGCGTTTCGATTTCCGTACCGAACTTGGGCAGAGTTTGCAGCGTACTGACGGCCCAGCTCCAACGACAGCGACTACGAAGCGAGCAACAACAACAGCAACTCGACAAAAACAAAAGCAACAAAACGCAGGCAGCGCAGCGCCACAGACGTCGCCGACGACGCCGACTGCGCCATCAGCTATTTGTGTAGGCAGCCGACGCAGTCCAAAGTGGGTGTAGAAAAATGCACACAGCTGCAGCTGCTGCTGCCTGTGTTGCTGTTGCTGCCGCTGTTGATGTTGACGACGACGTCAACGTCTTCGTCCATGTTCGCTGCTTGTCTGCGGCTGTTCGTGCTGCACTGTGGGGACGGGGAGCTATGCAGCACGTTGTTAATGATGTTTACTAAAATGCAGTTCGAGTTTTTTCCCAACAGTATTGCCAAATCGTTTTATTTTCGTCTGCTGAATGAAGTGAGTAAGGCGCTCAAATATGTCGACGCCTTCATGAACTTAGCCAGACGGCAACAACAACAATGTTCCAATTGGAATGGGGCTTAGGCATATAGCTGGAACGGGCTGGGCCAGGAATTTCAAGCGAATGATCGCTCAGGTGCTGACGATTGTACAACACATTTGCAGGAGATAAACAGAGTGAAAAATGTCAAACACGTTTCTAACTGCTGCTAAAGTCAACAAGTTAATAAGAATTGCAACTGCAATCGCGATAGCAACTGCTCGACAGCCAGTTACCCTGTACGGAGAGACAGATCAATATTTTGCCAAGAAAGCGAATATTGAACTTTACTTCAGTTCTCTGAGCCTGATCATCATTATCATTATAACTCCTAAAAGCTCAAAAGTAACAACAAATGTTTATTTTACTGAACTCATATTTACACGGTTTTATTTTAGGTACACGTTGACCATTCCAATGGGCTTCCCACATTGAGTCAACTTAGTTTCTGTGGGATATTACCTCTAATAATACAAACGAATAATTTTGTTTATCTTTAGGCGTGTCGACTCAATACCCTAGCAATTAGTTTGACCCATTTAAAACATAGATATGCATAAAACAGGTCAAATTGTCTATCTTATATGAAAATAATCAATGTGAGAGAGATAATTCAAATTATGCTAAGACCAGATCGACTTGATTGATGATTAAATTATAGATCAGTATTAAATAATAATATGATACGATCTAGTACATTTAAAAGAAGAGAAGAAATTGGCTGTATTCAACACGAATTTACTTGGTTTGTTTATATAGACATCACAGGCCCACCCAGGATGGTGAGTGACTTGGAAATACACGTATAAACGCTATATGCTATATAAGTATGACGGATATATGATATAGGTATGACAGCTATGCGATGTAGTGGTCTGATTTGCCCTCCAGTAATAGAAAACCCGACATAATTTCATGAAAATAGCTTTCAAATTAAATCTGTATTAATAAATTTAGAGAGAAACGATATGATACAGCTTCGTTGCCATGGCTGTTGAAGTTGAACAAGAATCTATATTGTTTATATATTTTTACTCATAATGGTATCGCAATTTGTAGAAAAAATAACTAATCATGTATGCACTCAACATACAAGATTAAAAAGACCATAAGAAATACGTTTTATCAGCTGTTGCTGAACTGAACTCGAGACAATTTCAAATTCCTGACCAGCCTCAATAAGAACTGCCTTGTCAATGCTTGTTATCAAATTCAAATTTAGAAAAACAATAACAAAATATAAAGTTCATTCACCTAGCTTCACATAATTTTATAATACTGGGAAGCGTATAAGAACAAAGGATATTTTATAGTTAGATATCTGTCTTAGATAGAGAATTAGATCATTATTTTAATTAACGAAGCCCTAATTGAATCGAACTAATCGCATACTGCGACCAATTACACAATTTGATCATTTACAGCGTTAATTCGATCAAAATGACGTGATTAATGAGCAATTACGAGCGATTATGATTTTACGTCTGTTTCAGACATAAAATTACATTAATCACAGCGTCGCTAATGGATTGAAATGAGAATTTGACTCATGGCCTTACCTGACGCTTGAAGCGTTTGCTGGCGCTGCGGCGAAGAGTGTTGCAGTTGCCGTTGTTAATGGAATGATCGATCTCTTCAACGGTGGCCGTGCTGGGCGCCATGCAGCGCTTACTTAACTCCACCAACTCCGCCACGGGTTGCACCTAGATATGTAAGAGACAGGGGTGAGTGTGGATCTTGTTAGATTGGTAAGTGTTTAACGCACCTCGACGGTGACAGCATCGCCACTGTTGCGAATCATCTCGATGATGATCTCACGTGATAAGTCACCCACTGGCGTGCCATTGACCTTGATCAAACGATCACCAGGCAGCAGGCCCGTGGCGCCACCACCGGCACCAGGTTCCGCAAAAATTACTGGCCGAAAGATGGGAGACATCAGCGACTCGGTGCGGTCCAAGCAAATGGCTTTGCGCAGACTGAAACCGAAGTCGTGTCGTGGCGATTTCTGCCGTTTTATGACCAGCTGCCTGGGAGGCGGCAGCTGCACGAGCTGTACTGGAGGCAACGGCAACTGGACATCCTCAAAGGCGTGCACACGGGCCCAGCGGTCGATGCCCTGTGATTCGCCTACAGGACTCAGCGAGAATGGAGGCGTGGCAAAGGAGGAGTTTGTGGTATCTGTGAGACTGTCTGCACTCGGCGACGGTGATGTCAGCACATGCAAATGGGCAGCCTGCGTGGGCGTCTGTGGTGCGCCATAGCGCGCATTCGCCGGCAGAGTCATGGCACGCTGCTGTGTCGGATGATCGCCATCGCTGCGCAGGCTCTCCACGGAGGTGAACGAGGTGCCATGTTGGCTGGAATTGGAGCCACCGCTGCCGCCGCCACGGTTGCCCTCAAACAGCTGCTCATTTTGCATGGTGTTGAGTCTCAGCATTTCAGGTGTGCCGCCACCGGTGAAGACAATCTCCTCGTGAACGTTAGTCATGTTGCTGCGCGAACCCTTCAATATGCCCCGCTTGGGCGGCTTCGGCGGCACCGGCGGCAAAAATCGATTCTGTTAGCATAATTGAAATTATATTTAAGAAGCAAAACTTCGCCTAAGATCATGCTCACCTTCAGTCCGCCAGAGAGCAGGGAATGTGTAACCTCGCCGTAGTTCAAATTAATGGCCATGCCCGCTCCATTAGCGGTGCTTCGGCTCTCTATGTGTGTCATCACAGATGCTACAATTTCCTCATTGCCACGATCCTGCTCTGGCCCACCATTTCCATTCCCATTCCCATTGCCGCTAGCTGCATCGGCGTTGAGGGCCGCAAAGAAGTCAGCGCTGTAGTCGGCTGTTATGCCGCTTGGCAGTTTTTCCTTTTCCTTGCGTCGGCCACGTATCTTGAGTGATCGACGCACTTCCTCCAGCCGCAGCAGCTCATCGGTGCTCATGCTGCCAGTTACCCCACTCCCACTTCCGTTGCCGCCTTTAGCCTCTTTGCGCAGTTTCTTCTCCCGCTTGCGACGCTCCTTCTCCTCATCGCCGGCGCTCTTCTTCATAAAGTTGAACATCTTTATTTGTTCGTTTGTGTGTGTGTGTGTGAGTCCTTAGGGATCTAACTGCAATCAAGTAAAAAAAGAGATTTTAAATATATTAAAAGACTTCCAGGCCCTAATAAATGCAAAACTTGTATAAGAACCCCGAACTATGTACAACTGAATTCTAAAATTATTATTTTTATCCACACATATACCGAATGAGCAAACTTTAGGAGAGCCTCTGAAGCCCGAGTAATATGGGGTTTTAAATATACGCAGTTAGAGACAATTCAATACAAAATTTGAAGACACCAGCTCCAAAGATGAACAAGATATAATTTTATAGCTGAATTTTGATAAGGTCTTAAATCGATCTTCCTAAAACTAACTCGACCTGCGCATGATACTTATATGGACCTACAAAAATTTCTGTACCTAGGTTCTGAGATGGACCTATCGATACATACGGACAGACGGACAAACAGGCCCAAATCAATTCGGGGCTGATCAAGAATATATATGCTTTAAGGGTCTACCACGCCTTCTTCGGCCTGTTATATACATTTTAGGCCATTATTCAATGGGTTCAGGATATACAACTACATCACAAAGCAATAATAAAGCGAAAACTACAAATTAATTTAGTTTTTCCATTAAAACTCAAAGGGTACAATCGTTGGTGCAAATCTGCCCAACGTAAATATACGATAAGAGCACAGCAAAAAATATTTGATAGGAAAGACTGAAAATCAATTGATAAGATAAGCCATGTGGAGTAGATACAAATACGATTCGATTGCACTTTAAAGTTTAAACACTGGCCGAAGCAGACTTCGGGATTTTCGCCGGTTAACAGATAAGTACCCATCGGGCGGAGGGGGGTAGTTCAGAGTGTCGCAAGTTCAAGGGCGTGCCCAACGGTTTTGTACATTTTTGTTCTCTGCTGCTAATTTGATTTGCCCTGCCCTGCCCAGGCCAGTCACGACCCCTTTTTGCAATGCGGTTAGTTTCGCATTTTTCTTGGCTACTCTCTTTTCGTTTCTTTTCTTTGCTTTTCATTCGTTGCAAAAGAAACCCTGAGACGAATGCACCCGCACACAACCACAACAGTTAACTGTTTTTTGCACGTCTGCTGCGCGAGCGTGTGTGTGTGTGAATTTACGTTTGCATGGAATTGCAAAATCACGTAAACAATGCGTCAGGCTGGCATGCATATTTTCGTTAATCTTGCATTTCGCTTTGATGTGGCCAACGGTGGCTTTTTGTCATTGAGACTCGCCCCCATTTGTTATTATTTATTCAATTATGCGCTTTCTTTTTCCAGATTGTATACAATTTTTGTTTTGTTTTCACGCACACACACGTCCACACATACACTTAAGGGGCCCGTTGCTATTGCAGTTGTATTTGCGATTGGGTTTGTATTTGTATTTGTATTGATTGCCCCAGACTCGGTTGCATTTCATATTTGGCTGTTTTATGTTGCTTCATTTTATGGTCACTTGCCTCAGCTTGAGCCTAATTATTTATACAATACAGTTTGTGGCCATTCAGCAAAATCCAATAGACAGAGGGTGGAACTGAAATGAGCTACGAGCCAGAAGAAAAAAGAAAGCTGCCAGCCACTAGCGAAGTCAATAACACCTTTGTTTTTGCAGTTTTCTATGTCTCTTTTGATAAGCTATAAACACACACTCCTCACACACATATATAAATAAATGTATACAATGTTTTGTTCCGAATAACCATTATTATGAATTTTTACCTTTTAGCTACTTAGCCAATACGCTCTATTACGCGTTTGGCATAAACAAATGCCTTTCTATTTAAATCCTAATAATTACAAAATTTTACCGTACCGACGACGACGACCGATCGGCCAGTGTGCACACAACTGCTGTCTAGTGATGGGCCAATATCTACACGAACTTATCGATGTTCACTTTTTCAACAATGTGTACATATCAAGTACGGTAAGTAAAAATCTCAGCGGTGCTGTAAAACGCACAATTTTTTCCCCTGCAGATAAATTCGATTCCATTTTGTTTATATTATTATTATTTAATTTCATATTTAAATAAAATCCCTTGATAAATTTTTAACACTACGTTTTAGTTTGTTAAAAAGTATAAGAAATCAAACCGTAAAATGAAATTAACTTAAGACTGTTTCACAGTATTGTTTATATATATTAATTTGTTCGGGTTGGCCGTTATAGCCGTTATAGCTGGGAAGAAGTGTTAGTCTCGGTTGTATAATAAGATTTACGAACTGAAACGGTCTCCGGAGTTGGAATGACCACCCCAGTGGAATTGAATGGAACTCTCGAACTGTTGGCATTTTGTTTGGCCATCTGATAGTCTCCAGAGTCGAAAAATTTTGGCTTTTTTTGCAAGCGCTTCTCGAGGAAAAATGATTTTCTACCAGACATCTGTATGGTCGTATAACTGGGATATTTTGAATCCATTTGATTCTCAGCAACTGTCTCTAAATGGGAGTAATTGTTTTGATTTTTAGACGATTCAGCGAAGTGTTTCTCAGCTGAGTCCATGCTGATCAATCAAAGTAATAAATTTTCTATCGTCTTTTTATATATATAAATATATTTGACAAAATAAACTAGACTGTTTTGTGAACAAAATTTCATTTAAGCAAAATCTCTCATAAAATGAGTGTCATCCTAGCATTAATTTTTTGTGTTGCAATGACTCATATCGGCTGGCCGCCATGGCTGTTCGACCGACCACCACATATATGACTCGTATATCGCAAGACTAAAAAAGTGAAGCGTAAAAGCCAAACGGTGCATCTATATGGAAAATTAAGTGTGAGTGCGTGTGTTTATGGAAAAATAAAATTTCAGCATACATATATTATGCGCACCAGGACAAAAGAAAAGTTTCTATCAGTTCAACAATTGTGTGGCGAATCCGTATTGAATTGTGTGTGTCTGAAAGCATACACACACATACACCAACTCTCACAACACACTCACTCGTTAACACACAACAGAAACAAAAACAACATACGTGAGTGTCGCTGCCGTCACCGTCACCATTCAGCAGCCGAGTCTGCCTTTTACATTTGTGAAAAAGAGTAAAAATCAAATGCAAAAGTCGGTTCTTTTGAACGATTAGGTGGGTTCCAAATATTTAGTGGCATATCAAATGCAAGTGTATTATGCCAAATTCCCCTAAACAGCCGTGGCCTTTGTTATTGTTGGTAGCTCTCTCGCTTACAGATTTTTCGTCGTCGTAGTCATAGTCGCCGTCGTCAACGCCGACGCCGACGTCGACGTCAACGGTGTTGTCTGCCCCCGATGGTAATCTATCTTTGTGGGGCTGTATGCTTGCGTGCATGTATGTGTATGCACATATAAATAAACATATGTGTACGTGCGTGAGTGTGTATTTATGTACGTTGTGTGCTTGATTTCTGTATTAGTGTCTAGACATGTTGCTGACAAGGCTGCAAACTCGAAAACTTTTGCTTGCGGTTCGGTTTGCCGGTTCGAGTCATCGTTTGAGCTCGTGCGCAGGCAATTGTTTTTTTTTTTTATTTAAAGAATTACAACAATATAAAAGCGTAATCATAACTAATGTCGTAAAGAACTTGTCATTAAATCGGTAATATGTATGCTTAAAGAATACATTCGAATATTTATGTATTTGTGTGTGAGTGAACCGATTCGGTTCCGAACCGGTATGCAGTTTTGTTTTGTTTGTTTTTTTTTTTTTGCTGTTGCTGATCACTTGATGCGCCGACCTACACACGCACACATACACGCTGTCTGGCACACAGAAAAAAACGTTACTGTGCCTGTGTACATATTGTCTGTCGAGACATGTTCGCGTCTCCCCCCGGCCGGCCCACACACTTTCCTTTGGTCGCGGCCTCGCACTTTGCATTGCAGACAGACAAACAAACATATGTACGTGTGTGTGTGTGTGTTTGTGTGCTTGTATTTTGTCGATTTTATTTAATGTACATTTGTTTACAGTTTTAGATAGCGAAATTTGTACAGCCGGCAGCGGCCGCCAAGGCACAGAGTTGACATTTTTGCAAATTGCAAATGAATATGTTTTTTTTTTCAGCTGCGATCAGTGCCGCACTCTGTGACACACACATGCACACGTGCCCCTCGCACCTTTATCGCTCGCTGCGATCTCAATCAGCGGGCCACACAGCCATGCAAGCATGCATACATACATATATACATGAATACATACAAACACTAGCACGCACATACATATGCATGCATATGTATGTTAATGTGTACACATATTCGCACACGTATGTATGTACATACGGAGATTTGTATGTATGCGTGTAAGTTCATGAACAGCCGTGCTCTGTCGACTTGTTTTGATTTAATTTCGCGGTAAATGCAATCGCGAAAATTTTTGCTCGTATCGCCGCTGCTGCCGCTGCTCTGGTCGCTTCGCGGGGAATTTTGTTTGAAGCTAAAACGGCAAAAGCAACAATAACAATTGCGAAAGCCGCGCTGCGAATATGCTGGCGCCTCTGCATGCGGGGCGCGCAATGACTAAGTGAAAGAAAGAGGGGAGCAGGGAGCGAAAGAGACAGAGAGAGTCGCGGCAGCCCTTCTGCGAACGGAAATGCCGTAAATGCTCGATTTCTGTTTTTTTATTATTATTATTATTTTTTTGAACGATCGATCCTATTTTAAACAGTTTTGCAGCTGCTGCTACTGCAGCTGCTGACGCAAGCAGCAACAACAACAGCAAAGGGCTGTGCAATTTGCCATAAACACGCCAAAAGACAATAACAAAATGTGCATATGTGCATATTAGAGATGGGTGCGTGTTGGGGCATTTGCGTGACACGAAAAACAATTTCAAATTGAAATTTGAGGGGAGGTTTCCTATATCAAGTTATATTGATTTACAATTTAGTATACTTAAATCGTACGGTCAACATTATTATAATCATTTATATTTTTATAGATAACTGCATTTCGATAGCTACATATGTATGTATTTATGTATACATATATATGTAAGAAAACCCATATGCATTATGCACTCGCAAAAATGCTAAGCAATATTAATATTGTACTTGTTATATCTGTATTTTTTAAACCAGTGTATTCATTGTAGATTTTGGACTGGGGTGTGCGAAATTGGTTAGCTTGGTGCACCCGGAACTGGGAACAGCCTCAACACGAATTATTTACCATTTGCGCTGCAGAGGAGATCGACTGTGGTTGCCAGCGCCGCAACTAGATCTGCCTCAATAACGCCCACACCAACAACGTTAGCGATCACTGGCGGTCGTTTGGGCTTCAATTTCAACAGAAACAACAACACCAGCAACAGCAGCAGCAACAACAATATCAACGATTGCAACGCGTCGGAACTGAGCGACGTACTACTAAACAACGAAGTGCCTGGCTCACGGTATACAGTAGTGACGGCAACAGAAGCCATCATGTCCTTGACAGCGACGGGCACATCGCCCACCAGCCCCATTGAGCCCTTTGTTTCGGCCCGCCCACAGATCGTAAGAGAGGGCTGGCTGATGAAGCGCGGCGAGCACATCAAGACTTGGCGCCAGCGTTACTTTGTGCTACGGGACGATGGCTCTCTCATGGGTTATCGCAGCAGGCCCGCAGATACCACTCAGTCGGAGCAGCTGCTCAATAATTTTACAGTGCGCGGCTGCCAAATAATGGCCGTAGATCGGCCAAAGCCCTTCACATTCATCATACGCGGCCTGCAGTGGACGACGGTAATTGAGCGCACATTTGCCGTCGAATCGGAAGTTGAGCGCCAGGCCTGGACGGAAGCTATACGTAATGTGGCCAGCAGGCTGTGCGAGATGGGCGAGACGGCCATGTCACCATCAGCACAAACAGATATGGGTGATGTGGATATGGCCGGCATTGCCGAGGTGGAACTATCCGAACAGTTCTCAGTGCAAGGCACCACACGGAACAGTAGCGGCGTCAAGAAAGTGGTACGTACGCAGAATATAGATTCCCCACAAACCCATTAAGCTATAAACTCAAATTTCATTTAGACACTTGAGAACTTTGAATTCCTCAAGGTGCTCGGCAAGGGCACCTTCGGCAAGGTAATTCTCTGTCGCGAGAAGGCTACAGCCAAATTGTACGCAATCAAAATTCTCAAAAAGGAGGTCATCATACAAAAGGATGAAGTCGCGCACACACTAACAGAAAGTCGTGTGCTTAAGTCAACAAATCATCCGTTCCTGATTGTAAGTGTTATTCTATTTCATAATAATATAATTATTCATATATCTATATCCATAACGAAATCTGAACTAGGGGAATTCCGTGTTTAGGGGAATGCCCCGATGGGTTTTGTTTGCCTTAAAAGTGTTTTTGATATCTGAATACGAGTTGTTATTTTAGTATTTCTTATGAAAGCAAAGATTAAGATTTATCAAATATTTGAATATGGAAATTTAATGCAAAATTTATTTGGTTATGAATACGCTCAAGTGTATAAATATTTAAATATATTTCATACAGAAATATTTCCAGAAATAGTATACCAATAGTTTTATATTTGGTATATATATTTCTTGAAATTTAGAAATTTAGAAATTTAAACTTACTAAAAGTTAAAAAATGTAGAAGGTGGGACTTGCCATCACATATGTACATATATATTTTTAAATTGAAAAAAGTTTCAATCTGAAAGTGTGCTCTATAAAGTATTTGTTTCTTAGGTATGGATCATTTTAAAAGTTGACTTAATCATAAATAAAGGTAACTAATGTGAATGTTTTTTGTTCTCTGTTTTGTAGTCACTGAAATATTCATTTCAAACCAATGATCGTCTCTGTTTTGTCATGCAATATGTAAATGGTGGCGAGCTGTTTTGGCATTTGAGTCATGAGCGCATCTTTACAGAGGAGCGAACACGTTTTTATGGCGCCGAAATAATATCGGCGCTGGGATATTTGCATTCGCAGGGTATCATTTATCGCGACTTAAAGCTGGAGAATCTTTTGCTGGACAAAGATGGTCACATTAAGGTAGCGGACTTTGGGCTGTGCAAGGAGGACATCACTTACGGTCGTACAACGAAAACGTTTTGTGGCACACCGGAATATTTAGCGCCTGAAGTATTAGACGACAATGATTATGGGCGCGCGGTGGATTGGTGGGGGACCGGTGTGGTTATGTATGAGATGGTGAGCGTCATTGCATTACATATATATTTCTTCTATATATATATTTCTTCTATATATATATTTCTTAAACTATTAGATCTGTGGACGACTACCATTCTACAATCGTGATCATGACGTTCTCTTCACGCTGATATTGTTAGAGGATGTTAAGTTTCCACGAAATATAACTGATGAAGCGAAAAGTCTATTATCTGGTCTTTTGGCCAAGGATCCTAGAAATCGGTTAGGCGGAGGCCAGGATGATGTTAAGGAGATACAAGCACATCCATTCTTTGCGAGTATTAATTGGACGGAGCTGGTGCAGAAGAAGGTATAAAAACTATGCATAACACGTTTAAAGGAAACATAATCAACATTGAACTTCTCATAGATAACGCCGCCCTTCAAGCCTCAGGTCACATCAGATACAGACACGCGATATTTTGACGAAGAGTTTACAGGCGAGAGCGTTGAATTAACGCCGCCGGATCCCACGGGACCATTAGGTTCTATAGCCGAAGAGCCGCTCTTCCCGCAGGTAAGTTGATCTTGGATTAATTCGCTAAAAAAGTAGTAAACTAGTAATTCATCTTCAAATTACAGTTTAGCTATCAAGGAGATATGGCCTCCACATTGGGCACCTCGTCGCACATAAGTACTTCCACAAGTCTCACATCGATGCAATAGAACAAGTTTAACAACAAACACACATATAATATAAACACATGATGTTCTGCTTCATCACCTATGATCACCCATAATATACTAAGTTATATAGAACTGGGTAAAATTATGAGCAAAATTGAAACACATTTTTACCGCTAAGTTTATACACCAATAATAACAATTGAATGCTAGTAACTTATTTTTCTTACCTTCAATAACAACAGCTGAAACAAAAAGCAAGCGGAGATAAGAGAACGTTGAGCGCGATATAAAAAATATAGTTTACAGCATATAAATATACTTATATATACATCTAAATTTATAACATTTTAAGCATAACGTTTAAAGTGATTAGTTAATTCTTAAATGCAAGTATAACATTTATCAAGCAAAAGAGAAAAAACAGAAACCATAAATATGAAACACCACAGCACACTAATACACAAAATACAATACACTACTAGCTAATAAGTAAACAAAAAGTTTATACAACTGTGCAGCATGATATCGAAATATACACACACACATACACACACAAGAAACACTATACATACAAGAAACGCATTAATTATACTCCAAAGAAGCAAAAAACAAAAACAATTACGAGTTATATTTAATGGTAAAGTTGCCTCTGATGTGCTCCGCTTTATGCATGAGCTGAACACAACAATAAAAACATCAACTATAAGCTATAAATAAAAAGCGTTAAACAAAATTTGAACTGCATGAGCGCCAATAACATTTAAGAAAATTATTCAAAATATTAAGAAAAAAATTTATATTGCATATGCTTTTTTACACATATATTTGTACATATTTATATACAACAAAACCCATTTTTTAACCAAATTGTAAAAAAAAGAAGAAAATTTTTACATTTTTTTGAATTTGAAAACAAAAAAAACATGCCTAAAAATGTTTGGCATAAAGATGTTGGCCTTGCAGAGTTAATAAAACAGCATTAAGCATGAAATGTTGTGTATACCTATCAGATCTGGCCACTACAACAGAATTAATATTTAAATTAAACCAAAATTAAATTTGATATTTTTTTATAAAAGCATTAAACTATTTAATTAAACTTGTAAATAAAATATAAAAATAAAGCAAATCGTGTTCGGGCATTACAACTAAATACAATATCTACAATAAAAGTATAATCTCTTCTATATACAATGAAAACATCAATAAATAAAAGCCTTCAAAGGAAATATAAAGAAAAAAGTGACAAAAACTAAAATAAAGAGTTAGAGGAAACCTATTTTCTTAAATAAAAACTTAAAACAAAAACCGCTTGTAAAACTAAACTAGAAATAATTATGCCAAAGAACCGGCGAAGCGAAAAAAAAACTCCAAATTGCATCTGATAATGTTAACAGATCCGACAGGTGAGTTAGAGTTTAGCTTATAAAATATGTATTATTTCGAATCCAGTAGTGAGGAAGTCTAGAAGCTAAACTATAATTGGATCAGATCATATTATTGTATACGTCAATAAAGTGTATTTCATGCAATCAAAGTATGAGACGATATTACTAATTCATACGCAGCGCTTCAATCATATTGCTTGAGGCAAACAGTTTAACCAATCTAACTAAATCAAAACGAGCATCCAGTAATTTGTGCTGGATACATCAAAAGGATAGATAGCTAATATCAGGATAGAAGATCCATTACAGTTAAAGTATGCAGCTTTTAGCTAATTTCTTCATAAGCAAAGCTTATTACAAACGACTACACAACGATTTCCGCAATTCAAAGCATACAGTTGCAATAGTTGATTTGACTTAGGGATCTCGTCTATACAAAACAATAATTAATCTGAATAAATTTCCATTGACTCAAGCAAACAAATGAAAATTCAAAATAAATAGCTGACCAAACAATCAACTGAAATCTGCCAATGCCATCGAAACGGCAAGCTTTTAAATATATCACCAAAATAAAATACATATAAATATGTCTACATACATATAAAATATAAAAAAAATCACGTAGCAAAATATTGAAAAGTCGTAATAATTTAGCTGCAGCATAGACATAGACATAGACATAGAAATGGGGTACTACTATATCGTCGACCCCCCCATAGAAGATAGTGTCCCCTCTAGCCCTATTCGTAGGGGAGCTGACCTATTCTAGTACGGTTGGCACAGCCATTATTAAAGCATTTCCATTTGTCATCCCACACAATAATAGAGCAAAAGTCAAGATTAATATATGTATATGTACATATGTATGTACATATGTATGTTTTCGATCAGTTGTATAACAAATTTGATTTCGAACTCTTATACAAGTACTGCTAACTACGATGTGTTCTACCAAATGGTTTGAAACTTGACTAAATTTCTTGTCAGTTCGAGCAAGCAAACTTGTTCACTTTTTTTTACTGAATTATCCAAATAAGAAGAATAAAAAGAAGAAAGCCCAAAAAAAAACAAAATAAACATGATTAGATGTAATTTTTGATAAGCGAAACATTGGACATTTCGCACAGTTTTAATAATTACATTAAGCTGATTTATATAAAGTAAACAAAATAAACAAATATGAAATATAAGCGTTTATAAAACAAGAGCAAAAACTGAACAGGAACTTGTAGATAATATACGATCTACATAAGTATGATATGATTAATTTATACGCGCTTACGCATAGCAACATGAATACATAGTGAAAATACACACACACACATTTATATATATTTATATAAATACATATACCATATACATGTGTATGTACTTATGTAACCATGTGAAAAACAATTATAATTTAAATGCATAAATAAAATTTACATATAACAGATATTTGATAGAAAAACAAAACTTAATCGCTGAGAGATATCTTTCTCTGTGTTTTAATAATAGCACTTATAATATGGAACTATATTCTAAAATGTTAGATATTTACAATAGAAAACAAATACACAAGTACCCTCCGCAACCTGATCAACTAAATTAATAGCCACACCTATCCTGGTAATCGGAGAATTGCAAAAGAGAACTCCGATTGCTTGCTTCATCGGGCTGTACTGCGAATTGGGTCGCGTTGACTGCGAGCGTGTTGCATGCGCTGACCGAGCCCAGACTTGACCAACTTAAATATTCGGGAGCACGCTCAAATGGGGCGGACGGGCGGGTGCGTAGAGCGCCTTAACCGTTGTGTGTGTGCCCGCGAACAATGCGTTTTGTCTGATGATTAATTGCAACACAATCTGGGAGGCCACAGAGCCGCCGCCGTCGCTTTCCCCAAACGAGCAAACAGCGGTATGTGCAAAGACACACACTCGCTCACACATACACATACATCGTAGACAGAGACAGAATATGTGTGGCAATGGCAGGCGGATATATTATCTGCGACTTGAAGCTATTAATTTTTAGCACTTGCACCAAACAAAAAACATAAAAAAAAAACAAATTAAAATTGCGCATGATAAAAGCGAAAGTAAATCAATGTAGTTTGAGTATAACAAAATATTCGCATTTAGCGTTAATTGAAACGGGGGCTTGGGCTTAAACCGAACGCAGTGCATCCTTCAGCTGCCAAGCCCAGCCCAGGCTACACCAGGCCAGGCCCTTGAAAGGCGCACTTGGAAAAGCGCGATTTGTGCTTTCCCTTTTGATGCTGCAATGCTTTTGGCGGATGGCAACAAATGAAACTGCTAAAGTAAACCAAACAGCATCAAGCCAAAGAATCAATACTCTATAGATATTCTAAATACAAATAAAATAAAATAAATAAAAGCAAATAAAATAAATAAACTATGAAAAGAAATTAAGCAAATATTCATTTTTAAGCTTTTTGCCTTAATACATCAGTTGCCGACTACAGCTTATGTTACTATTAAGACAATAATAATTATGTCTTAAAGATTTATGCAATATATGTGTATCATATGTATATAGTTATGCTGAGGCTTGACGGCACAGCACGGCGTTTGTAGTACTCTTTCAGTCGATTCTAACTTTCGCTGGGCTTCTCTTGAAGGCAGTTATGGCAGTTATTGTACCATTCGTCAAGTGTGTTACCAGCAAAGATTTAAGGTACGGTTAGCAGGGGACAGGAGGAGACAGGAGGGGAGGGAATGGGTAGCCGCATCTCGTTTTCTGTGTTTGTAATGCGTTTTTCGCGCTTTTCATTTGCGAAGCGATTTTTCTATTTTCACCTCTTGTTCAAGCTGTTTGCTTTATAGCGATGTGAAAATGTGTGCAAACTAGAAAATGGTCAGCAGCCGCAGCAGCATTATCTGCGGCAATACCAGCACTGGAACTGCGACTGGGCAGTAGAAACTTGTGCTCGTATGTGCTGTGCTGTGCAGTTAACAGCTCGAGCGGCCGCTCCTGCCTACCAATCCGTTGGCTGACTAAAAAGTGAAATACATCAAAGCACGTCACATCCATCAGACATTATGAGCAGCACGAGAGCACGCCCCAGACTCAGGCCCAGAGCCAGTCTTGAACTGTTGCTGCGAGTCTGGCCAAGACTAGATACCTAGCAACGGGCTTGGAAGCGCATGAGGCATGTTTGACAACCAGGCCCAAAAGCGTCGCTAATGAATTGGAATTGTTTGAAGAGCGCGGCGAGGGGCAACTCCAGCATCAGCTCCATCCCCCATCCTCCATCCGCAGCTTTGGCCTTAGTGTCGTCTCTTGCAGTCGCTGCAATCGAAATTAATGAAAACTTTCGTTTATTTAATTGCACAGCAGCCAGACAGAGAGGGAGAGTCCATGACTACACTGCGAAAAATTTAGTTTAAGATTTTAAAGTAATATTTAATTTTTAAATATTTAACAAAAATATAAATGCAGTCTATTTGAAAGACATTATCATTTTTATACTATGTTAAATTTTTTTCTTTCATTATATTACTTTGTTATTTTTCTGAGTGGATGCGTCGAGCAGCTGATGTATAAGATGTGTCTCTCAGTCTTTGGCTGGAGTCTCAGTGTTTATGGGTTATGGTTATGACCATAATGAAATCTATAGGGCAAGACATCGACAGCGGCATTTGAGTGAAAATGATTGATTGATTGATCGCTGCGTACCCTGCTGCTTCGGCTGCTATTGCCGGTGGTTGTAGTGGCGGTGGTGGTGGTGGTGGATCGTCATCGTCTAAACGCTATTGCATTGTTGTCTGTGATTGCTGCGTTACTCCTTTTCGGTGTACAGAGATTTGTTGACTTGGATCAGACAATTATTATTTGTTTTCCGAGGTATTTAGTTGTTGGCAGATTTCGCTGCAATTTTGTTTATGGCTTTTAAGGTTGAAACATGATGTTGATTGAGCTGTTCGACGCCGCCAATTACCAATCAATGGGAACTTTAAAGACAAACGTTTCCATGGGCTGTGGGGAAAGTCGTGCGTTTCAATTCGCCATATGCGTGGTATCCTGTATCCCCAGCTCTTGAGTGTCTTCGTAGAGATATGTGCACTGAGTTGTAAAAATATATTTTTATTTCTAACATGATTATAAATATAATATCAGTAGCTGTAGGTCTTATTCAGTTTTCAGTGCTCTTAGTTCGCTTTGTCATATCTTATCCAACTAACCCATTCCAACTTTCTACAACATTTTATTGCACTTTCGAGCTGCTGATCGTAGCCAATTGATTTCTTTATTATAATAAGCTTTATGCAGTTTGTTCGTTGAGTAGCAGCATTTGATAATCTAAAGCATTCACTTTGCCTGGGCGAACATTTTCAACTTTGACCACAAATGTGAATATGTTGTTGGGGATATGAATGTGGTTAACAACTGGCGGATAAGCTTGGCTGCACATGTCAACGCCACTTGCAACTGGGCACACCGATTGCCCCCTGCACCCTGCACCATGTGTCCCATGTGGCTGTGGTCCAGTTCGGAAAACGGGTCAACATTGCAACAGCTTGTAGTTCTACTCACATTTGGGCCGACACTGCTGACCAACTTGCAGCACAATGCGCCACAGCAACAACAACAACAAATGCAATAACTAGCCAAATAGAGACGCTGGACATTTTGTGAGCGCAGAACGGAACGCCTTTATTATAAGTATGACAAAAAGAGAAGCATGTAGGAGTTATATGCAGCTATACGAGTCTATGCCCCATGCGATAACCTAAAAAAGAAAAATGCTCAAACACATTTTTATACTATTTCACGTAGTGATATAGTATATTGGTTTTGTGCAATGCCCGTCATGCTGTCCGTCCGTCTGCCCGTCTGTCCGTATGAACGCAAACCATTTCCACGCTATTAAAGCTAGAGACTTGAAATTTGAAATATATACTCGTGTATACCCTCGTCTGATAAAGTGTCAAGATTTTCCCGATACGCCCACTAGGGGCGTGCCAAATCGGAAAAAGCATTTTCCTGTATCTCAGAAACACTACTTCTAGAAGAGCTAGAGAGTTCAGATTTGACCTGAACACTCATGTCGACATCCCAAAATCAAAAAGCTATGGCGGATATATCTACGCCCATTGGGGGCGTGGCAAATCGGGTCAAACTGTATCTTCTACAGTTTTAAAGCTAGAACGCCCAAATTTGGCACGTGGGTTACTGTTACGCTCCTATAAGGATCGCCCAAAAAATTATGGCCACGCCTACTAGTTGCGTGGCAAATCGGATCTGAAGATATAGTGATTTTACTAGTTTCGTTACATTTTGAGCACTATTGATGCTAGAGACTTGAGACTTGATATATATACTCGGGTTAATATCCCACAATCGAAAAGCTATGGCGGATATATCTACGACCTCAGGGGGCGTGGCAACTAATATCAGCTTATATCTCCCACAGTTTTAGTGCTAGAAGCTTCAAAATTGAATGTTAAGTTACTGGGGGCCTCCTCTATCGATGCCCCAAAAATTATTGTTACGCCCAAAAAGGGGCGTGACATACAGAAAAATACCCTGTAATTTTCGCATTTTTCGAATTAAAGCATCCAAACTTTACAGTTATATTCCTGAACGCCCACTCTATGCACATGCGTGGCGTGGCAAATCAAAACTGAAACATCTGCAGCTTCTGAGCCAATAACGCTCCACATAATGACTTTGTGACCTTTGACCTTGTCTTTTGACTTGTTAGATGATATATATATATATATATATATATATATATATATATATATATATATATATATATATATATATATATATATATATATATATGTTTGAAAAGAATATTTTATTAATTAACAACAAACAATATTTTATTAATTAACAAATAACAAAATAACTACATAAAGAAAATAAAACAAAAATATCAACATGACCGCACCGGGGTTCGAGCCCACACCTCTACGCTAGCCAACGAACTTAAATCACATTTTCAGAGTTGCCACCTCTCTCATTTTGAGAGATGTTATCTCTCTCGATTTAGGTGCGTATTTTTGCTAAGGTAAGGGTTCTATCTTCGATCCTAATTGAAATCTGCAGCTAATTTGAGCGGCGACAGTGGGGATTTAAGGTTAAATTAAAAAAAATAATATAATGTGATAGAGGCCCCTGTGGGCTGCTGGGACGTGAAATAGTATTTCGCTGTCGGTTGCGTCTTACTTGTTTCTCCTTTTCATCTTATTTTTCCTTTTTTTAAATTTTTTTTTTGTGCTAATGGAATGGATGGATGGAATGGAATGGGTTGGGAGGTTTTGATGTAGTCCGAGGCTTTGCCACAAAGAAACGGTGAACACACCTTAAAAATGTTGCAGGGGGGGGGCAGGAGATAACATTTGCCAGGCTTCTAATTGCAGACTGGACAGCTTTAAGACATGAAGCTGTCTGTGACGGATTTGGGCAACTGGAAGGCATATGTGACCGTGACCATGGCCAATAAATGAGGTAGCTGTAGTCGCCTGGCTGTTTGCTGACGATGCTGATGAGTTGCGCCAGACAACGCTCCGTTAGTTAAAGAATCAATTTTCCTGCAGCTTACCTTGTCGACGTTATACTCGCAGTCCATGTAGGTGTGGCACTGCCATAACATATATACACCCATACATATATCTATATGCACACACCACCTTTGACTGCCACCAAGACAGGGGCCCGGCGACGGAGGCGACGCCTTGCATGACCGCCCGGCCGGCCACTTGCCGCGGTCCATTATGCAATGTCACGATTCGCGGGCGCGTATAATGAACTTTTGATGCTGTTACAGCCACACGGCCAGACTAGGCCTATCCACAGTCATGGTCATACATATAGCTCATTTGTGAACAGCAACAACAACAGAAACACCAATAGGCCGCACAGGCTCCACGCGGCCTTAGAGATGAGCGCTTCGTGCGTGAGCAAAATAAACAGTTAACACCAATATTTGTTCGATTTGCATACTGTATTACCTGACTTCCTATTCTTACCATATTCATAATGTTCTGTATACACTGAGAATAATCTTACTATGTTTAAAGTAGGCGAAAAATAGGATTTTTAATTTATTCATAGAATATTCGCATTATGCACAAAGGTGTCAACGCTCTGTCAATTACTTTGGTATGATAAATAAAATAATAATAAAACTAATCAAATGTAATCAATTTTATTGTAGTTAAAATATTTCAGTAAAGTTTATATTTTCCTACTCTCTTTTTTTTAGTATTTTTATAAATAATATAAAGTGTTGGAATTGGTGTTAAAAAAGATAAAGGATTATATATTTTTTGGAATTTTTATAGTTGTCATATTCTTACGAAATAATTTATAGAACTTATTTAGTAGAATATAATAAAAAATATAAATGAATTAGTTTCTAGTCAGAAAAGCTGGCATGTCAGATTTATTAATGAAATATCACGTAAACATCTCTAGCTTCGGCTATATATTCACAAGCACACACACACACATACATACATACACACACATGTAGGTAGCTTGCATATGGTTTGAAACACGAGCAGTGTTGGTAATTGCTTTATAAACGTTTTCTTCATTTTTTGTTGTTGTAAATTTGGTAGTTTGTTTTTATTGCACTTCGCTTTGGGTGGCATTGAACCGCAAAGCTGAATTCAAGCCCGGTTCGAGGCTCCCGCCCTAGCCGCTAATGCGCCAAAAAACCCCAAAAGCTGGGCTCGGCGCATTGACATTGTTGCTGGACTTTGCTGAGTGACCGTGCCTCGGCTGCATATGGAAGGGCCAATTCTCTGCTTTCACATATTTCTGCCCTGTGTTTTATTTTTATTTCTTTGGTTTTTTTTTGCTTTTTTTTTTGGTAATTGGGTGGAAGCCGCTGATTAAGCTCAACACCGCAACAATAAAAAAACGTGCCAAATTTGGCAACTTGCTAAGCCTCTCTCTGTCCGTGGCCCTTTACACAGATTCAGATTCCCATCCTGATTGTCCTCGTCATCGCCGTCGTCGTCGTTGTTGTTGCTTTTGATTGGCGTTTGCTGATTTCCTTTTTACTGACAACATAATATTAAAGCCAATTAAGGCTAAATTTATGCGTACAGCCAACTGGCAACTGGCAAGTGGACCTTCTCTCTGGGCCGCAATTATTGGGCCCGGTCACTCGGACCTGGCATTTTAACTGTCCAAAGTAAACATTTCCTTATTCTCGGCATATTTTAGGCGCATTTCTTAAATGCGTCTTGCCCACTGACTTGTCTCTCTCTTCTTTTACCTGTTCGCTCGCTTGTTGCTTGTTTTGGGGCAAACATAACTGCAGTTTGCGGCAACATGTTAATTTCTTCATTGCCAACACGTTGTACAGGTATATGTAAATTCTTAATTTTTTCTTAGCAGGGCACATTCTTTTAGAGATTGTGCGAAAAATGTACTGATTTTGTATCCATTTTTTAGCCTTTATAAATCTTACATTTATATTTTTGTACCCTGAACCCATTGAAAATGGGAATTCAGGGTATAATGTTTTTGTTGAAATGTGAATGTATGTAACAGGCAGAAGGAGGCGTGGCAGACCCCATAAGGTATATATATTCTTGATCAGGGTGACAAGCCGAGTTGATATAGCCATGTCCGTCTATTCGTCTGTCAGTCCGTCGGTCCGTCTGTCCGTCCGTCTGTCCTTATGTATGAACGCGTCGTTCTCAGAACCTACAAGAGCTAGAGACTTGAAATTTTTTATGTAGGTTCGTGTATATCACGATTCGATCGAGTTTGTTTCAAATAATCGATAACTATCATCGTTTTAATGTTATCGATTAAAAACCGATACCTTCAATTAGTTATAAAATTCTATTAAATTCATCTTAAAGGCTAGAATCTTAGTGTTATTTGGGCCTTACGCAATTTCGGTTTTTGTTAAATTTTGGGTGCCACGCCCCCTTCGCCTCAAATTTGTAACTCCCGTATATCAAATACTAGAGACTTGTGCTTTGGCATATACATACATATGTTTGACATAATCACGCCCAACAAGTTTAATCAAAATCGTAGGTCTAGAAAAAAAGTTATTAAACATTTAATTTCCCATAACATTGCCATGCAAACAGCAGCCAAAGAACAGCTGACGCAACGACTTGCGCTTGTGTATGCGTGCGCCTGTGTATGTGTGTGTGTATGTTTTGCTTGTAATGAATACATATGCATGTGTATATAAAAGAAATGAAATGAAATGAAATGATCAAGAATATATATACTTTATGGGGTCTGCCACGCCTCCTTCTGCCTGTTACATACATTTCAACAAAAACATTATACCCTGATTTCCCATTTTCAATGGGTTCAGGGTATAAATATTTGAAATTTAAAATAATGAAAAAGATTAACGAAAAATGTTCTGATTGATTGATTGAATCT
Organism: Drosophila mercatorum; assembly: GCA_961210405.1. NCBI lineage: Eukaryota > Metazoa > Arthropoda > Insecta > Diptera > Drosophilidae > Drosophila > Drosophila mercatorum. Next base: position 13,527,335 of record CAUIUS010000003.1, read on the forward strand.
TCGTAGTCGGAATCAGAAGTCAGATCTGGCAGAATCACTATTTGGTTTGAACCTTTCAATTGTCCTATTAAAAGTTACAATAGAGCTTAAATATTAAATAGTCTAAGTTGATGGCTTAAATCAAAAATATAAAGATAAACTGGCAGCTCATTGCGCACAGTCAATTTAATAAGTTAATAATGCACTAATCCAACATCGGTTAATAATGCACTAATCCAACATTAACAAAAAACACTTGCAGCGAGCTGCAGTCATGAGGCATGTGGCAACGATGCATGCCACGGGCACATCCCATGGCCATGAATGATTCCACATTCCCATGCACCTGAATATAGGCCACAGCATATTGAATTTCAGAGCCAACAATAACAGCAGCAGCAGCAGCGGCGGCAGCAGCAATATAATCGGACATATAGACAATGGACAGAAAATATGCATACGATAGAGTTTTACCACCCGTGAGTTGCAGCCGAAGCAGAAGTGTGGATGCCCCGTGAAGAGGCCACTGCCACCGTTACAATAACAGCAGCCAAAACAACAACAACAACGAAAACAACAACAGTAACAACAGCAACAATCGCTGAGGTGTCTACTCATGCAACATTGCAATTAATTAAATTTTATTTTAAAATAATTGTTTTTAATTAATTTTAAAGGCTTTTGCGCAAATTCATGCAGCAAATGAATGCTCAGGTGCATGGCGATCGATGTGAACGTGGACGTACATTCGTTCGGCTGTTGATTCATTTGGAGTGTGCCTTATGCTCATGCAATCGTTCAATCATTCCAATTTCTGTGTGTGTGAGTGTGTTGTAGACGATTTCTACGTTTTACGAATTTATTAGCGTCAAAGTCAGAGGCTAATGAAAAGCGCTTTTCCAAATGCAACGCTCTGGGGTGCATTCAACCCAGCTCGCGCAGTGATATAACCAATGACAGGACTGCCCAAATAATTGGAGCATGCGAGTGCCACTCAGAGGTGCACCGCAGCGTTACACCAATGTCCAAATGCACACTGCACCACGCTGCATGCTGCAAGTCCGCCTACCTGTTAGCTAACTGTTTGTTCTCTTCTTTTAGTTTTTGCCCCAAAATGTGAGTGAAACTCATACATAAACATAAGCATGCCCCATGTCCAACTTTGGGACGGAGCTCAGGAACATCTTTTGTTTTGGCTTTTACTGTTTTTTTTTATTATAGTTTCGACATTTAAGTTAATTTTTTTTTTGACTGTTTGGGTTGCGTGCAAAGTGCGATGATCTTGCGGTGAAATTTTGTGCTCAAGCGGTTAAATTGGTCAGTGAGCAAAAATGCACAAAAGGCAGAAACAACTATAGTAACAACAACAACTGCAACAGCAAACAAATGAAATAAAATCACTTGCTCGAAATGTGCTTGATTAAAAGGCCGTGGCTGCAGCCACGTTCGCATTGGAATTTAATGGATGTATATACATATGTATGTATGCATGCCCGTACATACATGTGTACATACCGCCTTTGGTGTGGCCGGCGGGTCCGCTTTTAAGGCTCGGGAGAAAGGTTGATGTGAAATATCACTTCAGATTTGAGTATCGCCAACAGCCACAGCAGCATCAACTCCAACTGCAACTGTAGCTGCATGACCATCAACATCGGCATCATTCATTGCCGTCCCTTCTGCACTTTCTTTCTGGCCTCTGCATTTGCTCAATTTAATGTGGCACCAATTATTGTGAACCCATCCATTAACTGACCAGTTATCCCTCATTCTGAGATCGCTTATCGCAGCCCACAAATCCTCATTCCTCGCATTTTGCCCTTTTCGCAACCTGTCCCACTTTTTTATACTCCTCTTCGAAATTGGGGTCACGCATGCCAGCGTGTCGAAAGACCGCCGGCTGATGGGCGGCAACCTGACAATGACCGAGATAACAGATGCGACAAGGCGCAGGCTCAGGTTAATTTCACATAATTAGCGGCACATAATGAAAATGAAAAATTGTCGATTCTCATATATAACCAACCGCAGGAATAAAATTACTAGATATAAAACTATAGAAATAAAGTAAATTAATTATTCAGTTATTTATAATCTTGCAGATGACACGCAAATTAAAATAAAACAAAATTAAAATAAATTTAATTAATATTATATATGATATCTATTTTTTCATAAAGTGGCTGTAAAATTCGTATAGTCAAGTTTAATCGTCCATGGAAGCTTCAGAAGAGGTGTTAAGTTCTGGAATGCAAACATGCTAATACAATGTGGGCATTGATCTTAAATTTAATTGCTTGATTTGCTCCGCTGGGCAATCACTGAGAACGGCAGAATTCCGCCTTTCACCTCCATCAACGTGGCTAGTTCATAAATCTTGTGGATGTGGAAACCTAATCGCAATCCAGTGAATACAGTATGCGACAAATGTATTTTGATTGCAGCAGCTACCACTTGGCTGCAGCAAAGCTGCGAGTGCACTTGTGCGAACCAAATGCTGGCTGGCCACCCAACTACGCAGCTCGGATGGCTGGTTATGGGCTCCATAGTCAGATTGTTGCCACTGCGGCCAGATATAGAAAATTTATTGTGTTGGCGCTGGCACGAGTTTGCTTTTTGTTTTATACCATAAACCCATTGAAATGATCCTTCAGGGTATAATGTGCTTGTCAAAATGTGTGTAACAGGCAGGAGAAGGCGATGGCCTTATGACCTTATGCACATATATTCTAGATCAGGATCCCTCTGTTTATTTGCTAAGATGATATCTGGATGAATTGATATGATATAATATGTTAAATGCAACAGTAAATCTATACAGAGTTTAGGGTATATCCGAGTCATTCTACTTTCGACTACATCACTCTTACTTGTTTAGTTGAGTGTTTTTCTTAAGCACTTCGCCTCTGCTGGCATATTGGGGCTTTCTTGTTGCGGCAGAATTTGTGACACGACCTTTAACGAGATTTTTCCACTTGGCGCATCAACACGCGACTCCTGAGCGTGCTGCGAGAAGGCAACGAGTTGCGAGTCAATGTTGGCGTCACATCGATTTGTACCAACACATGTAGATGCTGCAACTCCAACAGCTCCAACAATAAGCAAACATTTGTTGGAGAATTAGCAAGCGACAGCAGCTAGAGACGAGTCTCCAACACACAAAATAGTGCCTGTGTGCGAGTGTGTGTATAGCAATATCTTAACCAACTTCATTATTAGTATTGCTAACTAATGATGAGAGTTAAGCTGGGGCTGGGCGAGGGTAGCATCATCATCAAACGTCATTTGCGGTAGCTGCCGGCGTTGCATGCACATTGAATTCCAATTGGGTTTGGCAGTGTGGCGCAAACTTAATTGTCAAGGTTCGTTAGTTTTTTTTATACGTCGAACCAATGGAGAAAATCTAAAAGGGGTATTATGGCTATGGTCAAGCTTACGTAACAGGCAAGGGAAAAACTAAAATGAATTGTTAAAATTAGGTCTTTTAGTAAAAGGAGTAGAAAAATAATATTGATGAGAATGGATATCAGAATAGGAATACTAATTATATAATAAATAATAATAAATAATACTAATAAAATACTAAAATATTCAATAATAATGATAATTATATAATTTTTATGATTTATGATTATAATATAAAATGCGCTCTATATTTTAATTTTCGTTATAAACAGATGTGAGTATCTTACCAGGGTATTTCCAAGCCGGACACTTTCGAATAGAAACCTCTTACATATCGTTCTTTATTGGCGTCGCTGTTGCCGGTGCTCTTTCTGCTAATGTTAGTTTCTAATGGTCGTTTTGAGTAAGTGCGCCAGTGCCTAGACCCAATCCCAATCCCAGTCTCAGTCACAGTTGCAGTCAAAAGAGCCAGTGCAACAACTGCCAAGGAATTCTCAATATTTCCATTACTTTGTGGTCCACGTCTGGGATTTCTTTCGTTCTGCGGCTGGAGCTTTAGTCAGGTCTCTGTCGCCTCTCTTTTGGATAACTATTTAATTCACATTGGTGGAAACTTGATTGTACTGTTGCTCCAGCCATGCACAAAATGAGAAGCAGCAAAACTAGCTGAGCGTCGACGCCGGCGTCGATGGCCGCATTGACGTCGCTGCTGTAAAAAGATTTTTCACATTTCTAATGCGCTACCTGATTATAGGCTATAGGGACTGTGAATTCAATTTGGAGTACGAGAGCATATTACTAATTAACAAACTGTTACCTTTGATAGATCTTAACTTTATGGAATTAAATTTAATTTTAGGTTCAATTAATTATGAAATATTCAGCATTTATATATCGTTATTTAACTACTGAAAAAATTTTAAATTTGTATGTAGGTTTATATTTTGTTTTTCTCCCCATCTTTTTGTTTATTTTTCATGTTTTGTTTTAGGTTGCATTCAAACGAAAATGTAAAATTGACTGAATACTGAGTATCACGTAATATTTTCCCACGTTTATTTTCAGTTTAGAGTCTTAAGCTTTGGGTGCCAAAGTTGCGTGACTTTCTATTGCCATTACTGATTGATCTGTGGCCAAAAGCACTTAGTCCATTTGTTATCAGCCCATTTGGGAGTCAAGCCGCGGCTTTCTACTCATTAATAGATTGCAATACTATGCCGCAGCCCACCTTGTAGCGTATAGCGCGGTGCAGGCAACTCGCCCATATATTTTTTTGCGCACTGCTAACATTCGACGATTGTGAGTAAGTGAGTTGTGGATGCAATGCGGATCGCTGCTGCTGCTGCTCCGATGGCGTCGACTGATTTTCAGTTGAAATGTGTTTCATCAATGCTGATCGAGTTAGTTTTGTCAAGATCTCGTCTAGGCCAAGTGCGACCGGCCAGTGGTAGATCCGAGAACAACAATTGAGCAACAGAACTTCCCACACCAAAAGGATCCAGCAGGACTCCATGTGCCCCTTTCTGAGTGTTCCAGTAGAGAGTAACGGTAACGGTTACGGTAACGAAAGTGTGCGCTCTTCGTAACGTGATTAACTAACAAACTGACCGCATTACCAGTCGGCACCTGCACCGATTGCAGCATTGAGTTGCAGCTCTACGTTCACGAACATCATCAGTTTGTGGTATGTACACAAGGCGCTGATCGGGATTCAAGTTTCGGGATTCGGGACTCGGTCTGCCTGTTGAATTTGCTTTTTTTGTTCTGTGTTTTATGTGTTCTTCCACTCGCTGGTACGCATATTTAAAGTTTGATATCAATCTTTCGCAGGAATGAGCAATGACACTTAATGGCATTTTAGCTGCAAGTCTCCAGCTCTCAGTTCCCAGTTCCCAGTTTATGGCCATCTCGACAGCGTCGCCTTGTTAAGTGTAAACGTTAAGTGCCTTGTTATTTAATTCTCTGCTTTTATCTTTTCGTACATTTTCCCGCTCTAATTCGACTTGCTGTTAAAAGAAAAAAAAAATAAGATGCTTTTACCCCAGTGCTGATCTTGTCGTGTTCGTCTCCAAGCAACTTCGACTTCGTCTGCGTTTGCAGTCTTTGGTTGACTGCCTCTGCCTAGGCGTCTCAGTCTCAGCTGGTGCTCTCTAGGCTTGGTCCATTATCACACGCGACATTAAGTGCAGCCATAATGTAATCGAGCATTTTCTTTAATTTACAGTTAATTGAGTCTTATAGGGTAATTATGCAGTAGTCAGGAATCGTCACCGGCTATCCCTAGCTCGCTCTTCAACTTTGGCATGCACCTCTCGATTGTAAAGAGCACAAGAAATCCGAGGCGAATGCCTCATGTAGCGTGTATGTAAATCAATCAGAGTGCTTTAATTTAAGGCTTAATTAAGGCTCGTGGGTTATTAAATTGCCGGGCCCGGCCAGACCGGAAAAACTACACAAGCATAAGCATAAGCATTATAAGTACACAGTCGCGACTCCTGCAAAGTGGAGTCGCGAGTGTATAGCCCGGAGCGCAAGTGGCTAACAAATTGCAATTGATGTGATAAGCCAGCCACTGACAATAAACGAAATGCACAATCAATCAGAAGACAACCATCGTATGAGAGCCACACACAAAAAAGTGCGCCAAATCGTTGCCCAGATAAACCAATCCAGCCAACCACATGGATCTAACCGGTCATCCAATCCACTGGCCAAGCAGCCAGTCAGCCACTCACCCATTCAGGCAGTCAGCCTGCCCAGTTCGGTGCGTCTACTAAATAGAGTCAGCAGAGGTATGATAGAGCTCGCAATTTCTATGCTGCTGCAGCTGTGGCTGTTCGAGAATCGGGCGTTGCCTGGTAACCACTGATTTCCGCAGCTGATGCTGCAAGTGTCTGAGAAACCGTTAACAATCATTAGCAATGAAATCAATTGGCCCATATCGAAATAGGTGTAGATGAGTATTGTGTGTGTGTGTGTATGTGTGTGTTTCGGTGTGTGGCTATTCGCAGTAACCACACACTTCACAGGAAGTTCAACAAGTTAAGATCTCTCTGTTTTTCCAACTAATCAGCTAGACTTCAATAGGTATATTTATATTGCCAACAAGATGACTTGAGGTGTATTGGTTCTTATTCGGTATTAAGTGATAAAATATAATCTGTGAGAAAGCGGCGAGGTCTTTTATTGCACTTGAAGCTCATAATTCTATTATATATTAAAATTGCTTAACAATCTCTGAAAACTCCGAATTCGGCGGAAAGTGAAATGCGTAAGTCAACACCAAGAAGATAAAGTTTCGCTCGCTAATGAAAAGTATTTGGAAATATAATTGAAGAAATTGTTTTTAATGTGTCTAGATTTAAGGTAATGCGACTCACTTAATCATATCTCATGTACTTAGTAAGGCTTAGGGAAATCAATCAGCTGTTCAGAAACTGATTGGAATATAACTGCCTTGTTGATGTCGGAGATGGACAGTCAGCTAAAGATACGTTTGATTTTGATGCTATGCAATGCCAGCTTCGATCACAATAATTAGATGCAATTTACGAACTCTGATTACTTATGCTAATGCCGGCAGAGATAGAGCTGGATCCAAGTGGCAAGGCTAAATTTCGCAATTGTGGTAGATGCTGCTGCTGCTACTGGTGCTGCATCTATTGCAGCTGTTGGCCAACTGACTACCCACTGATTATCTTCAAGAGCGTGGCGACTGCGCCGCCAGCATCTACTAAAAATGTTTGTCTATGCGCAATGCGAAATGATTTGAAGAACGAATTGCGCTGGAAGGAAATTGCGTGCAATAAAAGATAGATATGTTTGCGGGTAACTATCAACGGTTGATCATTAGAGAAATATTCGACAGGCGGCAGACAACGGCCAACAACGGCTAACAACGGCCGATGCGAGCACGAAGTGGTATAAATATTGGTATACGTTCGCTTATCTTGGCCAATTTATTGCCGCTTTTTCCCAAATGACTCAATAGCCGTACGATGAGTGTGTGTATGGCGTCGAACTAGTTCTGCACGCACGCACTTGCCACGAAAATTAATGTAATTCTCAATTACGAAACAAGTTATGCCACAAATTAAAATTATGCAAAGCTCTGCAGGCGAGCTGAGAGAGCAAACGAGAGTTCTCTCCATATCTCTTTCTGAGTCTAACTGCACTTTGAGCTATAGTCTGGACAGGTGCAAACCGAACGAGTCCTTGTTTCTGGCTGCGAAAAAGGGCGTGAACGTGGGCGCCACCCAAATTAGGCGCACCTGTTGCATGCCCGAGACGATACAAAGTTGTTTTCAATGTTATTAATTAAGTGCAATTCGATTTGTGGCCACACTTGGGGGCTGGTTATGGCACTCGATTGTTGGCTCTGGGCCAACACATGCTGGCCGTATGTGTGTCTCCGGTAATCATATTCGCAAACGTTTGGCAAGTACATGGAGAACCGCTGCCGCTTCTGTCAGGTCGCCTGTTCACCTGGTCGCAACCAGTCACAAGGCATGGCAAAAATCGTTGTTCGCGTTTGTTTTTGTTCTTTATTCTTCTGTATTTTCGGAGGCAAATACCAAACACGTTTTGCGGAACAAGTTCAGGTGCTGGACCCAGCTCCAGCTCCAGCTCAAGCTCGGACTTGGACATGGCTAGCAGGCAGCGCAGAACATTTTGCCTCACTTCATTGCTGACTGCCTGGCATAGTATGGAGTAACATGTCTCAAGACTTGTTCCACCCTTTTTTTTTCTAGCTCAGCAAAGACGACAACGCGACAGCAGCAACAACAGCAACAGCACGTGAACGTTAACTATACGTCCGTTAAACTGCTTTGGGCCATTGTCCAACTTATAGCTGCTTAGCATTGGGTCAACTGAAGTTGTTAGATTTGGAGCGCGCGAAATGGGACCACGCACCAGACAGATCCTAAAGTTGCGGCTTATTTAAATAAAGGTGTTCGTTGACGGTCGTTGCCAGGCAGCTGCCAAGACAGGTGCTCGTTAAGATTGTTACCAGGCGAATACCAGATAGACAGATATGAAATACCTGCTCTTCATACCACAGTGTACATGAGTCCACGGTGTTTGTTTTGTTATGCGTTCTTTTCCTTTTGTTTCGCTCTGCACTGCCCTTGGGCAAACGGCGCTTTTAATAAAAATAGATGAGGCTGCAAGTGAAAAGCTCTTAAACTTTAATTGCGAGACTAAGCATTTAAGCTGATTCAGCTTCAGCTTCTGTTTCTGCTCTACGTACGTGCTAAGAAGTTAGATTTAATATTATTCGTTTGTTTGCTCTCTACACATTTCACGAAACAATAAAGAAAATTATTATTTGCACATTTTATGAGATTCTAAAAATTACCTTCCTTTCGTTATACGTGATAATAAAGTCGGCGGGAAGTTAGGCAATTCTAATCGACTAAATGCTACCCTGTGCCCAGTTTCACTCTATTAAACATTATTAAACATAATTTTTACAAGAAACGTAGATGATTTCATAACTTCTAAAGAAAACAGCAAATTATGTAAAAATTACGAATGAATGAATTATGTAATAGTTATTTCAAACTTATTTTACAATTCGTTATATTATTTATAGCCTGAGCGCCAAAGGTATTCAGTTTGATACCATCTATGGTTTCTCAAATGCATATCTAAAAAATTATATAAAGCAACTTATTTTAAGTGATTTATTACTGTTTGCAGAACATATTTTCAACTACAAGATTTTGTTAAATGTGTATGCAAGTATGATTAAGGAACTGTGGGGTTTTCGCAATTATTTCTTGTCCTAATACTTTTGCCAAAATGAGAAGATAATCAAAAGCTACTAGCTGCCTTATATTTTGATAAATTAATTAAAGTGCATACAAACATATTCGAAAGCTGTCGAGATAGATGAGCTGTCGAATGTGAAACTCTTGCTTTGATTTGCACAACTAAATTGGTATGTAATTAACGGGCGATCTTTAATAATGATCTTGATACTCCTTGGAGAGCGCACAGAAGTGGATATAAACTTTTTCTATAGATATTCAACAATTGACCAATTGGGCATTTACGATGCCGCCGCAGAGTGCTCCATTTGGACAATGGACTCACAAGCTAGTGTTGAATTTCACTCGGCTAATTGCTGGCGATGAGACTAACATGGTTATATATATTTTATACAGATGTTCATGCTGGCGGCGCCACATAAAACGCACAGACACACACAGACACAGACACACACGCTCATTTCTGTCGCCCCTCTCTAGGGGGACTTGATGGCCTGGGAGTTGGGTAGCTAATGGCAATCGAAGCTGTAAACTTGCATACAGCCGGCCACATAATTTGGAGTAATGGACTTGAAGGAGCTCAGTCAATGTGATGGCGGATGCGCATCAAACCACGCTCGCTTGCCCAGAATTGGGTGAGCCATGGCTTGTCTAGAGTGTGGGGGCAGGGTATACACTCCGTGGAGTGCCTTTGACCATAAATTCTGTAAATTCAAAGCGCGAAGGAATGTCACTTGCCAATTATTAGAGAATGTCAGCTTGTCGCTGATATCTTTGCCATGTTTGTATTGACGATCTTAGCTGCTGTACCTGAAAGCTGGAAGCTGCTGTTGCTGATGCTGCTGGTAGTGATGCCGCTGCAAATCTTCGCACAGCTCTCTAAAGGCATCAGAGCGCTCCACTTATCGTTGCTTCATATCTAATATAGACAACTAAACAGGTTCCACGCACTGCGGTCGGTCGCTTGGCCACTCGGCTCTTGGCTGGTTGACTGGTCGCAAAGTGCAGTTCAATCACAGCATCAATCCCAGTCCCCCAAGCTGTATTCCCAGTTCAAGTCCAGTGCGTGGCCCTGGACACGAGACTCTCTTTTTAATTGCTGCACTGCGTCTGCTATTCAGGACGGAAAAAAGCGATTGACAAATGCAATGCCGACAATTACATGCGTTGCGATATCTGCCGACTTCAGCTAAAACTAGAACTCATTATTGTGTCATCATTATCATCATCATTACCATTATTATTATCATCTACCTCGAGTCTGCATTAGCAAATTATTTACAAATATTTTGATATACCGCATTTTTCTCTTCTGAAAACTGGTTGGCAGCGCCTTTCCTGCTGGAAAACAAACTAAACCATCCAAAGCAGGGAAATAAGGAAATCTTAAGTTAAGATACGATTACGTCTACTTATGAATAGCTGGTTTTGAATTACAAGTGCTTAGACAGTATACTTGTTAGATTTCATTGCATAACTCGCCTTCTGGGGCCCAGTGCGGAGTTGGACACAACACGGCTTAATCAGTGGCCCAGTCCATGACACCACTGACCTTGTGCCACTTGAAGGCGACCCAGACAGAAGTGAAAACAAAATCCCTATTCAAATTTGTAAGCTGAACTGGCAGTGGCTCTCCGATTGGCACTGGCACTGGAACTGGTGCCATTCGTTGCCCGTGCAAGCCACATGTCTGACTTGATCTTGAAGTGCGGAACCAGATGTAAGTAAGTAACGGTCCTGCGGCAGCGGCTGCTGCGGCTACGGCTGCCTCGTGAGAAATCAAACTGTAAAGTGTGGCTGAAGCTAGAGCTGAAGCTAGAGCTGCGGTTTGGGCCGGGGCCGGGACTGGGGTCGGGGTTGGGCAACGTTGTTGCCTTGGCTTAAACAGGTTGCAGTGGTCGTATACCATTTTAGTTTGTTGTGCTTCCTCTTTGGCACATCTGCGATGCCGGTGGCGGCTTGATGAGCACACAAACACACAAACACAAACACATACATAAGCACAGTTTCACACTGCTTGATGTTTAGAAACTCAAATAGAGAGAGAGAGAGAGAGAGAGAGAGAGAAAATTTGTTGCTTTGCTGTATTAGTATTAGCCCAAACCAATTGCACAATTTGTAACAGCTTTTGACGTTACTCTATTTCACTGGCGTGCGGCCCGTGGCCAAAGTTGCACTTGCCACTGCCATTGCCATTGACACTGCCACTGCTAGTGCCAGTGCCAGAGCCACATGCAATTGGGCAACGCCTTCTCATATGCTTGACTCAAAGGTACTCGCTGCATGTATGTGGCTTCGTTTTGATGTGTCACCTCTGGGCTTGTGGGTGTGTGCTCTTCAAGCTCTGCCAACGTAGCAAATCGTAGCAGAGGTTAACTAACTATATCTTGATTGAGCCCAAAAGCCGTTACAGAGCTTTGCAAATAAATTACAGGCTCAACATTTCTGCTGACGGTGTTAGGTTTGTTGTTCAATAAGGCAGTATAGCTTTTATCTTTGATAAGTGGGTATAAATATGATTCAATTTGGATTTCCAAGTTTACTTTAAGAGCTGTCAACCTTGTTATTTCTGCTGTAGCCCCTAATTGAATGTATAAAATTGTTCATTAGCTAAATGTTGAGCTGTTGAGAGCGAACGTTTATTTGTAGCTCATATAGAAGAGTTTTCTGCTTTTAGGATTCCTTAGCTGATTTGTAATAAGAATAAAATCGAACGTTAAACACAAGAATTTCATAACAATATATAGATACAGACAATATTTATACTATATTTAATAATTAAACTCTTTGTGTAATTCACAGTGTCGTTCCTAACAATCCCTTACGTTTTGTCACGCGTAGAGAGCATTATTCTTGGAATCTTTTCCATAGAAACGTGCAACTTTCTCATGAACATATATATATTAATTAATGACACAGACTCACACACATACACACTCGCACACACATTAAAAGTGTGTAACTTTAGCTGCTTATCTGAGTGTTTGATTGTGTATGGTGGGGTAAGTGCACTTTAGCAAATCAACAGCCTTCAGCAATTTATGTGCTGTGGCAATGGTATCACACCTATGCATCTTTTGCAGCCTTCAGTCACATACACCTGTAATTTTCGCTTGCAACAAAACGAGCATTAGCTGCCAAAACAGCCCAACACAATTTGTTGGAACCTTCAAGTTTAGACAACGACAGCTCTGATCCAGGAAGGAACTGTTGAGGTTGCGTTTGCGGCAACGGCAGCATTTGTGGCTGCGGCTGCGGCTGCGTCCGCGGCTGATGCAACTGATTGCAGTTTCTAACTGCAACGTTGCAATAATTTTGTAATTTCTCACTCACTTAATTTAGCACAATTAATCTCAATTTTAGCTGTCAACTGCACCACACCGGTCGGTAACTTTGGCTAAGACAACGGCCTCGTGCGAAGAGCCAGTCCTAAACTGATCGCCACGCATGAGTCTGATGGTGTGGCGGTTGCGTCTGTGGCTCAGGTAGTGGGAATCTTCACATGAATATTGGACTGCCGTTATGTTTCATGTATAATTTGTCACTCGAAATTAATCTACGAACGACTTGAGGCTGGTGCTGGGCGATTTTTTAAAGATCATCGCTCGCCATTCCGCATCACGCATGCCAAGCCAAGGCTTCTGACCGCATTTGATCTTCTGACAAGCTGATAGCCTGGTCTAGTCTGTGCTGTGGTTCGTTGCCTCAGTTCTACTGCGACTTTTCGGCAGCATTGTTTATTATATCATAATGCCAACTGTTAAGTGACTGTGACCGTCTTGTGGCTAGACAATGGCAATTGGACTGGGTGTCGATGCCCCCCTCATTGTGTTGGCTCATTTTTGGAACTCGAACTCGAAACTTGGACTGGGGCTCGCCCATTAAGAGATTTTATAAGTATATATAGTTATTTAAGTGTTGTTTTAATTTACATTCTAGGCTGCGTCCCAGAGCGCGTTCATTTTTCGTTTTGTGGTTTGGGCTTCGTGTTTTCAACATTTTCTTTTGCGGTTTAACAAATTTTCTAGTGATCTGTGCAAAGTCTTGTCTTTCATACAGGTTCTCTCGTCATGTTGACGTCGACTCATACACATGCTTAGATATAGATATGAACTTGAAACGTTAGCAAACACAGGGGGGTCGGTTGGTTGGTCGATGGTCGACGGTTGGTTGGTCGCCTGGTCGGTTGGTCGGGTTAGTTTCTGGCTTGGCATGGCTCATCGTTTGCTCCATTCCGTCCGCATTTATGGCAGTTGGCAGCGGCAAGGTGTTATTTTCATTTCTAGGTTACTGACCCATGTCATATGTGTGTGGAAAATTCAATATTGCTGTGAAAAATACTTACACAACTATTAAAGAAAGACATGGCAATGCCTTGGCGCGTCGCAAGCTGTGGCATGTGGCCCAGCTTAGTATCTTCGCTTGGTACTTAATAATTACGCTCATTTCATGCATGCAATGCTTGGATTCCAGTGAATCTCGCTATCGCCCTGGCCACTGCCCGCCCCCACCTCCACCCCAATCCAGCAGCTGGAACTATAGCTATGTCTTTTCTAGCTCCAACTGCTACTGTGTGCGGTAACCTTCAAGTTAACATGGAACAAATGAAAAAATACTTCGACAGCTGCTGTTGACTGTTGCAGCCAGTTTTCTGCGCTTTTCCCTGGCTTAATTAATTACCACATTCCTAAGGTTTTAGCTATTTTTCTGCTAACTTGTGTGTCCATATATGTATCTGTGTGTGTGTGTATACGTGATTATGGTTGTCTGTGTGTACTGGCTGTTAGATTTTCGCCTGTGTGCGCCAAGTGCGGAACCAAATACGAAAGACTTAAGACACAAACTCGATTTTCACCCATCACAAGTTCGCACACTTCCTACTCGAATGGTAATCGATTGAGTTCGCACATGTCATTTGACGCGCTTTTGTGGCACTGCTGACAGCATACGATTACAATGAATGAAAATGGCATGATGTGCACACCAAGTGAGCAGACCAGGCCAAGAAGACATCTCTGTAGAGCCGCATGACAAATTGCAACCTATTAATCTCGCATGGACTTTCACTTTGGCCAGGCCCGCACATCTTCTAAGCTCTGACTCTGCCCCTCCACTGTATTATGCAAATGTCAATCAAATGCGTACAGTTGACATTGACAGCAGGATCGGGCCCAGTTAATGCCATGGGCCATGTCTAATCAGCCACAGCATAATTGCCAATTTATATTGGCATCAGCAGCAACAGCAGCTTAGACTTTTTTTAATGTATGCTGGCCATTTGAATTAACGTTTTTTCCTCGATTTCATTCACGTGTAAACGATTAATCAACTCTCAAGCAACGATTGCTACTAAGGCTTGGGCTGGTCCGGCTCAGCTGGCCCCTGTCTTGGACTTTTCTCTAGCTTTGGTGCCGGGCGCGCTGCGTTTGCCTCAGCCCGGAGCTTTGTGTCGAGGCTATATGGGTCAGTAAGGTGGTATTTTTTGGGCTAAGACAGGCGCCTAATTTGTGTTTTTGTTGGAAAGTTTATGCCAAATTGATTGGTGCGAATATAAAAACAAATCTCGTGCAGAGCGTTAAATAAGCACATTTATTGGGCTTTAAAGCTTTATATGCTAATATTGTATTAATAAAGTTCATAACAACTCAAAATTTGTTGTTGAGCTTAGTCAATTATAATATATACAAGAAAAACTCAATGTTTTATTGTATAGAGAAGTTTTTACAGGTTCAAGCTAACTAATAATATTCCTATGCTATGTTCAGACCCACATGCCAAACTGTTATAATTGGGAATAAATGAGGCAATCGGAGATCAGATTAAGGACTGGGCGAACAGCAGAAATAAGCAAAATCAACGTTTGGCCAAAGTCTTACACTCACTTTCGTTTTCTTTTCATTGGCGATAGTTTGCTAACAACTTCAAACACTTGACAAGCTAAACGACTCTCGAAATTATATGGACAGTTGAAATGCAAAATTCGTGCACGTGCCCTCCAGTCGACAAGTGAACGTTGGTAGCTGCTTCCAGATTTACAAACTTACTGTCGAAAATTTTGTACTTTACAACCCAAAGATATGATTCTTAAAGAGTGAACATTTGATGTATATATATATATATGTTTGGTTTTCATACATGGCAAGATTTGCAATACGATATTCTTCTGCGATTATAATTTATTATACAATATTATATATTTTGACTTTTAGTGTATGGACGATATATAACAGAAGTTGAGTTTATTAATGTAGCTGTAGTCCCTAAGCTCTAACACTTGTTATATATATTTGTAAATGTTTTCATCTTATACCTTACCACATTGATACTCCGCTTAATTAAAATTAAATTCAGTCTGATTAATGATTTCTTTGCATTGGCGCAAAGTTAATGGCAGAGTAACACAGTAGTTATCAATGATCGGTGCTAAGTACTCTGTCATCAAACTGCTGGGCCTGATCTGATCTGGAATGCCATCTTTTAGCAAAGCAGTCAGGCATGAAATAATATCTTACCTTACCAGTCTCGCATTTATTATCACTAGCCGTGATGTGGAAGTGCCTATGAGTTTTTCAGTTCAGTTCATTGAACTCAATTCTCGTTGAATGATTTACAAGTGTTCGGCTATTCATTTTATGAAAGGCTAGAATGGTTAACATGAGACTCTCCATATTGACAAATCGACTCGTCGATTGAGATCGTCATTTGATCACCGCGGCTAACTTTACTCATGTCACATTAACTGTTCGAACTATCAATTGCCAGAGATCAGTGATCGTTTATCAAAAGAGTTGAAACCTGTAGGTGGCGCGAGCGATCACTTTCGGATTGTTTAGAATGGTAAGCTTAGTATACACTGAGAAAAATGTGAGTTTATCACATCGTTTCTCCCATATAACAATGCAGATTGTGCACCCATAATCCGTGGGTGTCAATCACTAATTTGTGATTCATTGCAGTACAATAGCCTGCACTCAGCACAATCCAATATTATATAACCGTTGCACTGATAACTCATAAGAAAGCCCCACCAAAAAAAAAAAAAAAAACACATAAAAAAATCTTTAACACTGACCCACTTTCAAAATATAGTGAGTCAATAAAGAAACCGCACACAGGCCAAATACGGCTTGCGTTAATATGGAGATTAAATAATCGTACGACTCAGACTTCAATTTCTCAGTCTTTAGACGCAGACGTAGACGCAGCGTCTCAGCCTCAGATTCAGCCACAGCCTCAGCCTCTGAATCATGAATCACCCACACGAGGCGGGCTTGCAAAATAACTGGCAAGTGACCAACAGTGACAACAACACTGGGATTGCGGCCAAACCAAAAGAAAAGTTGTTAAAATTTATATACATAGATATCATACGCCTGGGGGGTCGAGGTCGCCAAACCGTAAACATTTATATACACTGGTACTCTCACACCACTCGTCGTTCACTTATCAATATGCAAGTTAAGAGCTTCGATGTTGTTATTTCTGCTGCTGCTAGCTTGGGGGCTTCCAATCAGCTGTTCAGCAAAAGACTTAAGGCACAAACTTGTCCGTCATAAATCTCTCTTTGGCCAATCGCGCTCGCAAGCTCGCTCTCTCTCTCTCTCTCTCTCTCTCTTTCATTTTTTTCTCTCTGGTTAGTCGCCAATGCTGCGGTGTAACTCCAACTCTCTTTGGGCATCTGGCAAGACGGTTAGCGGCGCAAGTGGCGCAGTTTTATGCGCTGGCTGCTGCTTTGCCGGCCGCAGTTTGGTTTACACAGCGCACGAGTGCGGATCGGGTTCGGATACGGTTTCGGATTTGATTTTGATTACCGTTGCGTTTGCGAGCCTGCAAATTTTGAACCGTCGACCCGTCGCCAATTTTTTCAAAGTAGCACCAACCGCAGCTGCTGCCTGCCGCATTTGGAACGCAACTTTATTGCCACCGGCTTTCTGGTTATTGATTTCTAAAAGGTGCCTAAACTTTATAACACTTATCAAAAGTTGCCTGCAGCAACAGACCTAGCCAAAGTCGAAAGACGCAATCAATCAAAAAGACGCATAAATTTCAGAAATTTTCTGAAATGAAATCGATCGACAAAAGTTAATGCCATTCGCGATCATCGATTGAGCATAACCAAAATTAATGTACAGCAAAAAAAAAAAAAAAATAAAAACAGAAAAAATAGAGAAAAAACACTCGTCGAAATCAGTCAGTTAAAAGTGAGAGTTTTCCACGCTTTTTAGGTAATTTTGCTGTTATCTGTTGCCTTTTTTTTTCATTTTTACCTTTTGCTTTTCGTCGGTTAAATAAACTTGCGACTCAATCACGACTAATTGCGCATGCGCGGCCGCTTTATGCGTATTTAAAGTGCCGCCTATATTACAAAACCGGAGCCCAGGTCTGGTATCAGGCCCGTCTGGCTCTTTGGCTGCTTAATATGCGTGTCACGTTGCCGGCCATCAAGTTCAAATTGCATTCGCTGTCAACGCATTGCAACATGGTACGTTGTAGCTGCAGCAGCCCCAGCAGCCACAGCAGCCTCAACAGAGGCACGCGTTGAAATTTTGAAATTAACACTCAATGCACCAATGCTGTATTGGCCTGCCAACTGGAGCAACTGCTAATTAAGAAATAAAATTTATCAGTCGACGCGCTGTGCGTGAAAGCTGACAAAAAGGATAACAGCAAAGCAAATGCCTGTCTGGCAGGCTGGGTGGCTGTCCGGCTGCCCAGGCGAATGACCTGTGCACAAGTTTTGTTGCATTTTGCATGCCGATAACTCTGTCAGCGACATGCACACTAATTAGTTCACATTTGTGGCATACAGCTGCACATACAGCACTCGACTTGGCACTTGTTAACATTGGGCGACGTCGTCTGCAGCAATCGCTGTCGCCTTTGCTGGTGTAATAAATAGAAAAAATAAGTAAAATAACAAAAACGCAGGCAAAAGTGAGTTAATACTCGTATTGTGGTGCGCCAGCTAGCTGCCCAGTCAGCCAGTTTTTCAGCTGTGCTGCAAGTTGTGCTGGCCAGTAGGCCTGCTCCTGACTGTCAAATGAAAACGCTGGCTTGCACTGGGCATTGGTGGCGGAGTGGTGTTGCTGCTGTTGCGGTCAGATGCTGGCGAGTTACTCGTAAAGCATTTAACTGCAAAGCTAATGCACTCAGAAAGACATGAACTAATACACACTCACACACATACACACACTGCTCGCACCCATACAGGTGCAGTTAATTAATTTCTTTGTTGTTCTCTACGGTAAATCATGCCACATTGGTGTTGGTGCCGCTGTTACTGCTGTTTCTGCTGGTGTTGCCTCTGCCAGAAGCAGAAGTCGTACCGTTTGAGAGATTTTGCAAGACAGAGAATAAGAATGCCACTTAGAAGCTGCCCCGTGCAACGTCCCAAGTCGTTCTCAGTTGCAATCTCTCTTTGAGTCTGTTTATTGAATAGTTGCTGTGAGTCTTCACATTGCACTCTACTACGAAGTCTTTTGTTGCTGCTACTTGAACTGCATTTGCATATAAATTAGTTTTGATACCAAAAAGCAAAACAAAGGCCACAACTAAAACTCAGTCTTAAGTTAATGCTAAGGCTTAGACTAAACAAAAAAAGAAGAGGAATAGTAGTAGCAGCCACTAACAGTTTGATGTTTGTTCTTCGAATGCGTTGCGAAAATCAACTTGGGGCCTGGCTAACGGTTCTCATTAAGTGAAGTACAACGGCGACAGCATTTGAATAGCAGCACTTTTAGTGGGAACAACCACCACACACGACACCACAGCGGGGCCGCGACAGATGCTGAGAGCCGCAGACAGGATGAAGCGATAAGTTGGCAATAAAAATTGGCAGCACTTTGGCACATACGACAAACAAAAGACCTAGGAAACGAACTTGCTGCAATAACAGCAATAGCAGTAGCAACAGCCAGAGAGTAGTAGCGGCCTTTGAGCCAGTTAATTGTTAATTGTTGACAAGTTCTTGTTGTATGCAAAACGAAAAGAAGTGCAAATGTACGTTTAATGAGCAGCCACTGTAGTATCTGCGGTGCTTGCGGTTGCCTCTTGAATTGAAACTGAGATGGGAAGCTGGTGTCTGAAGCTGTGGCTGCTGTTGGTTGAGACAGTAAGTGCAAGGGAATGATTTGCTTGGCTGGCAAGTTGCGCAGATAAGAGAAAACTCGACGTCGAATTAATGACAAAGAGAAAACAAATTCAGGCGGCACAGAAAACAAACTAAATAGCAAACTTACAGTTACAGTTGACAGATTAGCAAAAAGAAAAACTCCGTCTGTATTGCATTAATTAATTTGATTTTTTTCAACAAGTTCCATTAAAATTTATTTTTAGTCTTCTCAACTTTTGATACGTTTGATAAAATATTTATTTAATTAGTTACATAAAAGGCTTTATGTATGCGGTCGGTTAAATGTAATTTGAGCAAACGGTAAACTCGTATTTAATTTCCAATTCCCATAGGTGTTTCATATAACAAGATTAGCATCCAGTTCAGCCCACGTGATCTATCGAAGCTCTTGTCTCTATTTAGACAGCTACCTACACCAACTAGTTCGTTTGGTTATTTGAATTTTGATCGTGAGTTTTTGGCCATTCCATTTAGCATTTGGTAGCACATCAAATGCAAATACATCAGGCCCAAATAGGGTCACAGAATGAGTTTTGGGGCTGCACCCTATCTTAAAGTTTATCGACATATTTTTTGCATAAATTCCCCAGCGTTTTATTTGATTTTGCTCGCTTAGTTGCTTATGACGTATATAATTATGTTTTATTTTGTAGAAATTGGACAGAGAAAGGCGAAACAACACACAAGCCGACCTTTGATGGAAAAGTGAAAAACAATAAAACAAAAATAAAAGGAAACCTTAAATCGTAAATCAAAATTGTGCAATAAAATAAAAGCAAATATCGCATTTTCAGATAAACACAACAAAAAAGAGAAACGAAAGAAGAAAAAGTAAAAGAATAAACCTAAAGTTAAACGAATTTAATTAAGACCGAGTCGAAAAGAAGTTGAGGTGATTTATTTTTTATTGGAAGTGTTGGCGTGATTGTGAAGTTATTGCCCCATAAACTCGCCCACAAATATTTACTAAAGTTTATTGCATTCGAAAAGAAAAGAGTGAAAATCAATTAAACAAAAATTTGATTACCATTACTGGATCATACACGCAGTTATCGGCCGACTTGCTATTTCACTAACCATGAAAACGTTGGAAAGTGTGCCGGTCCAACAAAATAATTAACGAAATCTGTGGAGAGCGGCACAGAAAAGTGCGAGTGCGTGTAAACCGAATCAAAATCTAATCCCAGTGGCCAAAATGGCAGCCAGTGAAAATCAAATTTGATAAGCTACAGCAACAGGTCATTGTTCTTTTCGACTAGTGAAAATCAGATCGCATTTACGTATTC
Source organism: Drosophila mercatorum (assembly GCA_961210405.1). Classification (NCBI taxonomy): domain Eukaryota; kingdom Metazoa; phylum Arthropoda; class Insecta; order Diptera; family Drosophilidae; genus Drosophila; species Drosophila mercatorum. Next base: position 13,547,911 of record CAUIUS010000003.1, read on the forward strand.
CGAAAGTCTTCAAAGACATTAAACTATTATTTCTGTGCAACGATCCAAATACAGACATTTATGTCTGGTACCTTTACACTTAATTGAAAAGTCTAGTAAGTAGAAATAAAAATCCAATTTACAATTTTATTGTATTTCTCCTCATTAAAATTCAAACTGATGGGCTGGCATTCTGATGATTATAATTGACGTTTTCAAATTGAAAAGTATGATACTTCAATTTGTGAGATTTGCAGTAGAATATGTTTTTTATTATCAGTAAGCTCTTGATTATTACTTTATGGTAGACAGCCAATATAAGTTTCTCTTAGCTATGAGCCTAACGAATTCGAATGAAAAGTTGATTATGGTTTAATTCCAATTGGTTTGACAACAATTTGTAAGCGGGCTCATCATACATAATATTTTCTTATATCACAGAAATGAGCTTAGGCATGTTTTAAATTACTATTTGCCCATTTGTTTTAAACGTTTTTACATTCTAAACGAGATTTGCTGCTTAACTTTAATTGGATTGCTTCACTGCGTCGCCATAAAGCCGGACACCGTTGCGTATACGCAATGCGACATTCTAATTCGCAAATAACTTTATGTGAGCTTACAGACGACGAGCGCATCGATGTTTTGCAATAAAATTGTTTATAAACTATTGCACAAACATCAACATAAGCGCGTGTGTGTGTGTGCGCAACGAAAGAGTCGGGCATATGCTGCGATTATCTGGGTATTACGATAATAAAACCTGAAGCCATCTTTCGCATTGAGTCAGTGGCATTTACTGGCTGCAGGCAGGCTCTGTCACTGGCTGCCCGTCTGTATGTCGTTTTATTAGCGAAAGTCATCGAGCAGAATAATTGTTGCAATGTGGCTCCCGTAACTCTGCCCCTTGCCATTACGATTACCGTTCTCCCCCACGACGATTGCAATCAAGGCGCGCGCTCGTAAAACACAATTCCAATTCACTTGCGCGTAAAACGAAATATGTTTCTCTGATTCAGACGGCAAATTCGACTGTGTGTGTTTCTACGTGTGTGTGTGTGTGTGTGTGAGTAGCTTGGTGTGAGTGTTGTTTGCTTTTGGCGAATCTTATTGCAGCTCAGTCAACAACTGTGACCGTCTTTGGGTTATTATATAATTTTTAAACTCATTATTCCATTTGTCAAAATTTGTTTGCCATACTTCAGTCCCAAAATTGGCTAAATGCGCTAACATTTTCTTCGGGAAAATTATGAAATTACGTTTACCTCAGCCGAATCAACCTTGGCTATAAGCATGCACAGTTATATCATAAGGATGTTGGGAGTGATGCCACCCTGAACAGGTGTGAACCTTTAAGAATGAGTGTGGTCCAAAATCCCATTATAATAATATGCAAATGAATGCAACTATGTCTGAGTATTCATTAGTATTGCTTCTCAGACCGTAATAAAACTGATAAAATGCTAACGTGGAGATAGTACTGGGGAATGAAGTTGATGTTATATATCATTTTTTATTTGGGTTCTTTTGGATTTTGAAGTTTTTAAATGACAATAAATTTTAATGAATACCCAGAGAATGTTTAATAGCTCCGTAAGCAAATGCAATTGATGAAAACATAGTAAGCAATACAAAGTTATTTATTATTATATTATATTTTATTTATTATTATATATATTATGATTATATTTTATTTGCTACTTATCTTATATTTTGCTTACGAAATCAAATATACTTTTTTGATAAAGATCTTATTAACTATTAGAGCATTACCCATACGGTATGCAGTGTACAAACAAAAGATTTGCTGAACGATAACGTGTAGGTGTGTAGAGGACATTAAGATGAATACTTCAGATTGCAATTAATCAGCATATTCACTTCATGAAAATTTCGTTTGTATTCAATTTCATCACTTTTAGACAGGTCAGTCACATAATCAGTAATATAGAAAGCAATTCGAGGAGTGTGTAGCTCTCTGAGAATTATAAACAAAGTACATTAATAATAACTTTCTTCTGTTGTTGTTATTTTGTGTGTTTATTGTTGCCGTTTTTTGTTGTTATTGTTGCTGTGTCATCACAAAGGCTAGGCCATTGACATGCAATGACATCACAGTTGTACTCGCAATCACACTCGCACTGGCACTCGCACTTGCACTCGGCCATATAAACTATAAACTTTAATTAATATGACCGCACAGCAAACCAACCGACAATTACCTGTTTTGTTGAATGAATGTATGAAAAAAACGGACTACTCGTTTATTTACATGCGAGTATCTGTCTAATCGCGATTATCAATGGCCAACATTTAGCGGCAAGTCAATAATTATATGCATTCAATCAACGAGCTGTTTATTATGATGCTTGCGAAATTGCTTGACATAGTCCGAATACCCATTTGTATTCGAGATCGTTGGGAAGACATGGAAATCATATTGTTTTAGCTCGATGCAATAATGTGCACGAATAATCCAACATCTGGACAACTTTAGCTGGCTATTCGCTTAAATTGACTGTCTCAGCCCTGGGCCCTATTCAATTTACGGACTGAAAATGAGACAAGTAAATGCTGATTGACCCACTGAGGCTGGAAAGGGCAGTGGATGGATAATGGGTAATGGGTAACCGAAAGCTCGGGGCGTGCTCGAACATTGGCTGTGGGCACGGCAGCAACGTGCATTTCATGCAAATTACCTCTCCCTGGCTGGGTATGACTGCCCTGACGGGTCTGTTCATTACAGGCATTTAAAGACGTTTATTTTGAAGATTTTCACTTTCAATCTGTCAAATTGTCACACTCACGAATGGAGACTCTAGCTTCATTGTTCGATCTTTTTGTGGAGCATTCAATAATGAAAAGTGATTGCCGCACGATTTTATTTTACTTAACTTTGAACGTTTTCAAATGGCAAGTGGCCGGCATGTCAGATCTTGGCAACAGTTACGGTGATGATGGAGATGGTTACTGGGTATATATATTTATATATAAATATAATTTTTTGTTTTTTTGTTTGCTTTGTTCGTTTGTGAATGAGTTGGTCGCACGTGTTGGTGTCGGTCACTTCCGCAGCCCATGATCATGATTGAATTCGAGTTAGATTTATATTTTTCATTGTGATGGGGCCCTTTCATTTAAGGGTCTTTAATTTTCACTGCATTGAAACAGGTGCAACCGTTATGATATTGAGAATAAAGTAACTTATTTAGAATAGATTGCCATGAATAAACAGCTTGGTTGGGCCAATCAAGCTGGGAAGACCGCTCCACGTCCAATAACAGACCAACTGGACAACTAAATCCATATTAATTATGTTGCTTTCGGCTTGAGGGTAAAATGAAATTATAAGAAGCCGCAGAGCTCGATCTTAAAACCAGCAGCGTCATGCTGCTCTGCACAGGGCATGAAAAAAGTAAATATTTGGACAATGGGAATAAGGCAAAAGGTTCCGCCGGGGTCGCTCTAAATGAGGAAAAACGCTGAAAACCAAACATAAACAAACAGACAGACAAACAAAAGAAGAACCAACAACAACAATATAACACAACACAACAACAATAACTGTGCTCTGGGCATTGGCCATTGGGTCTGAGAGGCTTAAGAGAGGTGCAGTCAAAGGTTCAAGTGCAGCTAAGCCGCCAGGTTGCATAGCACGGGGCCGGCCATTAGCTGAGGCAGGTTAATAAACCAGAGACACTCGCCAGCCGAGTGATTTATGTTTGTGGCCTAGTCTATGACACCTAACAGCTCAGCAGCGTGTTGCTTTTATTTTAGTTCCCTACGCTGAGTGGAAAGCGCTTGCAAAAGACTAAGAGTCGAGTTCACTCTGTTCCTTGATGGGCTCACCTTGCGTATGTGTGATGTCTGTTGATGTTGACGCATATAATTGATTAATGTGCCGCGTTAAAAGTTTTAGCTCAACAAACAGGCGCCAGGTGATAGCTAAACATTGATAGTCGTCAGTTAATGAACAGTTAAATAAATAGAAAATTAAATTTTATTAGCAACTTCAAAGAGGAAAAGCACTTTCGTCTGGAACTTTTTAACATTCTTTACGATATTTGTATCTTAATGGTATATTAGACAAATTATAAATATTACATTTGAACTTCATGAGCTCCGGGCCTTTAAAATCAGATCTTAAGCGTTATCTTCATTGAAAATTTCGGTTAGTTTATTTGTTAAGACATTGGCTTAAGCTTCGGCTTACAGTAAATAAATCATTAAAATACCTTTCGAATTTTTTAAATACTTCTTATATATAATATACTAATTAGCCTTTTCCCAATTTTTATTATTTTAATATCATAATTAAAAATTACATAAAACTTGATATTTAAGATAAAATTAAACTTTATTATTTGGATTGACAATATTTATTGAACCAGCAAGAAATATCGATATTGATTTATGGGTACAATGACTTCTATTGGTCACTGTTCTGATCACCGACGTCGTCGTCGTCGTCGTATCAAGCCCCTGGCAATGTGTGTTTCACATGAAGAAGCCACTCAAAAATTGTGTTTACGTTACGCGCTGTGATTATAACAAGAGAGCGGCTCAAAAGATGCCGATGTCGACGTCGACTTCGACTTCGAGTGGTAGATGGACATGTGCTATCTAACGTATAAGATAGAAGCCGGACTTTAGTTGAGGCCCAGCTGCGTGTCTGGTCTGTGGTCGTGTGATCCAGTTGTTTATCTTTTTCATTAGCCTGGGCGGCCTGTCATCTATGCCGTCGCCTGTCGATCGTCTGTGGATTGACAAAACGCCTACCGGGCAGGTTCGCCTGCCAGCCCACCATTTACCAGCAGGCTGTGACTTTTCCACACTTTACAGCAGATCGAACTGCAACTGCAACTGGAAGTGGAAGCTGGTAGCTGGCGTCGGTAGCCCTCGCCTTCGGAGTTAAGTGACTGACGCAAATTGCGCAATTCTTATTACAATTACTGTGCAACTAGCTGCCTATTGCAGCACCGGCTGCAGCTTGCTCTGTGATCCACACGTAGCAGCAGTGTACCTCAATTGTTACCCTGTTCTGCGCTTGTCAGTCTGCCAGTTGCTTGCATTTTTCTAATACTTTGTTGAACAGAAAAGATATTGCTACAAAATTATTTGGCCTTTGGCATGGCCAGGGCCGGGGTTTGGGGTTTGGTTCCGTCTAATCGTTTGTCAGTCTGTGGCTACTTGTCTTTTTTTTTTTGGTTTTTTATATTTGGTTGGTCGAGGGGTCTCTAAAAGATAGTCATTAGCGCAAAAGATTACTTTAGGTACGGCTGCCGCTTCTGCTTTGCAGGCCGTTCAAGGGGGGTAATTACCTTTCGGGTCTCTCAGTTAAAGCAAGTTACGACAGCAAAACTGCGAACCAAAACAATAGCAGCTAAACTGATCGTTTTGTCAAGGAAATGAAAACGTAACGAAATTAATTTGCAATGGTTCGGGCGCTCAATGGCTCATAAATGGCGTGTGGCAGCTACCAGTTCCCATCGACCATCGGCCAATCGTCCGATCGTCCAATCGACGTGGTGTCTATCTTCATTTCAAGTTGAAATAAAGTTATTAGAGTGAAAATTACGTTTGGCGTCAACTGTTGTACACTGAGTTGTTGTAATGGAGGTCGGAAATGCTCGATAAATAAACGGGGAGAGATCAAATACTGAAATTAAAGTCACTCGATCTCAATTTCGGTTTCAATCATCAGCTGCTGGCCCATGACGTGCAGAAATATTTCAGTTTCAGTTTGAATGATTTGTAATTATCATCAACATAAATGGCGCACATTAAATTGATGAGATCAAGCGATAAATGAGCTTGGGAATATTTACGATAAACGTTCCCATTAACCCATGAGTTCTCAAATGTGTTAATAATTTACGCTAATTGTTATCAGCGCAGAATATATTTTTATCAAACTAGGTCAAGTTGAAAATCTTCAAGGGATAAACATATTATAAAATATGCCCTGCTTGAATAATAAGATGTGCATATATTTGTATATATATTTATATATTTACAAGTATTAATTTCGACAATTATATTGAATAAGACAGATATTACCATTCGGTATGCGTGTATCAGGAGTACAATGAGAAGTAGTTCAATTGTGTTCGCCGTCGATTATAATCTGCAATATTGCCTCAGTCTATATACGATAAAGACAGGCATGGATCGCTATGGTAGGGCTTTATTGGTGGGTGGGCGTATGTAGCGCTTGCACCGCATGCATGACCAATCATATAGAAGTATATACTTATAGTTATCCACTAATTATAGCCCTGCAACATTCCAGCAAAAAACAAAACAGAAACTCATAACAAACCTTTCGCTTCTTCTCCTCCATGACTGCAGACATGCGCCCGGCACGTTACCGATGAAGCAAGCAACTTTAATCAGACACAGGCACAGGTAAGTTGTCAACCAGGGGCAGGGATGGCGGCTGCCAATGTGGCTTGTAGGGGGCTAATATGATTACTGTACTCGTTGGTGGGTGGTTGCTTTGTGTGGCATCAGCTGAAACGCAAACATCTGCTTTGATGGCGTGTGCTCCCTGTTGGAATTGAGTAAACTTTTAATTAAACTTCAAAATGATTCCGCTTTGATGAGCTCTTGGCCCGGCCAAGATGCCTGACTTGGAACGCTCTTTCTTCTTGCCACAAGACAATATTATTAACTGTAGCATGTGTCGTCTGTTGTAAAACATATTCGTGCGATCACAATAAATTTTTTCTATTATATTGCGGCAAAACAAAAAAAACCGATTATGAGGCAAAAGTGAAAAGTTGTAATTAAACCAGTCACTGGTTGCTTGCAGTCTAACAAAAAACTGCAACAACTGTGACTGTAACAATAACAACTACAACAGCAGCAACAGCAAACAGCTGGCAATCATAAAGAGTAGAAATCGCTGAAGCGACTTGCCCGTTTTTTAGCTGTCGCTGATGTTGTTGTTGTTGTCGTTGTTGCAGTTGCTTAGAGTACCCAACATGCGACAAGTGCACTTAATTAGTAGGGATCAGAAGGTAAAGCGAAGTGCAGGGTAAGGGTGCATCTGGAACATGTGCTGTGTTCCGGCAGGTAACAAGTCTAATGCTAAATTGCTCTCAGCACTCTTTTTACCCTGAACCCATTGCAAATGGGAAATCAGGGTATAATGGTTTTGTGAAAATGTATGTAACAGGCAGAAGAAGGCGTGGCAGACCCCATAAAGTATATACATTCTTCATTAGGGAGAGAAGCCGAGTCGATTTAGCCTTGTCCGTCTGTTTGTCTGTCGGCCTGTCCGTATGTTTGAACGCGTCGATCTCAGATGATATAAGAGCTAGAGACTTCCATTTTTTTGGAAGTTCGTGTAGATCACTATTCGATCGAGTTTGTTTCAAATAATCGATAACTATCATCGTTTTAATGTTATTGATAAAAAACCGACGTCTTCATTTATAAGTTATAAAATTCTATTTAATTCATCATTATAGTTAGTCTTCAAATTTTGCATTTAGTCTTATTTGAGCCTTACGCAATTTTGTTAAATTTTGGATGCCACGCCCCCTTCGCCTCAAATTGCTAAATCACGTATTTTAAGTACTAGTGACTTGTGCTTTGGCACATACACACATATGAATGTCATGATCAAAATCGTTCGTCTAGAAAAAAAGTTATTAAACATTTAATATCTCATATTATCGGCGTCTTGCAGCAGCTGCGACGCTGGTAAGTCATAATGCACAGTTAGCAGATTGTGTGCTTGTATGTATTGCTCTCTACATACGTACATATAAAAGTAACGGAGAATGTTAGCGGTTCTTAGGAATCGCGGCTCTTCGCAGGGTTCAGGGGATCTCTTAGTCGAGCCGTCCCGACTAGAGCACTCTTACTTGTTTTATATTTATCTTTTCGTTTTCTTTCTTTCTGTTTTTTGGCAGCAGCACAGACCCGAAGATGTGGCCCAAACAGCGCTGGCTAGTCAACAGAGCAACTGCAGCGATATCAGAGAGCAGCAGACACCAAATAGTAGCAGTATTAGTAGCCTTTATCTTAGTCAATGGCCTAGCCTCGGCGACGGCGGCGCTTATCACACCACCGCACAGTGGCAGCGGGAGCGGCAGCGGCAGCGGCAGCGGCAGCACAAGCAGTAGCAATAGCTTTGATTACGTTTCCACAAATGAGGATGACAGCACATCCTTACCCAGCTTCTATCGCAGTCCGCATCGCCTGGATGGCTACTATACGCCCGCTGATCTGCAGCGGAGCCACAACTTTAAGATAAGCCCCAAGCCGTGCTCCTTTGGCCGCATCGAGGGCACCTGCATGTTCGTTTGGGAGTGCATCAAGTCCGAGGGCCAGCACGTGGGCATGTGCGTTGACTCGTTCATGTTTGGCTCATGCTGTGCCCACAACTACACCGAAAACATAGTGCTGCCCCACACGGGATTCTCATACACGCGCCCCACCAAGCCCCTGTCGCTAAGGCCGCGACCGCCACCACAGCCTCACAAGCCGCTAATCAGGTGGGTAAACAAAGGGCTCCAACCCATTTCTTTTAAAATTTATGTACTATTGATATAAGAATTTTCCAAATTAATTTCCCTGTAAATAACTCATTTATTTTTTGTTTAACTGCCAAAAGTAGGGCGTGCTTACTAAATCCAATTATTTCTACAGATTTTATTGAATTTTAGTTTGTGAAAATCACTTGGAGACTTAAGTATAGCCTAAGCTAACTGTGAACTTTAACATATAATACTTTCTTTCTTTAATAACTGCACTACAAAAAATAAAAAAATAACAAAATCAGTTCATATTGAAAATGAATTTCAAAGATAATACTTTACAAATAAAAAATTTATTATCAAGCCTAAGTCAAATATTTCATTACTGTGTGTTTTCTATAAGCTTTATGAATAAACAACAAATTCTTATTCATTTTATTCTACACAGCGGCATGACAACTATTGAACGTCCACATGGCGCTGGTACACTGGTCATTCGTCCTTCTGGGCCGGTTCACCAGGGCACTTTGTCCAGGCCACATCCGAAGCCGACGACGCCGCCCGATTTGCTGAGTGAAGCCAGCCAGGCAACGAGCAGTTCGAGTGAGTATTGAGCTAGGCGCCTGTTGTTGTGAAAGACAGAGTTATGGACTCGCAAACAACTAACAATTACACCAACAGATAGTATTTGGCATACATCAACGCAGCAGCAGTCGCCGCCGCAGCAGCAGCCACAGCACCACCACTGGCATATGACCACCGAGCCAAGCTTTATTACCAAGCCGCGACCCACCGGCTGGACCAAGCCCGGCATAGTCAATTTGCCAGCAACAATGCGTCCCTCCAAGCCGGCAAAGCCCACAAAGAAGCCGATTGTCTACGAGCGGCCGCCAACGCCGCTGCCAACGACAACGACGACGACAATGATGCAGACGAGACCGAAACCCAAACCCAAACCCATACCGACCAGGCCCCAGGTATGTAAATACGCGTCTTCATCTCTCTGTAAGCTTGCCACAATTCCTCATCCTGCGCCACACGCTCTGTGATGCATTGATGTCGAAAGCGAAACAAACGAGCGGCGAGGTCATTTACTCCTCGATCAGACTGAGATGCTCTGACGCTCTGACTGGGGCCACAGCCTTGGGGGACATTTTATTGTTTGCACAAAGCCAGAGCCTAAGCTGATGTAAGATTTGTCTTGCGATGATGCTGACGTAGTCAAGCTGCTCGTCTCTGGGGTGTGTTGCTCTGCACTTGTTGCCAACGATTAGGGTATCACGAAAGTCTTCAACTAACCAATTCAATTGAAAACCTCATCAAGTTTGTTAAAAGGTATTAATTTAATATAATATATTTATATTATTATATAAACTTCCAGTAGATACTTGACAACAGTTTTAGTATGTGGCAAGGCTTGTATCAGGATCTATATCTTATTTTGAAAGTTGTCGGTATTTGGTGAGGGCATGCAGATGTTGGCTTGAACGATGCCATTTCCGTTGGCCTCCACAGAGATTTAGCAGTGGAATGAAAAATTGATTCTTTGCATGTGAAATATGTTGAGCTCCTTGGGTGACTATTAGCATAATGTTTACCACTTTTGGCTACCTTCCAGCTGTTGCCGGGCACATCATTAGTCGCGTCCTCCTCATCAACATCAGCCGCAACAACAACAACCTCAACAACGACAAAGGGCACTACAACAACAGCAGCCACTACAAAGGTAACAACCAGCACCACAACAACAACCACGAAGAAACCTACTAAGCCCTACCAGCGACCCACCACAACAAGCACGACCACATCTTCCATATCCTCGTCCACAATGGCGGGAGCAGCTGCCGCATCAACCTACAGACCGCGTCCGAGTCCAACGTCTCAGCAGCCCACGGCTGGCATTGAATCCAACGAGATAACGGATTCCTCCACTGACGAGGCCGGCATGCTTGGGCATGTGAAGACCATTTCGGCGGCACGCAGCGGTAAGTCCAAGTACAGCCACGCCTAATGTATTTGACACAATCCAATTGCACATAAATACTTACTCATATATACATATGTATCTCTGTACGTGTGCGCTCAGAATGTGGAGTGCCGATGCTGACGCGTCCAGAGACTCGGATTGTGGGCGGCAAGAGCGCAGCATTCGGTCGTTGGCCCTGGCAGGTGTCTGTGCGACGCACCTCGTTCTTTGGCTTCTCTAGCACACATCGCTGCGGTGGCGCTTTGATCAACGAGAACTGGATAGCCACGGCGGGGCACTGTGTAGACGAGTGAGTACCCACTACCATCTGCGCCACACACACGCACATACATATACACATAAAAAACTATCTAACACACACACACTCTTTCTCTCTCTCTCTTGCTCCTCATTTGCAGTTTGCTCATCTCACAGATTCGCATACGCGTGGGCGAGTATGACTTCTCGCATGTGCAGGAGCAGCTGCCATACATTGAACGCGCCGTGTCGAAGAAGGTGGTGCATCCGAAATACAATTTCTTCACGTACGAATACGATCTGGCATTGGTGAAGCTGGAGCAGCCGCTAGAATTTGCGCCGCATGTCAGTCCCATTTGCTTGCCCGAAACGGAGAGTTTGCTGATTGGCATGAATGCCACGGTCACTGGCTGGGGTCGACTCAGCGAGGGCGGCACACTGCCCTCGGTTTTGCAGGAGGTAAGAAAGCATGCACCACTTGCTGTCATCTTTTCTCACTCACATTCGATCCAGGTCTCTGTGCCCATTGTGAGCAACGACAACTGCAAGTCCATGTTTCTGCGCGCCGGCCGCCAGGAGTTCATTCCAGACATCTTCTTATGCGCAGGCTACGAAACGGGCGGCCAGGACTCCTGCCAAGGTGACTCAGGTGGTCCACTGCAGGTAAGCTAAGCACACATGTCCCAGCGAATCACACGATTATGTTCAGCGCTATCTCACGATTTCTCCAGGCAAAGTCACAGGATGGACGCTTCTTTCTGGCCGGCATCATATCTTGGGGCATTGGTTGTGCAGAGGCCAACCTGCCAGGCGTTTGCACGCGCATCTCCAAATTTGTGCCCTGGATATTGGAGCATGTGAGATGATAAGCTATGTCTGCATCGTCGATATGCCCAACTCTTGTTATTGTTTTAATTTATTAAATGTACGTTTTAAGTTTGTGTGATTTTAATTTAATCGAATCTTAAGCTTAGTTAGCTTCAATTTAGCAATCTGCATCGGCCGCACACACTTAGTCAAGCTCACTAAGTTAGTCTAGCGAAAATTGCTTTAAGTTGTCTAAAATATGAATATATATATATATATATATATATATATATATATATATATATATATATATATATATATATATATATATATATATATATATATATATATATATAAATTATATAATTACATCGATATTTGTATATATATAAAATCACAAAAAAAAAACAAACAAAAATTAAGAGAAATAAGTCATTTTCATTGTGAAGTTGTTGGTATTTTAGTATAGGCATTAATAACTAATTAAATCTATGTAATTTATACAACAAATCGCATACAAACAGCATCATGTTGTATCTTGCCCAAAGAACAAGTTTATTTATAAAGATGAGCTCAAATAAATCTATTGACAATATATTGTAAAATTATGAAGAACGAAAATTTTCATTCAAATAATAACTTGAGTGTGTGTAAATATATACATATATAGATATTAAAGGTGAAATAAATTGAAGAAAATGATTAACCATTAAGAACGATCAAAAGAAACATTTCCTTTCGTTTTATAGCAGATAGCAAAATTAGTTGAGTGCTCTATAAAACGACTTCACTATCCACAGCAAATTAAATGGGACTTGACTAGACTCATTACTTATCAACCTGTCCTCGCTGCGACAATTACACTATATATAGCATACACATATACAACATATGTACATATACATATCGCATACAGCAATTATGCATTATCATTAATACAATCTTCAATTGAGATGCTTCTTCAGCTTCCCGCAGCGGTCAAGTGCGTAAATGATGAACAACAATTGCAGCTAACGGCAGCCTCAATTTCGATCCATTCATTAACTTTTCCGTCATCGAGTGGGAATGATTGGCACAATCGCAACGAGTGCGAGTCCGAATACGAGTTCTCTGCGAGACTTCGCCAGTTCCCAGCACAGCGAAATTTCACTTTTTTAGCCGGCGACATTTGACACCAGTTTGAATAGCAAATCAATGGCCGAACAATATAAGCGAAAACAAATTGATGCTCAACTTGAGTTTATTGCTGGAGGCGCAGTTGGCCCAGAGTCAACTGAAAGTAAAGCAAGCTGCTACACACATGAAAATATCAGAAATTTTGATTTGACAGATATAATAAAGTTTAAGTAAAATAGTAGCAAATCATATGGGGTTGTTGGCTCGTATTGCTTGCAATCGATTATATCGTTTACTTCTTCTTTGGGAAGAGCGTCTCCTTAGCTTCGTCGATCAGGTCTAAAGCCAGGAACTTGAGATCCTTCAGATTTGTGGGGAACTTCTGAATTGGCTCGATGGAGACCTCCTCGCCAGGCTTCACGCCCTTGATGAAGTTGTAGGCTACAGCGAATATCTTTCGCCCCTCGTACAACACAATGCGCACATTCTCCTCCGCCTGCCGTGGATAGCAGAGTGACGCAACAGTGCCCGCGCCAATGGTGGTGTAAATTACTTTCTTAAAGAAACCGCCTCGAGCAGCAAATATGAAACCAGCTAGACCACCCATCACAATGGCTCCACTGCGATGCATCGAGTTTTGAGGCTCATTCAGAAAATCAATGGAACGTTGCGTGTGCTCCTTTGCCGTTTCATAATAATCGTTAATAATGACAGTCTGTTCGCCTAAGACCTTGCACCCCTTTCCCACTTCTAGCCGCATAAAACGTACGCCGTCTTCTAGTCTAGCCTGCAGTGCTGAAACTTTTGCCGTGTGCTCCGTGTGTTTTGGCTGCCTGTAAGTCGATGCAATTGATAAGCCATCTATGGTATCAGATCTCAGACGCACTTACTCTGGCTTCTGATAGGAATCGTAGATTGGCAATTCGCTTGGTTTACACACGAGCGATTTTTTCTCTGCTGGATTTGCCACGGGAGAAGTTACGGCCACGGCAGCAGCTAACATCGACGCTTTGCGCAGCATTTTTTTGTCTGTTGTTAGCCTAAGTGTGTTCTTGGAGAAACGTCTGTAAATTTAACGTTATTTGTAACATGAATTTTAGCTTCTAAAAATTTGTTTGCCTTTTACCTTAGATTGCTTCATACATTGCGTAATGTGTCACTGATACGTTACGATTGCTTGACAGGAACAGCATGTCGGCAAAATCACAGCTGTTCGACATTATACAGCATCTGGCAACGCTGTTGTAAACCTGTTTTATTCAAAAGAAATTGAATTATATCGATAATTATATATAATTATATCAAGTTTATTGAAACTAGCTCTCAACAGGAAGAAATACAATACGATATATACATATAGTATTATATTTGAATATTAAAATCATTCTGTTTACTCATAATTTGCGAGCCTGTTACTATAACAGCAAGTACAAAATGCACACTGTTAGTAACAGCAAATGTTAATGCAATGTTGCTCGTTCACTTCTGTTATTATTAGGGTGACCATCGAACGATGGAAGAAGCAGACATTGTTGTGCTATTACCTGGTCTCGCGACTTGCGAGAAAAGTAAATTTGAGATAAGATGAAATAATTTGCACATGATAAGTTTAAAATTCCCCACAAAAGTCCTGGATGCTCTTAATGTGACACCAACAGGTGAGTGTTATCAGCCTTTCCATTAACAATTTGCCAAATTTTTCATTGGAATTTCTTAACATAACGCTAATACTTGTGTTTGATCGAAAAATGAAAAATGTACAGAAAGAAAAAAACAAAAAAGATAAATAAACCGTTTGAATTCTTAAGCAGAAACAGTTATCAACTGTCAGCTATTATTAAACTAATAGTATAATCCCAACCTCAATACCGCAGTGCAATCAGAGTGAAAGTCGAAACGTTGAACGTGTGATAAAAATTTCCTCACCTACCTGCCGCCCTCTGCTGCTAATGTTCGTAATGTTATCAGTGCTCGAGGCGCGCTAAAAAACGCCTACAGAAACAACAATTGAAGAAACGGTGACTGTTTAGGAGATTCCGAAGGACATTCTATGTAAATAATAGCGGAAAATAAATGTACATTAATAAAATGATTTATTAAATTTATTTTTTTCTATTATTTATGCAGAAGCATTGGCAGCAACGGACAGCGGAAGCGTCGAACGTGCACACAATTCCAAAAGGCAATTAATGGGGGCCATGAACCAAGAAGAACAACTGACAAACAGCAGCAACAACAACCAGCACAACTGACTAACGGACAAAACACCTTATAAAAGCAACAAAAAAATAGAAAATATTACAAACTAATTTTACCAACTGAGCAATAAAAACTAGTCATAGTTCATATGGAAGCGACCGCAAGTTCCAAGTTTAGGTAAATGCTTACAACATACTCCTATTAATAGGCCCATATGAAGTGCATAGTAATGCAATGTTTTTATTTTAAATATATTTTAGTGATGTGGACGAGTACGGATTTAAGCGTGGGGATAAGTTCGACTATCAGTTCTATGGGAAGTTTATGGATAGTTACTTAAAGACAATGACGCGCCGGCGCATTAAATGGGAGAGTTTACTTCAGCAGAATCCAGATCTAAGGCTGATCAATCCGAAGCTAAAGCGATATATACGCAAGGGCATTCCAGGTCCATATCGTGCGGATGTTTGGATGAAGATCAGCGGAGCCGAAGAGGCAAAGCAACGAAATCCTAACCTTTATCGTAGTTTATTAAATATCGAACATTTCAATAAGGAAATCTGCGATTCCATATCAATCGATCTACCTCGAACATTTCCCGACAATATCCACTTCGATGCCAAGAAGGAACGCCTCTTTAACATACTCTGCGCCTATGCGCATCATAACCGTGATGTTGGCTACTGCCAGGGTCTCAACTATATAGCCGGCCTGCTGCTCATTGTCACCGATGATGAGGAGAAGTCCTTCTGGCTACTGAAGCATATCGTTGAGAATATTGTACCACAGTATCACTCACATAATATGGCCAATCTTTTGCGTGATTTGGCCGTGTTCAGGGAACTGGTCATAAGGCGTGTACCGGCTGTTAACCGACACGTGGAAGACATGAGTAAGTCAATGACTTCTCTTAAGAATCAATGTCGTGTCAATCTATACTAATTCATCACTATTATGTTACACAGGTTTGCCCTATGCGGTGATAGCAAGTAAATGGTTCATTTGCATATTTGCTGAAGTTTTGCCTGTGGAAACTGTGCTCCGAATATGGGACTGTGTTTTCGCTGAAGGGTATAAGGTGAGTTATGGAATATTAACTATGATAATGTATAATAATTGCATCCAAATTTACAGATTGTATTTCGCGCAGCTTTGGCCATGTTCATTACACATAAGAATGACATATTGGGATGTGACGATATAGCGGCACTGGCCACAATGTTTCGCGACATTATGATACAGGATAGCATAGTCACCGACTGCCATAGCTTTGTAGAAGCCATGTTTTCCTTGCGTTTGAAACGCAACGAGCTTGAGAGCTTGCGTAAAGTGGCCGTGCTAAATGGAAACTAAGCAGTTAATCAAAGTAGAACAAAAAATAACAACAAAAAAGACCCTCATCAAAAACTAATATGGAAACAAAAGAAAGCAATCGTAAAATTCAATTATTAGAGATGTAGCTTAAATGTGTCCAATCCTTATACATATATATATGTAATACTTTACGTTTGTATTTGTGTATAGTAGCCTCATGTAGCCAATGTATTTTGAGTATTATTCGAAACAAAACTAAATATGATACCAAAGTTGAATTCCAATTCGATAAACAAGCAAATTTTACTACATATACACATATGTGCAATATGTAAACATGCACATATGTAGGTGTAGATTAATAGTAGTTGTAGTTGTTGCCAAAAAGTAAACAGAATACATACTTAGATATAACGTATATCAATTGCCTATGTATGCCACATATGTACAAGTATTTGTTACGCCTGTTTGAAAATTGAAAACGTTTTAATATTTTTGGTGTGCTCTTTTTCTTGTTGAACAAAAAATATTTATTTTGTAGTATAGTATATTAGTATTATTTGACGCTGTGGTTTGTAGAAAATGTCTAGGCTATATATGAATCTATTTTATACACTGCTTTTAAATTATTAAATACTAGCGAAAGCCAGTTAGTTGATTGCTATGTACAAACAAACAAATACGATGACCTCACTATAGCTATTTACTAAGAAGTTTGTATTTATAGTTTGTCAATGACCACGTTGCAATACTCACTGTCTACACTGAAACTAGTATATATATATATATATATATATATATATATATATATATATATATATATATATATATATATATTGTATATCCTGAAATATAATTTGAGGAATTGATTTGTTAACACTTGCCTTTTAGGCCAATCTCTGCGAACCAGCGAACAAATGTAAACTTTAAATGATATAAAGTGTCGTTTGATTAGTGAAACTAATATGCTTTTTAAATAAAGATTACTGCTATTTGTTAGACAATGAGATCGTATTTTTATTAGTATTATAGGGAAGACATATTTTAGATATTTTATCTACTATGCTTTTCTATAATGAATAGCATACTTTTCGGAGTAAATTATCGCGGCGTAAAATATAATTGGATTGTTATGACGTAAATATATAATAAGTAATTCAAATATTGCTTTTGTATGTTTTACCTGTTTTAAATTTAATAATTATTTAAATTCTAATTTGAGAAAGTCAAAAGTCACTAAATGCAAATTCGTTGTATAGAGACGAAACACGCTTATGGGAGGCCACAATGAGCACCGCACATTGGCTCCGAGGATAATGCTAGTGATGTGAGGAGTGTGCGTCGTCCTGGATGGACGCCCAGATTCTCCCAATTGATCCAGGAGAGACGTGCCGTTAGATCACTTGTATTCCAGTTGGCTCGGTCGGCTTTGATCTCGCCGCGTAGACACTTCTCCACATAGGTGAGCGGATCGTAATCAGTTTGGAGCACCTCACGCAGGAGTGATATGTAGGCGATGGCTAGGCGTAAGGTATCGATTTTACTTAGACGCTTTTCGTATGGGAATGTGGGCACATGGACCCGCAACTCATCAAACGCGGAATTGATACTACTGCAGAGTGTAAGATAGGAATGTAGACAGAGAGAAAGAGAGAAAGAAAAGCTCATTAGTGAAAAGTTACAGAGAATGGAGGGCATAGCTAAGTGTGCAATGGAAAAGACCATTTAGTGTACCCAGTTGGTGCGGACCTCTGGATGCGTTTTCTTTCCCGCACATTTGCCTGTTGTCGTTGGATTTTGTAACTCGAAGCAGCCGTTGCACCATAGCTTCCTCCCGATGTTCCTCCTGCCGAGTTGGGGCCTGGACCACCTCCGCCCCCACCTCCGGCGCTACTAGTCGCCGTTGGACTATTGCACATCATGGGTGTGGCATTATTAGAATTGAGAGACACCAGATTATTGGGATTTGTAGATGAATCGAGCATGTTTTCTGAGATAAGCAAAATTTAATATCGTTGATTACAGTGTACAACAAGGATTTTGCTATAGGTCGCTAGTGATTTGATTCCGAAACGTATTTTTCTAATTATTATATAATTAAATAAATGAATATGGCACTTTTCTTTTTAGGGTGCAATTTAAATGGAGTCTTCGAGAATAGGTAGAGTATTTTAATCTTTATTTTTAATACACTTTTTGCAAAAAAAATCCAAATTGTGAATTATTATATTAGTTTCAAATCACTTCACTTTTGTGGAGTCAAAAAGATAAATTTTGCTGAACAATGTTATGTTTGATTTAATTGTTTAAGCTTTCATGATTTGAATGAACTTCCCTAATTTAATATCTTCCATATTGTTGAAAAAACTTACCATTGCCCTGATGCAAATAATGCTGTTGAATATGTCTCAAATTGCTGGAATTAAGACGCAAAGCGGAGCTCGCCCCGCTAGCTGCACCGACGCCACTCTGATGTTGACCCGCATAAATGCAGGAGGGCAGCTCATTGATTAAATCATCGTCAAAGTTGTGATATGGCAAATGGCTGTTGGCGAGATTTACGGTTTTAAAATATAATCAAATTGCCGGCGGAAAACGCATGAAAATTTTTCTTGTAATATTCTTGCAAATATTTCCTAATAATATACAAAAGATTCTTTCACTTTTTATGTTTTAACAGCTTATCACCTTATGGGCGGAGACGAGGATGAGTCTGGCAATTGATTCCGCGACATTTTGATTAACTTCTTAACTTAAATAATTTAATTTGTAAAAACTGATTCAATTTCGCACTTTAAATGTTTTAATAAATTCGCGAGCACTGTCCAATAAGTTTAAATGTGTAATGAGAACATCTCCTGGGAATTCAGAGCCTTTTATAGAATCGCAGATCCAATTGGAAATGCCACAGCTCTGCTGCTCCGTCTGTGTGCCTGTGTACGTGTGTGTACTTTCATCCCCTAAATATCCTTGCAACTATTCGTCTGGATTCTGAGGGGCGGAGCTTGCCAAGTACTACAGGGTGTTTCGCACAAGCTAGTTGCCTATCGGAGGCTGTGAGAAAATTACACGGCATATCTGTTCAATAAGACCTATGCTTTAAAACTTATTATCTTCCTTCTGAACTAAAAAATTGTATTCAAAATTGGAATAATTAACAGAAATATTAAAAAAAAGAGATAAATTTAAAAAGAATAAATCTTTAAATAAATCAGTGATAAGAGTATTTGAATAAATGTCTCATTTTATAGACTGACAGTATTCATTTATAATTACTATGCCTGGGTTTCTGTAGAAACTTTGTATTTTTATTTATTTTATTTTACTCTATTGAAGCCCTATTCAAATACAAGAGTATGTAGGGCACATGTCGACCTTTATAGCTGAAGGCAACCTTATCATCAGAGTTTTTGTATACCTCACCTGTTTTTGACAGTTTGCATTAGATTGCTCACAGCAGGCGGCAGCCATGTTTGTTCTGCAGACAGCGTAGGATGCGAACACTCAGCAGCAGGCGATAAAGGTATGTGCTTCTCTTTATTTCCCCCAATAACAATGTCAACTTGCTGCCATGTGCGAGGCAAAGCTCTCTGCTGAAGCTGTTAGTAATGTGAGATCAACATGATGGCGCCTCGATTTCGAAAGCCGATCGGAGCCCAACCTGTTGACATTTTAGGCGTCGAGTTGGAGGGTTACTGGAAGAGCAGTGCGATTCCCACGAGATGACAAATTGTGCGAGAATTTACAACAATTAGATCACATCGGATAACAGTCCGTAACAGTTTACAGCTCATTAAACGAGTGCCGCACTATCTAAGGGCATAAATAGGGAGACGTTTGCATACATGTATCTGTATGTGTATCAGAAAGGCACCACTTGAAACCACAGACAGTCAGAGCAATTGTTAAAATTGAATTATGTTTATTTGATGTTTTGGTTTACGCACAAATTAGCTACGTCAGAGCTGTCGCCCCGCCCAGACGGACGGCCAGGTCGCGTGCGTTAACCCCGAGGCGCGAAAAACCAGCGCGAGGCAAAGTCGCACAATGAACGAACAATATGTCAGGGCGGATGCGGATGCGCAAACCTTTTCATTACCAGTCAAATTGGTTCGGCACACACGCGCCGGCGCACACTCCGCGGCACAAAAACCTGATGACAGTAATCAGTTTTGATGCAGGGTAAGTGTCCTGGATACCGGTGCAGGCCCAAATCTGACATCCTTAAGTGAAATCTTGTTACAAACCAATGTAAACACGATTGTTAATTTAACTTTGGCAATCGCTCTAGCCACCCTCGACTGAATCTCGTTCACCCACTTTTTCTGTTGTTCTTCTCATTGTGATGTGGTTGCCGTTGTAGTTGTTGTTGCTCCTATGCGGCGGATATGTCATTGGACCACAATTAAATTATCGCATTTCAAACGAGTGCGCCGGAGCAAGGCGATTATCGCCAATGCACACTTCCACTTGGACTTGACCCGACTGTGGGAAAGAACGGAAATAAAAGAAACTCTCATTTGATTTGCATATTATCGTACTTGTCGCCTGTGACACCAAATAATTGGCCATATAAATATATTTATTTATAAAAGGATTAAAAATGGATTCCTATTTGATTGGGTATATAGTTAAAAAGGATAAAAGTGGGAAAAAATATAACTTATAAATCTTTTATTTCTCATTACTCTCAGGCTCTCGTTATAAATTATTCTTTCATATACATATTTCACTTCTGTGTTTCTCTACGAATCGCACCCAATTTTAAATCTTATATCTTCAACTAATTCTCCACTCTGTTTCCCTTCCCATAAGAGAAGGAAAGAAGAATTGGCTTCTGCTATTAAGCTAATATTTAAATGCATTAGTAAGTTCAAATTATTGCAATTACCTATAATCAATGAGTGCACTTTCAACAAGCAAAATTGATAAAAATAACATTATCAAAGCTCTACATTCATTTTTCGGTATTGAATAAAATGTATTTTTGTCATTTAATAAAACGCTGGGCAGTAAGGTTATTACATTCGTAAGGAACTATATATTTGTTAATATTCAATCCAATTGCTTAAAATCTTGTCCATATAATTTAATTCAAGGGTTGACTCGCGGCAATCTAAAAATAACAACAACAGAACAGATTGATAGTGTCAAAAGGTTTTTATAGCGCACTCAACTGGAGCAGCAGCCATCAAACACACTCTCATTCATACACACTCCACAGCATCCCTTACTGTTATTTTGGCTTTTGACTGGTTGGTTGGATGAAGGACTTGCGTCTGGAACATATCGATTAGCGTTTTGCATCCACACCAGAACCGGGCCCGAGCAAATTTTTCTGTGAATTTGTACGCTGCCACACGACCAGTAAAGAGCGAATACTACTCCGCAGGATAATCCCACCCCACCTCCAGTACTAAGGAGTAAGCACCAACCCCACCCTCAACCGTCGACCGCAATTCGTTCTGGCTGTTTGAACTGCTTGAAGCAATTGTCTGCGAAATTGTTTGTTTGTTTTGATGTTGTTTAATGCGTGCTAAACCTCTGCTCTATAATGCGGTTATGGGTGCGTAATATCCTGGGAAAAGTAAACAGCGTCAACGTGAGGTGAATTTCATCGAGGATATTCCGAAAGCTTTATCAAACGTGCTTTTCGGTTGGAAACCTATCTGAGTGTCGCTTTTGGCGCACGCTTTGGGGTAAAGTTTCGGGCGGCATAATTTGAAAAGCTTACTTACCTCTGCTTGATTCTTTGCAATCTAATCTACTGCATTTTAATAAAGTAAAGGCCAACAACAATCACGCACATTTGTTTATATTTGTTTAAATGATTTAATAATATTCGCCGATATATTTAATCTCAAATTAGCACAGAATAAATACATTCAAATAAATGAGGAAAATTTAACACCCTTTCATTATCATATATATCTATATGAACTCAGGTCATACCATATTCTAAATCAAACTTTGAATAAAGTGTTGAAGTGTTCAAGCTTTATTAAAATTTAATTTTACATTACTAAATTAGTTATTTAAAAAAAACTTACAATGAGGAGTTTCGAATATCAGTTTAGTTGAGTAATTACGTAAATTTTAATTGTTTATTTCTCTTGAATTTTCTACTAATAAATTTTTCATTTTTATTTGACAGTGATTCAATACAAACGCTTGAAATTGTTTGGCAATTGCGTACATAATTACTTCAACTTAAACATTGCTCATCTTTAGCTTGAAATTCGCTGTTAACCCATCAGTTATTTGGTTATGTGGTTAGCAACAACTCACTAAGCATTATGCCATCCGTACTATATTAGTTTAACACAAACCTCGGGGTTATTTCAGTTCAGTGCGATGTCTGGCGATGTTATTCAGCTGTCAATTAAATTCGTAACCGTGTTTCGCAGCAAGTGCTTTGTTTGGATTTTTTCTGATAAACAAATGCGAGTCGCTTTAAATATATTCAATGAACGTGTAAATACATTTTAATGCGCCAATCCCACAACGGCAGCTCCCATTCCATCCCATTCGATTTCAATTTGAAGAGCTCTTGCCACTGCCCACTCGCAATTATAATATCGGACCAAAACAAACAACAAAAACCGGCAGCAACACAGCGAATTTATCATTATATTTTGTTTTAGCTATTTTTTTTTTTTTTTTGGCTACTCGATTCAGCTGTGAGGCTCAATGGCCAGAGACGAAACTGAACGGAGAAGAGGAGAAGTGAAGCGACTTTAAGGCTGGCCAGAGCAGCGTTTAGTAAGTCAGTTGGCCGCTGTCCGTTGCACAGTTCACACGTTGCGCGAAAAACAAACAACTTAAACGGCGACAATTCTCGTAAATAAATGGTTAAAAATATTCAAACAGTTGCAGACCAAAAAAATAATAAAAAAGAAGTACAAGCAACGCCCCAATCGATTCATTTTTTCAAAAGCTAATAAAGTAAGTCCCACAGCAAATGCCAACACGTTTGCCCAATTTGGAATATGCAGTGCGGGCAATTGAAACGTGATATATGTGGGACAAGTGCGCAATCCTAACTACGGCAACTTTTAGCAAAAGTGCTTCCGATGAAGTGTAGTGACGTATGTGAATGTAGAGGGCTTTAAATATAGAGCAACTCACTAGTCGCCTAGTTGCCAGTAGCAGCCTAGTCGCATGGTCAAGTGCCGGTGATAAGCGTGCACGCTACTGATAAGACGGGGGCGCCAAGTCGTAAAAAAAACTTAAATCAAAGCTCAAATTAAGAATTTTGCGCATAATATAAATAATAATAATTAGCTAATGCCCATATACATGTTGATTTCAACACAACAAAACTACGTAAAACAATAACAAAGAGCGCACAAAATGCCAAAACGCCAAAGCGCTGCTCGCTTAACCCATGACATCGCAGCTGGCATGGAACGGGCACTTGAACTAGAATTGGAACTGGAGCTGGAGCGGCCGCTGCTGTCGTCGAAGGAGCAGGCCAAAAGTGAGTACAACAGACGCGCCATTACCTAGGCACCGGGCTATTAAACCAGTTAAGTTGGTCAAACAAAACAAACTGGCACATACCCAAATACACACAAACACACACATATACACACACCGGTCTCAGCCATAAATCAGTGACATTTGCACACTGCAAGTGGTGCCCGTTTATGAAGCTTAACTGTGCTGCAAGCGGTTCGCTTTTTGTTCGAATCAAATGCGAATGCGAAGTATTTGCCATTTAATTTATGAAAATCGAGTAGCGCCAAGAAATCTAATTAGAATACGAACATGCGCACACATACGAACTCACATACAAATATAGAAGAGCTGGTATAGCAGTCATGCAGAATGTTAATCAATATCTCATCTCAAGCTGCGCATTCATTTTTATTGATAACAACAACAACACGAATAAAGTCAACAACAGATTTGTTATTTATTTAAGTGTTCATCATTAATAAGCAAAGTGTGGCTCGCATTCGATCTTCTACAACAATATCAAAGTTTATTCTAAGTTATTATAAAAAACGGACAGGCTAAAAGTGGAAAGACAAATTGTATCGCATGCAACTTTTTGTCGCATGCGATAAGTGTTGTGAACAAAGCTACCCAGCAATATAAGTTTTAATTGTTTGTTGGTCTACTTTCAATCATCTACTTTCAATTCATACACTGTTTGTGTGTTTATAATCAATCTGAAATCTATGAGTAATATATATTTATTTATGTTTTGAAAACTATCGCATGTCACAGCATTTCTGTGAGCACAATAGGATGTCGTATGACTAACAATTGTTTACCGTTCACTCTATCGATGATTATTTTAGTAGCTAAGAAATAGTCGAATTTATTGTGCATTTACAAGTATGTGCTGATTCTATATAGATTATCATTTAGTATCTGGTTTGTATTGTCTACCAACCTAATAGATACTATCAACATTTGAAACCCGTTTCCACATCATTTTCGCAATTCGCTTTTGAGATGTTTTATTCAATTAGCGACACTTGAAGCAGCTATACAATGCTTCTGGTTTGTTCTTGGATTGTATGAATTATTTTTTATTAATAAATAAATAAAAGCTACTCTTAAAAAGTTTTTACTGTTTTGCTTCATGTAAATATTAGTTCAAAAGTTGCTATAGTCTGTCTCCCAGTTCAACTTTAGCTCCATCGAACAATCGCATTTATTCCACAGAGAAAATTCTATGATAAATACCATGGTATTGGCATTCATGACTTTATAAAATGTTTGTTTTCGACCTTTGCTACTTTGCGAGCATAAAGTAGACGACATTAACAATGGGCCTATTACTCAACTCAATGGGATAAAATGTAATATGTTTAATCACATTTATGAATTTTTTTTTCGATATTTCCGCCTTTTGCCACAGCGTTAGCATAATAAATGAAAATTCCCATTAAACAATCATCAGACTCATCATCAAGATCACTCACCAAAACAAAGCAAAAAACAGAATACCCCGAAACAAATAACAATACAAAAAAATGTCAACAAATTGTCAACATTTTTTGATGATCTCTATGAAGCAAATTGTCACTGAGTGTCGTTGCCCAGCTTTTGGTACTGACCACGTGCCGGCTAATGCCAAATAGACAGTTACTTTAATTATAGAGAGAGAGAGACACCAATAGCATTGACTATTATTAATCTTAACTGTACACGCCGGGGTCCATATCTGTTACACAGCAGCTTGGCAACCAGCTAGTAACTAGATGCAACGCATTCCTCATATGCATATTGATTTATTTTTAGTACAGAATATATCAAAATAAAGCATGTGTTCTTGCTAGAAGAGTCTATACCCTACTACTAAAATACTATATAAAATACGAAAATATGGATTTGATAACTATGTATAAATAACAAAGTACAAATTAGTTAACTGAGTTCAAATGCCTTTAACTTTAAAGTGCTATTTTGTTAGACAAAAATAATTGAAATAGCTAAATTTTCTATTAAACTCGAATTTAGTATTCAATATATTTTTGGCATCAAAAGTAAAGTATTCAGTTTTAACTTGTTATCTGATATCTGTATACTTTTTAACAATTAAATTTAAAATACGCTATATGATATGAGCAAGTAAAATGATATAGTTCACTAGCCGTGAGGTAACTGTAGTGTATAGGTTTGAGAAAACGATGCCGGCGATTAAGTAACAATAGCAACAGTTTTTCGCGCCAAGCGAGGCGAGCTAAGAGAGAGAGAGTACAATACAAGAGAATGAAAAGAGAAAAGAGAACCCGCAGCTGGTGCAGTAACAGAAGCAGCAGCATCAGCAGCAGCAGCAGCTGTTAGATAGAACGTCGACGTCGGCGTCGACTGCCAAAGAATGGTCTTCGCGTAGCATCACCGACCCCACAGCAGCCCCCACAGCAATTGGCGCTTTCGCTATCGACGGCGTTAACGTTGCCACCAGCGCTGCTGGCGTTGTACAGTGGGTCAGATTTATATTTGCGCTATCGAAGTTGAATAGTTGAAGACTCTAATAGCATGATATAATTTGTTTAATAAATAAATAAATTGATTTATTTATTTCTTTCAAATTCATCTGAATGCTAATATGTTCTACTGAAGTATTATAAATCATAAAATTCACTCACATATTATTTAAATCTATATTAGGAGTTATGCAAAAAACAGTTCAAATCAATAAAACCGAAAAGTACTTTAAGTGCTTAAGTTAACTCAAGATTTCAACGGACAGAATTTGACGATAGACCACAGTACTTAGTCGTTGCGTACAGGAGCAAAAGTTATAAAAGTTCTTCGCAATCCGCACGAGCGCTCAGTTGCTCTCGGTCATTCGTTGTGGTTGTGTGAACTTGTGCCGCAGCATCATCAGCAGCAGCAACAGCAACGACAACGACAAGAACAACAGCAGCGAACAGAGACGACATTGTCGCCACAGTTGTCGCCATCGCCATCGCCATTGACATCGACATCGACATCGCATAGAGAATCAGAATCATAAGAAGCAACAGCAGGAAGAGTTTTTGTGTGAGCAGCCAAAGACAAAACGTTTTGTGGGTGCGTGAGTGCGCATAGTATAAAATTAAATAAATAAATTAAACAACAGCGACAATAACAACAACAAATGGGAGCTCGGCAACAATATTGTTGTTATATGCATATACACACAGAGACAATCAAACATATATTTCAATATATATACAAATATGTGCCAATATAGAAATACTTATACTTATAGTATTTGTTGTTTTTGTTATAAGTAATATACTGAAGGCGACCCGGCAATGTTTGGACAACTATGACGAGACTTTCTGATAAATAGAGCATAGCAGACAGCCCACACACACAACAAAAACATTAACGACAACAACAATAATAATATGTATAAGCTGAAATTTCTTTCATCACTTTGTTTTTGTCAAGTGTCATAAGTAATTATTTTTTATATATATGTGTTATTTCCCTCATTAACTTTATTACAAGCAGAAACTAATTGTTTTAGTCTAAAAATGATTTTTGTTGTTGTTGTTAATTTTATTTTATTGTTGTCTCGTCTGCATTTGTTTTCCAAACTGTAATTTGCTATCGTATAAGCGAAGCGCGCGCAAATATTTCGTTTGTCACACCACGCGGCGTATGAGTAACAAATACGAAATTGATTCTCTCGCGCCCGCTCTGTAGCATTCATTAACAAAATCCGCAATTACAAATTACAGTTGCATTTACGATTCAAGAGCACTGCGACTGCAGCACGCAACACGCACAGAGTACTGCAATAAATAAATAAAAACAATTTTGTCTCGACCTACACCTCGTATGCGTAATGTCATAAACGATGCACAACGTTTAAGTCGTCAAAGGCTATTATACAAGAACGATACGGGTCAGTTGATTCCATGTGTCTGTTTCCGTTTGGTGCGCTTTTAAAAATTGATCAAAAACGCAGCGAGCAGTGAAACGCGACGAAGCGGGCAACGGATTTGCGCGCCAAGGCATCGAAACAACAGCTGCAGGAAGCAGGGTAAAGAAATCAGGCAGGCAACAGCAGTAGCGCAGCATAATTTTGGTGCCAATTGTGCAGCAGAACGCGTCTCTGGATTAGCCCGAGTCTAGGAGCAGCAACAGCAAGAGCAATAAGGTAAGCTCATTAAGAGGCACTGCCAACATCGCAATGTTGACAGCAGCAGCAGCAGATTGTGTTCTGTATATGCCCTGCCCCTTATCCTTAGAACAGCTCCTCGCATGGCCCGCGGATATGCCGCCAGCGATGTTTGCTTTGCTTTTGTTTATTTATTTGCCTGTTTGTCTGTCCGTCTGTTTTTCTATTTTATTTTGTCTCTTTGTTTTGGTGAGTGTTTGTGTGTGTGTGTGTGTGTGTGCATTAGAGCAAATAGCGCCAGCAAAAATAACAACAGGAACAACAATAAGGATAACAACGACAACAAACAACAACAATGACTTTATCTTGACAGATTGCAGAGCAGCTGCCTGAGCTTTCTGTTCACATATATACAAACATTTTATATATTTTCTGTATATATCATATATACGCTTTGAATGACACACAAAAATAAAACATGTTACGGCTACTTGCAATCGCAAGTCTCTCAACTCTATGCTGGCTCATAAAAGAGCTCGTATTCAACCTATAAAACCACTTGGTTTATTAACCTTTGTCTCTACTATTATAAGCAAAACAAGTAAGAACGTTGCTGTCGGACGCAACCGACAGCGAAATACTATTTCACGTCCCACCAGCCCACAGGGGCCTCTATCACATAATATTTTTTTTGGAATTAACCCTAAATCCCCACTGTCGCCGCTCAAATTAGCTGCAGACTAAAACTTTTCATTGGAGGTGGCCAGACAGTTTCAATTAGGATCGAAGCTTAGAACCCTTACCTTAGCAAAAATACGCACCTAAATCGAGAGAGATGGCATCTCTCAAAATGAGAGAGGTGGCAACTCTGAAAATGTGATTTAAGTTCGTTGGCGAGCGTAGAAGTGTGGGCTCGAACCTCAGTGCAGTCATGTTGATATTTTTGTTATATTTTCTTTATTTAGTTATTTTGTATTAATAAAATATTCTTTTCAAACATATATATATATAATTTGACAAATCAAAAGACAAGGTCGAAGGTCAAAAAGTAATTATTTGGCGCGTTATTGGCTCAGAAGCTGCAGATTTTTCAGTTTTGATTTGCCACGCCCCCACTCGCCGTAGACAAATAATTTTTGGCATGTGCATCGAGTGGGCGTTCAGGAATATAACTGTAAAGTTTGGATGCTTACATTCGAAAAATGCAAAAACTACAGGGTATATTTTGTACGGCATGCCCCTTTTGGGGCGTAAGAATAATTTTTGGGGAATCGATAGAGGAGGCCCCAGTAACTTAGCATCCAATTTTGAAGCTTCTAGCACTAAAACTGTGGAAGATATAAGCTGATAAAAGTGTCCATGGGCGATAAAGTTTGGCCCGATTACCACGCCCCCAATGAACGTATACACATATTTTTTGGCATGCTCATAGAGTGGGCATTTAGGAATATAACTGTAAAGTTTGGATGCTTACATTCGAAAAATGCGAAAATTACAGGGTATTTTTATACGGCATGCCCCTTTTGGGGCGTAACAATAATTTTTAGGAGTCGATAGAGGAGGCTCCAAGTAACTTAGCGTCCAATTTTCAAGCTTCTAGCACTAAAACTGTAGGAGATATAAGCTAATATTAGTTGCCACGCCCCTGTGGGCGTAGATATATCCGCCATAGCTTTTTGATTGTGTGATGTTAACCCGAGTATATATACCAAGTCTTAAGTCTCTAGCATCAATAGCGCTCAAAATATAAAAGAATTAGTAAAATCACTATATATTCAGATCTCGATTTGCCACGCCCCTAGTGGGCGTGGCCATAATTTTTTAGGCGATCTTTGTAGGATCATAACAGTAATCAGCGTGTCAAATTTGAGAGTTATAGCTTTAAGACTTTAGAAGATACAGTTTGACCCGATTTGCCACGCCCCTAATGGGCGTAGATATATCCGCCATAGCTTTTTGATTTTGGGATGCCGACGTGACTGTTCAGTTAAAATCTCAACTCTCTAGCCCTTCTAGAAGTAGTGTTTCTGGGATACAGGAAAATTCATTTTCCGATTTGCCACGCCCCTAGTGGGCGTATCGAGAAAATCTTGACACTTTATCTGACGAGGGTATACACGAGTATATATTTCAAATTTCAAGTCTCTAGCTTTAATAGCGTGGAAATGGTTTGCGTTCATACGGACAGACGGACAAACTGATTTTGCACAAAACCAATATACTATATCACTACGTGAAATAGTATAAAAATAAAAGTATATACAAAACTTTACAAATCATGAATATAAAGTGCTTGCACTATTTGAATTTTATTCTCTTTCATGTTTTTCGTTTTCTTTAATTTCATTAGTACAGGAGAATAATTTTAAACATAAACTTTATAATTATTATAAACATTTTCAAGCTGTTGCTCTGCTTAAAATATTAGATGGCTGATTTAGCTTAAACCATTTTAAAAATATTTCTTTACTAAATAATGTTTATTTGTGTTATTTGGCGGTTTAGTAAACAAAATAAAATAATCATAATACTAATTTAATGTCAAGGATTAAATGTGCTTGTAAATCTCATCTTATACATTGAGGAGCATTTAAAAAACTATCTTCTCAAAATTAAATGTATTTTTATTCTTTAATTTGTGATATTTTGCATTCTATATATTATATGAATATATAAAAAAAGGGCATGGGGCAAAAGTAATTTTTTGCAATGCCCTCTTCAAAGGATTTGTAATTTAATTAAACTTTTTTGGAAGCAAATATGCTCGGCGCTTATTACGTTTCTGATGTTTCTTAGAAAATACAAATGTACATATGATTCATATAAATGCAATTGGGCAGACAAATTTAACTCCGAATTATATCATTTCTTGTAGTCTTTTTATCCGTCAATCATAGACCTCCATTATTGAAATATTGAGGTAAATCTACTGTTAACAGATAATGTGAATAGATTTTCCGAGCCTATTTTATTAACGAGTAAACGTAACTCCTAATATATAGAAACTAAGTCTAGAGTAACCAACATATCATAAAATGTTATCTTCGAGTCAGCAAATATTAAGGGCTTACTTGCCCGCCACAAAGCGCGTTAGGGCAAAGGAATAAATGCCGAAGTCCTTTTTTATGCATGCAGCCAATTGGAATTGGAATCCGAATGTTAACAATGCATGCAAAAAAGAAAGGAAAATAGATAAATGAATCAAACAGGGACACAAACATTGCTGGCAATCACCTGGCGCCGGTTGCCGCCGCCTCCAGCCAGTCAGTCATTCAGTCATCGATGTTGGGTTATGCTAATGGCGGAAGCAGTAACTCGACATCGACTGATTGGAAGCGCACGAAAGTAGCAAATCAGTGAGCACTTTGAAATTGAAATTGTAATCAAAAGGCGCTCGCAAGATGGTAAGGGGCGTGGGCCAGGGAGGATAGGACATGGGAACATGGGGATGTCTGTGCTTGTATGTTGGCGGACTATCGCTGCTTAGCTGGCTAAATTTGAAATTGCTAAACGATTTGCTATTAGATTAAGGAGACAACAGCTGCAAGGGCAGCTGGTTACATGGAAGCATTAACAATAGCCACCCAAATAAATCGAAATGGAAATAGATTTGCAAATTCATGTTCGCAACAAAAGTTCATGCATATATTTACAAAAAATAAGTAAAAATTCGAAAATATAGGTGTTGGTGGATACTCATGGATAACCACTGATGACCTACATTTTGTTATCCCAGCTCAAAAAAAGCAAAAAAAGCATGTAAGAGTGCTCTAGTCGAGACTCTAGTCGACTAAGAGATCCCCTGAACCTTGCGAAGAACCGCGATTCCTAAGAACCGCTAACATTCTCCGTTACTTTTATATGTACATATTTAGCAAGCAACACATAACCATGCACAGACGAACGCTCAAGCTGAAGACTCTAGCTATAAAGATGAATTAGCTCGAATTTTATAACTAAATAACGATATTGGGTTTTAATCGATAACATTGAAACTATGACAGTTATCGATTATTTGAAACAAACTCTATATTTTCGTGCTATACACGAACCTTATATGTTCAGAGATCGACGCGTTCAAACATACCGACAGACGGACGAACGGACAGACGGACAGGGCTAAATCGACTCGGCTTCTCTCCCTGATCAAGAATATATATACTTTATGGGGTCTGCCACGCCTCCTTCTGCCTGTTACATACATTTTCACAAAAACATTATACCCTTTTTCCCATTTTCAATGGGTTCAGGGTATAAAAAGAAGATGTATAAGTTCCTGCCAGGCACACGGGAGCGGTGTATCTGTTAGTCTGTTTATAACAAATGTGAATATCATGAAGCCAGCCAGCTGGGCAGCAGGCGATGGAAGGAAGTATGTAAGGACCCTTCAATGTGGCTTGACAATGGCTGCGAACTAGTTCGAGCTGCGGACAAAACGGATCTGCCAATATTGCAATGTACACTCACATACATTTTTCCGTTTTGTTGTTATTCTGGAAAATCCATTTTTTTTTGCAAACGCTGCTAGCAAGTAAATATACACAATGGAAACATTTGCATAATATATCAACATATTTTGCAGTTTATTGCCAAAAGGTTACACACACAAACACAAATACGCCCACCTCATTAATTCTGCGAAAATGTAAATCTTTGTAAATGCCTTACAATTGATTCGATTTCATTTGATTTTCAAGGGTGTGTGTGTGTATGTGTCTGTTGCCTTTCCATTCAATCATATGACATTGTAAATATCTTTCGTACTTATTTTTTGAGAGTTGTTGACGAAATTGTTAAGCCGATTTCAATTGGTGGCTATCAAAGAAGGAAGTGAGTCCGTTCAATAAATGTGCTACTCATAAAATCAGTTACACCCCAGTTGCAAATAGACCGCTGGAAATCTGATATTTGCGTTTTCTGTACATTAAGTATATGTTTGAACTATGATTACAAGGGCGGCGTAACACACAATTGAATATATTCCTAAGAAGTCTATTTTTATTTAATATAGGTTATAAATTGGGTATTACGATTGAATATAGGAAATAGCTCAAATATTATACTTACAAGTTCACTTTATTTTGAATTTAGTTGCAACTCATATATAAGATTGTAAGTTTTGGGCAGAATTATTGGGTGTTTGCCATTGTTGATTAAATTTGATTTAATGTTGTTTATTTTTTTAACAAAAAATTTTTGTATTTATTGCAGAAATAGCTCACGATTGAAATTTCTACAGTAATTAAATTTTAACGTGTTGAATTAAAATTTTTGTTCGATTCCCTTTTTGAACAGGGCAAATTCCGACACAGATTCATTAAATCACCGAATAGCTCACAGTTTATATTTTGCGCTATATACAACTGAATCATTTACGGACAGATGTACTGAACGATTAGTCGCTATAGTTTACCATAAATCTTTAGGAATTTATTGCTAGCCCATACAGTGTGTATGTTGGGAGTATGTTTGTTTTATTTCCATTTATTTGTTAATTTTCCCCGTGTATTTATGGGTCCAAATGCCAAAATCAATAACGATAATTGCAAGGCGAGAAATTTTAAATCCAGCACGTACAACGATGTATTGCTTCGTTAGAAAGTTAATTATTTTAATTTATGGCCGATGAAGGCATTAGCCTATATAAATGCATCTAGCGAAGACCGCAAATTACGCAAATATTACGAAAAAGAATCGTAAATGAATGTGCGGTATTTGCATTTACTGAATGAATGCGTATATTCGTTCGGTCGCATATTACTCATAGGCCGCCAAATTAATTTTATTATCCGACCTGTCACGTCGCGACATTTGTGGACTTTGTTGTTGTTGCAATTAGACAGAGAAGTGACGAGCCAGACAGCTCAGACGACAGATCGGCCACTGCATGGAGATGAGCTGTCATCCGGCTAAATGTCGGCATCTTATGCGCACTGTGGACGCAGCGGAAGCTGTTCACGCTGAAGAGGCAGCTATACTAGTAGCATATAGTCATATGTGTGTGGACATATTGTGATTTCTGCTAGTATTACCCTCTTCTGCAATTCAAATGCAAATGCCTGGCATACCCGCTTAGGCTTCCGCACTGGCAATGCATAATAAAAAATCCTTTAAATGTGAAAATTGCTGTGCAACGTCATTAAGCGTCCTCTCTTTAACATCATCATCAGCATCATCACCATTGTACATTGTCAACGTAATCATTAGCATAGACATTATCATTATCATCAACATCTCATAGTCATAGGATGAAAGTGAATGCACTTTTATATGCATGGCTGCTAATTACAGCGACAGCTTGTCTATCTCTCAGTCTTTCAGTCAGCCTCCCCTGCTGTAAATGTCGCCACGTTTCCCCAGAGCTAAACGATTTCTTTTGTATAAAATTATTTAGCACATTTCTCGCTTATTGTGGCGCTTATAATTTCTATTATTTTTTTTATAATTTACACTCGCTGTTTGTGTCACTTTTGGTTGCGGTACTGCATATAATTGCAGCTAATTGCGGTTGTTTGGAAACGAGCCCGATGCTGCTTACTATGCAAATTTGGGTTAGCATTAAATCGTTTAATTTAGGTGATTTTGCTACTTTTATTGGGGTAAATGTACGACATTAGACCATTTATAGAAGTTTTCTAATATTTTAGCATCATTTCTATAGCAATTTAAAGTTATTAAAATATATATATATATATATATATATATATATATATATATATATATATATATATATATATATATATATATATATATTATTTATGTACAATATTTACTGTAAATTAACCAACTCCAAGACAATGCATAATAACTCCAAATAAATAAATATTCAAATATATAATATATAAATATTCAAATACAGAATTGCGCATATCCTATTAAGATAATTTAGCTTAACACTCTGATGTGTGCACAAAGATAATTTATAATTGAACTATGTAAATTTGAGCAGAGTTTTTAATATTGTTTATTGTGAGAGCTTTCTCAGCGCTCAATTAATTAGAGACGGGCGTTGTTTCAGCTGTTTATTAATTATACATATGAATAAGCCTAGACGATGATGTTGCGGACGGCGCCGTTGGTGGATCGGTTTGGACCTGGGCTTTGAGTGCTGGCATTGACTTTTCAATTGAAACAAATCATTATTTGAGCATCGTATATATATCTTTTTCAATTGACCGAGCGATGAGCGATGAGCAAAGTCAGCTACCGCTAGCTGTTGGACCGTGTCAAAAGATCGCACCCAAATGCATCCGTATCAGATATCACAAAGCTATCATGCAGCTAGCTAGCGAGTGAACTGACTTATAATGCTTTCAATAAATATGTATTTTTATGATCGAAGTATGCATAGATTCATTTTACTATGTGATAGTAATTAGGAAATTGACATGGTCCATTGCAGCTACATTTGCATACTGTGGGATACAAAGCAGCTCGAGTACGAAAGTGCATGCCCAGTTTGTAAGCAAAATCTTTAGGGGCAATCAGCTAACAAATTGGCAGCAAAAATCAGATCGTCCGATTAATGCAAACTACGTCAGAGCGCCAACGCTAAATATACTTTACTAATTGCTAAAAGTTCGTTGCGTATATCGTTGAATAAATAAATATTGCAATTCTTTGATAAATGGCAACAGAAAAAAACAATTTGTCTTTCGACAGCGGATAACTGAAATCAATTGCTTTGTATTTCACAAAAAGTCTTGTAGAATTTATAAAAAAGTTAATTTAAAACCTTTCACCGTTTGATATGTAATTAAAATTTATTGAAATATACACTTGAAACGTACAAATAGCTGATCCAATATAGCTGAATATATCAGTGAGGCAGTATAAATTACCATTATACTCATGCAATGTGAACATATTTTTCATTTACAGTTTCAATCTCTTCTATTTTATAGTGTTTCAAATACTGATTTTAAAACGTAATCTAGCTCTTGTAGAATTGTATATCTTTTAAGAATTACGGACAATAAATTAGCTGTAAACTGATTTTCCTCATAATTTATAGAGTGTTTGAACTTCGAGTACTAAAAACATTTGATGTTTTTTCTATTATATATTTATTGGAATATGCAAGCTATTAACATCCACCTGTAAATTTTACTTGGCATAAACACGGGTATTGTGCTGATGAAAATCTAGGCGGGCTTGGCACTGGGCTGGTTGATCTATTAGGTTGCTTGGTCAGCTAGTTTAGCGACAGGTGCAAAATGTAATTAGTGTTATTTTCAGCGTGGCGTAAGATTGCGTATACGCCATGTGTGCCCGCCTGATGTGAACAAGTTGAAGGTGAAAGTGTAATAACGACGACGTAGTTTATAACATTGAGACAGTCGTCGACACACATTGGCTCTGGCCCCCTATCTCCTTTCAGCAGCCCTCTACAGCACTAGCCAGCCTGCTGCGTGCGACGACCTTCAGGCAGTTCCTGTCCATGGGTGCTAGCTATGTTGTCAACGGCAAATCCAACAAATAAACATTTACTATTTGTTGTTGCTGTTGGTCTTCCTCTTCCCCATGCGACTCCACTGACCGAAAAGGCAGCACACTGCATGTAGGGGCAGCAATTTTATATTTGTGTGTATGTGTAAGTTACAGCTGCAACGCATGGCGTCTATGAAATTGATAATTAATTATCCGGCCAGCCTGGCACTTCACTTTGCGCCTTGTTTATGCAGCTGTTCCCGGTCGCCGGACCAACTCAATCCCTGCCAGGCAGCCCTGGCTTGCGGCTTTTCGCGTATACGCTTCGCTTATTGTGCTCACAAGTGCGTGAAAATTTGCGCTTAACTGCTTATCACGTGCGGCAAGCGGCATGTGGCAAGCGGCATGTGGCATGTGGCATGCGGCATGCGGCCACTGGCCACACATGGAAAAACAGAGACAGAGACAGAGCCAGAGCCGGAGCCGAAGAGAACGAAAGAGAGACAAACCCACAAAGCTGTGGCATAAATATGCAAAATGCTAATTTAAGCCATGATGAATGCAGGAGGAAAAGTAATGTGCATTTTTGCTTGAATTATACGATAATGCGTACAGAATAATCTCAGAAGTGAGCGTCACAGTCATCTGGATAGTTCGCCAGCAATTTTAATATTTATTGTTAGATATTAAAGTTTTTTTTAAATATTTCAAATATTAAAAAAAAAAACATTTAAAACGTAACGTAATGTTTCTTAGGGTGTTATTTATATACTAGCAAATTAATACTCTTGATTTAATATTTAACTAGATTACTTGAGATCCGATTCGTTATTGCTTAACAAACTTCCACTATTCCACTATTTTGCAACAGCCAGCACAAATCTAAATCAGACATTATTGACCCAATCTAATTGCTTGTGTTCTAATTGCTTTCATTAACATATCAATAAGATTGAATACGTATTTGGCTACATTGCTTTACTATATCAATAACGACGCCCATATAAATACTTAATGATATTGAGAAAATTTGAAATTGATTCCATTTGACATGCAGCAAAGTGTTTAATTAAAGGACTGGCAACCAGGCAGGCAGGCAGGCACGATGAGAAGTGGGCAAAGGATTAGAGTTCAGTGAGATTTGAGTCAAACTTTATTTCTTTGTATTGTATTAGTTAGTTGTTGGCATGGATATTGTTACCTCTGGCTTTATGGTACTAGTCAGTCACTGGCTGAGCTGGCAAATCCCTAACAAAACCAATGCGCTGAGCGCACTGAAAGAAAAAGCCACAGGATACAAAAAAAAAAAACAATGTTGAACTAGCCAACTGAGAAAAGGACACGAACATGACGACCGACCGCCCTTCGCAATTACATTAAATCTTAGCTATTATTCTTGTTCTTTTTCTTTTACTTTGTATTTGTGTGTACTCACACAACTTTTGCTGCTGGCTCGGATAGGACTTTGGCCGACTGTGGTTAATCGCCCACGATGTGATTGAATTCCATCGAACGCAGGTTACGAGCAGAGTGGGCAAGGGAAGGAAGCTTGGGTCAATCGGAGGAAACAGTTGCGGTTTCGCGTAATAAATGAAATAGAGTCTTCTTTGCTGCTTGACTTGCCTGCATTCGGCTTCAGCCTGCCCTCTTGCCTGTTTCTGAGAGGCTGACTTTGTTTATGGCCAGTACTGGCTGGCCACTTAACTAATTGCGTCTTTGTGTGCGCCTGACACGCGCCATAAAATTAATATGAATGCCCTTTTCCATTAAGCATAATCGGCATATGCGTGCAGCTTGGCAAGCTCCAAGGTAAACACTGAAATCGCGAGTAGTAATCGAAGTAGCTTGGATGATTTTGAGGTGGTCTGAAACGCAAAATTTGTAGAATATTTACAACAATTACAATTTAA
This sequence comes from Drosophila mercatorum, assembly GCA_961210405.1. NCBI lineage: Eukaryota > Metazoa > Arthropoda > Insecta > Diptera > Drosophilidae > Drosophila > Drosophila mercatorum. The sequence goes on from CAUIUS010000003.1 coordinate 13,585,957, forward strand.
ATTGTATGATGATCTCATGCTATATTAAATTTAACTTAAGAAATCTGAAGCTCGCTAGAAATGGCTTTTAATAAGTGTATTTAATAGTCTTCAAATATTTAGAAAAATTACAAATTAATTAACACAATTTTTAGAATGAATTGACTATAATTACTAGAAAAGCAGTTCTTAAGTTAGCTAAATATCCCAGGTATTTAGCTTACCTAATTTACCTTATTTGGAATGCAAGCAAAATTTTTTAATGCATTAATAATAGAAGAGATTTTGGCTCAGAAACTTTGCAGCTAATTTAATTTACTACATAATAATGTCGGTGTGCTGTGAGTTAGTTAAGCTCTCAGCACAATATAAAACTGATGTGCACATCCAGAGCAAATCATAAAACAAGTGTTGTTTTTGCTAACTTTGCAGTTCCTTTGTGCGTCATGCACGACACAGCCGGCAAACCGTCCCCCATAACCACGCCCACACAGTTGCCGATGGCAACGGCGGAGCCCGGAACTGGGCCAACAGACGATGAGGATGAGACCGATGTGATTGGCGACCTAATGGGTCACTATGGCAAGTGGCAGCTGTTAATGACAGTTCTGCTGTCACTTTTCCAGGTGCCAAACACCTTCCACATATCCTCGTCCGTCTATCAAGCGGCCAACAAGGAATTCTGGTGCCAGCGTCCACAGCATCTGCAGCAATTGCCCGTCGATATTTGGCGGAATCTGAGCAACTCTCAAGACAATTGCCATATACGAGCAGACATCGATTGGAGCCAGCTGAGCAATGAAACGTTGCCCACACAAATGGAGGTAAGTAGTGGACGGCCATGCATGAAATCTCATTTAAATCCACAACCAGCCATGGGTAACTAACGCGCTTTATCACGCTTTACAGCAACAGGCGGCGACAGCAGCAGCTGATGCAGCCGACGACGGGAAGCTGATTGCCTGCAACAGCTGGGAGTATGCGACAAACGACAATGTCGGCAACACTTGGACCTCACAGTGGGATCTGGTGTGCGACAAGGAGCATTTGAAAAATGTGGCCGAGATGTTCTTTTTGCTTGGCGTTGCAACAGGTGGCATTATTTCCGGCTACCTCTCCGACAAGTTCGGTCGCAAAACAATGCTCTTCATATCGGCCGTGCTACAGACCATATTTGGTAAGTGGGCCACATAACAATTTACCCACAACCCTACACTTTCATCATCATCGTCATCATCATTGTTTTCGTTGGCTCATAATTATCCTGTCGCAGTGACCTTTACTGCCAGCTCTCCATACACACACCCACACGCACACAGTCAGAGACATACACACGGAAGTGGCATTGGCAAATGCCGCCAGTGTCCCCTTTTGACTTTGAACTTGGCATTGGCGACGGGGTCAACGTAAAGGGGGTGCCACAGCTGCAACTACCGCATCTGCGCCATTTGCCTGCTCTGTTGGCCTTGTTGATTCAATCACGTTCAATGTAATTGGAATTTGCATGCGAAAGGACATTCCTAATAACCTATTGACACGAGTCGGCCACCAACGTGCAGCCTCACAATGTATTGTGGGCACTTTGGCTTTCATTATTTGAGGTACATATCTTAAATTTGCTTAAAATAGTTCGAGTTTTAGCAACTTATTTGTTGTCATCATAAACGACTGTGCGTATTATTCTCTTACTTATTGAAGCATTTTGTTCGAACTAAGATTTAAACACTCAACATCAAACATCGAGATCTAATTAAAATAAAATATCAATTATTATTATTGTGACTAACATTTAAAACTATTTATCCCTTCAGGTCTTTGGCTATACTTCTGCAGTTCCTTTGAGCTATATTTAACGCTGCGAGCCCTATTGGGACTCGTCTCTGTCTCTGTGACCTATTCGGGCCTCATTTTAGCGATCGAGTATGTGGATGGCAAGTGGCGGACCATAGCCGGCATGTCCAACTTGTTCCCACTGCCAATATCGTATATGATCATCTCTGGATTGGCCTATTTGACGCAAGACTATCAACGCCTGCAGCTGTGCATTGGTATTCCGGGCATTTTCCTCTGTTTTCTCTGGTAAGGTCAATTAATTTCATCATATTTCTAGCTGGATCAAAAGGTGCTCGAAAAGGTAAACAAAAGCTGGCGCGTGAAAGGTGTAAATTGCCAATAAAATATCGTGTACATACAGCCAATAAATAAAATATTATGCCGTGCCTCTGTGTGCGTTGCGCATTGATCATTCAGTCGGCTGGGCAATAAACGGCAAATAAAGAACAAACTGCGCGTGGGTGTCCCAATTATAAACATACACACACAGACGCACACTTAAGACGTCTTCGACCAGACGAGGAGGTGTCTAATTTATGAGTGTGGGACTGAAACTATGTCGGGTTTTTCTTCTTGGCAGGTTTGTGGTGCCGGAATCACCGCGCTGGCTGCTGGTCAAGGGTCGTATTGAGGAAGTAAGACGCATCATTGAAGCGGCCGCCGTTTTCAATGGACGCCAACTTCCCCCGGACTATCAGCTGACACCGCCTACGCAGGAGAGCAGCTCTCAAGACGTCACGTATCTGTTCCGGTCGAGCTACTTGAGGCGCATCTCAATCTGTTTTCTGTGCATTTGGTTCACCATGAACCTGGTCTACTACGGCATTATCTTGAACATGAGTTCTTTCGGTGGCAATGTCTACTTGAATTCGGTAAGTTTACAACATTTTTCGTGAGGGCTAAATAAGAACACATCCGGGGCGCCGCTTGATTTCACTTGATTTAAGCGCATTAAGAAATTCTGCTCCAGTCCCGAAAATTCCTCTGTAACTTTCTTAATTCAAATTGTTTCCATCAAACATCAAGTCTCAATTTTCTAGTGACAAGTGCGTTGCGAACACATTTACCATTTAACAAGTGCTAAGTGCCCGCCCAGTCCACATCTGTCCGCTAATTGGATCTGTCAGTTTATTTACTATGCCCCTGTGTTTGAGTGTCATGTCAACGTGCCACGTCCAAGGCAGACAGTCGGTCAAAAGGACAGGCAAATGTGTTTACTATCAAATTATGATGTTGCTTACAAGAGCTCCAAATAAATGCTGCTTGGGGTTGTTTCCGCTGCGGCTGCCCAAATCCTCCTCCGGCCCTGATGCCCCCTCTCTGTCTCCCGCTACCAACTGTTAAGAATCATGTGCGGAATTTGGCGAGGCGCCAATGGCAAATGTTGCATGAAAAAGATTTTTGAAAAACTTAAACAAAACTTTTAAAGCTGTCTGCTGTTTGTGAAATTCATAAATTATAATTTCGAATACTCTATCAAATTTAATAAATTTAAATATTTCAAAATTTCTTTATACCAAATGAAATAAACATTAAATGAAAGTATTATGTAATTTTGAGCGCAATTAAATTTAAACTTTGTCGAAGGTTGCAAAATTCCAACATTTATAACTGAGAGCATTTACGAGCTATAAAACTTATGATTTATATGTAGCCTAAAGTATTAATTTTTAATTTTTAAAGTAAAATTTAAAGATTTAAAAACTTTGTAGGCAAATCACCAACGATTTCAAAGTAAAATAAAGTTTAGCTAATATCGCGCTAAATGAACATCACTTGCCACAACATAACGTGCAAAGTATTTTTCGAGTAGAAAATTTATTGGATCATTTATTTTGACATGGCACAGCGCACCTTTGATGCCGCTTTGATTTAGTGTGGTCCGCCGACATTCGAGTAGATCTGTTTCTCTGATGTGATATCTCTGTCTTTCTGTCTGTCTGTGACTTCTCTTCCAGGCGCTAGCTGGCCTAGTCGAAATACCAGCCATTGCGGTGGCCATGTACATTATTACCAAGGTGGGCAAAAAATGGCTCTTCTGTGCGACTCTGTTCTGCGCCGGCGTTGCCTGCTGCTGTGCTGCGATCACTGAGGGACGCGAGGACATGCTCTGGCTGAAGATCACATTCCTGATGATGGGCAAGTTTACGATCAGCGCTGGAAATACTATTATGCCCGTTTATACGGCCGAACTGTATCCCACGGCCATACGCAATGTGGGCGTGGGCGCTTGCAACGTGGCCGCCGGATTGGCATTAATACTGACGCCCTACTTATCGCTTCTGGTATGAATTACACCTGGACACTAGAAGCACAGCTCGTATTCATAATTTTAGTATTCTCTTTTGCACAGAACAAAATCGAAGGGCACTTGTTGATGACGCTGCTGACCGCTTGGAGCATTTTTGGCGGGTTTGTGGTGCTCTTCCTGCCGGAGACGGCGGTGCGAAAAAATCCACCGTCGGCAACAAATCGCCAGAATGCTGCTAAGCAGGTGTAATAAATTACAGAGACGTTGCTATAATACGCATCCCAACGCCCCCAATACTCCTGTCACCTAAGAAATATTTTGGCTGGTCCAAAGTATGTAAATGAGCACACAGGCTACCAGAGAACTACTTATTATCTAGCAGTACCCACTTGAATCGAAGCCCAGCCCCGATTTAACATATCCACCGCCTCAGCCACCGCCACCTTCTACTAACCAAGAAATCAAGTAAATACCGCAATTTATCGAATGTCCAAAGAATGCCATAAGTCTAAAAGTCAGGCAGGACCTTATTTGCGTAGCAAGTAGTGAGTATTCAAAAATCAAATAATATACTAAAAACAAGAAAGTTATTCGCAATGTAACAATGGCTTTCAGCTTATAATAGAGTAAGTATAAAAGAATACATATTGTTAACGGAGTCACAATTCAGAGTAGGAAAATTACTTCGGTCGCGTCGAAGATATACAAATTTCACATAAATATTATAAAACAGGAAGTGTAGTGAGCAACTGTATCCATGTTTTACTCTATTATTTAAACATTTTGCAGTGTTTCTTATTTTCCAAAAATATTATCAGAACTAAAAGGTGTCAAAAGGCCTTCCAATTATAATAAATTTTTGTTTTATAACAAATTTTAAAATTAAGTTGTTTAAGAAAACAATGAATTCGAATGTTTTGATTTGATATGTACTATGCTTGTATCCTGTTCATATTTCTGTGAGACTTTCGTAGGATAACCAAATAACTAGAAATGAATATATAAAAAAAGTATTGATCAATTATTTACTCTATCAGCAACGGAATAAATAGCCAAAATATATTTAAGTCAAAAAACTCTTGTCAATATGTCTTGTCAATATGTCAACGTAAACATAATCTCAAGTTGTTATTGCCGTCTTCGTCGTACTCGTCTATTACCAAATTAATTTATATATATATATATATATATATATATATATATATATATATATATATATATATATATATATATATTTGTTTATATATATATATAAACAAATAAAAATAATTATTAAATTGAAGAGAGAAATGTTATCTCTGGTAAATGTAGTCAATTATTCGCTTACTAAATGTCAGTCAATTATGCATATTACATACATATTAGCTATATATACATATTTATATATATGTGTAGATGTATATGTATTTGTATATAGGCACGTACATGCATATAGAGAGAAGCTAATGCAGCTCGTTGATATTTCACACACCTCATATTGCAAATTTGTTTCCAACAAATTATCATCAACAATAATTTACAAATTTTCCACAATAATGCATTTACATATTTGAATGTATGTAGTTAAATATAAATAAATAAAATGCGTAAGCAATTGGGCTAGAAAATGAGAAATAATTGTTAATAATTATAAATTTGTTGCTACATGAAACCGTCAAAATGCTTGTTGTACTTACAAACGATATTATAATATTATTGTTCTTAATTTTAGGCTTTTGTGTTTGTTTATGATTTATTTTGTATTGTACTTACTAGCTAAGTAGACCCTTACGTAATGCTTATGTCAAGCAAATACTGCTTATTTTAAAATGCAATTTGTATATTTAAAAAATAAAAATATATATATACGCACACAAAAAGAATATGCGAAATATGAATTTGTAATGTTAAATTATAGATAATCCGAGAGTTATCAAAGTACGTCTTTAAATGTTAACGGAAAGCAATTAAGAATGTATGCAAACTTTTCGATATTCCATCTAAAATTGTCTTTTAAAGCTGATGTTAAGTGCTCAATGTGCAACTGGATTTAGAAAAGAACAAAACAATAATGTTAATTATGACATATACATATATGAACTTGTTGTAAATCAAAATTACCAAAGCAACGTAAATCAATTAGTGTCAAAACAAATATGCTTAAAATAATAAATAAATAAATAAATATGTGGGAACGATTTCAGCATGCAACGTTTAACTCTAGGCCGAAAGCTTTGCAACCTACGACAACTTTTGAGTCGTTGACTTAGGCGAAGTTTAGCGCTTAGGTTTGACGCAGCTGGCAATGCCGCCACATAGAGCTTTAGAGCTTTTTTGTCATTTATAATAGCTTGGACGAACTTTTAACGGATTTAGATCGTCGCTAAAAGCAAAGCAAACAATCAACTTCGCGACTTCGAGCAATACAATTGATCAGCTAAGAAAGGAAAAAATATATAAACGGAAATATTAAAAAAAAGTGTTACACTTAGATTGTTACTATTTTTTTCCTTGATTGCGCTATGAGTGGCGTTCTGCGTCGCGGTTCCCTGAATTTCGATTGTGTCGGCAGCTCACGCGGCAGCCTTGATTCGAACCTTTATGGCGGTTACCGCGAGACAAAGCCAGCACCAGGCACACCGGAAATAAATGTAATAGGAATGGACTTTCGTCGCCATTCCGATGACCTCAAGAAGGTCGGACTCATGGCTGTCGCCTTACCCATTGCGAACCCTATCAAGGATCTTAGCCAGGATGTCGATAGCGATGTTCTATCCAACTTTCTGGGCCACTATCGCAAATGGAGCTTCGTGTGGACATTTCTGCTGTGCCTATTCCAGTTACCAACTACATTTCATTTGTTTATGTTTGTGTTTCAGGTAAGTTTCAGTTTGTGGACTGTCAAATATTTACACAGTTGATTGCGTCGCACACCTCAAAGACAAATTTAAAATTTCTTACGGTGTTTTGTTATTTTGTGTTTTGTGTGGTGAAACAGATCGAGGGCAATTATGCCTTCCAAGTTGCAACAGTTTAATAATTGGCTTGATTCGATGACGAAAAGAGAAAGTTTTATTTGAATTGATCACTTGATTGGTAGAAGGTCAAGTCATCTTTATCTTGAATTCATGATTACCCAATAAATCAATAAATGTGTGCCAAAAGCAAGTTCAATAAATAAGACGTAATTTGGTACAATTAAAATACTACTACCGTGACTATCTTCAGCAGCACACTTTTCAATAGCTCGTTAATGAGTAAGTGTAAAAAGAGCTATAAACAACATCAATCTGACACACTCAATGCCCGGTGGAAGTATGTTATCTTGATGAAATAGAAAATGTGATAACACAAAAGCACCGGGCATCAGACTTATAAAGCACGCAACCACTTTAGAATGCTCTTGTTCTTGGTCTGTCAACAATTCGTCGAAATTTAAAAGTGTCGCTGAGAGTGCGAATAATAATAAAAACTTTCAATGTGTACATGTGTATATTTGTATAATCTACATATATACTACATAAAATATCTCTAATTTGGTAATATTTCAAGCCTTAAGGCATTATTGACGTCGGCCACGAGTCGCGTGTGCCGTGAAATCCACTCATGTGCGACTTCGAGCAATTTGCATTGCCAGCGTTTATATATATCGCGTACGCACCCAATGGGCTTCGCAAGCTTGCAATCTGCCATCATTTGTCACAGCGAATATCTGTCAGATATTTAGATAGATATGCGTGCAAGTCGATTGCGGACACCGATTTAAGCACTTCGATTGTTTGATTCGGCGTAAGATAATTACGATAATCGACTAGCGTGCCAATGTGCATTTGGAAAGGAAACCAAAAAAAAATAATAATAATAAAAAACAAACCACAGCGTACCTTGACATGTTCGGCTTCGAAAGAGCTTAGTAAATACTAAATAATGTTGCAGCATCAAGAAGTCAAGAACCTAAGATACACCTTAGTACAACTACTAACTAGTCGATAATTTCATGTTCATAGCCCCCAATCAATGGGCCATTCTTATGTGCACGGAAATAATATTGGCTAACTACCGACCAGCTAGTATTAACTAAGCTTAACTAATTGATCCATTGCATATGATGTAATATTACCAAAATTGCAATCATAAGAAAATACATATATACTACAAATTACTTATAATTATGTCGATGCTTAATTAGAAGCTGTATTTTAGAAACTGGCCACCAAAATTATAAAACCTATAAGATATTGTTATCTCCCCTTTTATAACAAAAATAAATATATATATTATTTTTGTGTTTTATATAATATATTTTATTTGCATATTAGAACAAATCGCATGTACATAAAGCTCTGTTATCTAAAGAGCCTTTGCACGTGTCCGATTTTATAACGGAACACAATTTTGGGATTGTCACAAATTTTGTCATGTCTTAATCTGACCTTTACTAAACCCTGCCCATCCTGAATGCTGCTTAAATTTCAAATTTAAATCTGATCAAATATTAAATTTTACAATGTTTTTGTCAAATGTGTTCAAACTAAAAGTACTGAAACAAATAAATATATTATAAATTGGAGAATATAAAGACCTTAAAAACCCGGGAAGTATTGACTTAAAGTTTGAATTGAAATTGGAATTAAAAAAGTCTAAAAATACTCAGCAAGTAATGAAAATTTCTTCGACCTTCTGATGCAGCCTCTCATTTTTCGTAAAGAGGCAGAGAGATCAATGACTTGAGAGCTTTACTAAATTTCACTCTCATGTGGGTTAATTTATGCTAAGTTCGGTTCATCAGTTAAGCGCAGCACTGTGGAACGTCATTCCGGCTTTGTTGAACTTTATCTGAGTGCCCCCTTTGAAAATCTTGTATGGTGGCGCACCTGTGCAACAGTGACTTCCACTTCGGTTTCAACACCTGCCTGTCTAACAACTCAGTTGTAAGACTAAAGAGCGCGCTTGTGGTCCACTGTTTGGCCGAAACTCTCAGCAATCATACATGTAAATCATTAGATACGCATAAAAAACCAAACTTTGCATATGCTTATATGCTCATTTGCTACTGCCTGTGCGTTCATTAAACAAATTTATATATATTCGCAAGCATTCTAAATCAGTTTATTTGCGTCGCAAGTCGCAGTCGGTTGACTTTTTTCTCTCGAATTCGATCCAAGTCGAGCGCTTACAGTATGCAAACGGTTGAAATAAACGCACCTGGCGAATTGTCGCCCATGCTGCTAGCCACGCCCATCGCCAGCGACGAGCAATTGGAACTACTCCAAATGAAGACGTTGCAACGACTATTGGGCTCGGTAAGCCGCTGGCAGTGCATGTGGTGCGCTCTACTATCGATCCACCAGGCCATTTGTACGTTCCACATATTCGTCTATGTGTTTCAGGTGAGTGATCTACGGAGCCAAGACCTTACACTGGCCATATAAATTACTCAGCTGCAGTCGCAGTTAGCGTCGTTTCACTTCAACGCCTCAATAGTGATACGAACGAGCCCCAACAACATTCAAAATGCTTTGATGTTCTGCGCACAATCACATACAAACTTTAATCATGGCGTTCTGTTCAAATTACCACGTGTCTTCTGATAATAATTACTCGCAATGTATTGATAAGAATTGTGTGAATATAGTAAATGAAATGTTGCAAACAGCATAAAACACTTTTTGTGTAAACAAAAGTCTAAAATGTATTTTAATAGATGCATTATATTAATTTAATTTATTAATCATCTCTTATTAAGAAACACGTTTGCTTAAATACTCCACAAATCTCAGCAGTTTCATTCAAGTCTGGTTAGACCAGCTGACTCAGTTGCACTGAGCTGAACTGACAGAGTTCTTAAATGCCTGATATTTAACATATATTGAGAACTAACTCACTTTACCTGATTTGCCCATTTTTCAGGCATCACAAACTTGTCTTTGGCTTGTTGCGACTGCAAAAGTTTTCAATTAATTTCCACACCCTCTGATCTATATCAGGGTTTGCTAGAGGTTGCGCTAGCCAAGGTTGACTTCGAAAGGTTACTCTCGTGCCTCGAGCAAACAGCGACCGCTAAAAGTGTCTAAATATATTAATTAACCAACAATAATAAAATACGCAAATATTTCTGGGCCAGTATGTCTGCCAGCTAGATAGGTACACTGGTTCTCTCTTGGGAAATTTATACTTATATAAATGCCAGTTGTACTCAAGTATATTTGAATATATTTGATCTATGAGTATATAGTACTGCCAGTACCTTAGTTACCATACAATGACCCTGCCTTAAACACAATTAATAATAGGCTATCAAATGTATTGAAGAAACAGGTTTGTATGGTCTATTGGGAGATGATTGGGAATTTTTAGGCATTCATACTTGCAGCCTTTAAAAATCTAACTTTGCTATTTAATTAATCTTATCTGCATTAAAACCAATTATAAAACTCTATTTTGTCTCCGGTTACCAAATTGATTTGTTACAAAAATGAATTATATAAATTTTTATATGAAAATATAATTCCTCGAACTTTTGGAATATTTAATGAAATAAAATGATTCTTCTCTCTCTCCTCTTAGCTATTGATAGGAAAATGCATTGTCTGTTGGAATTTCAAGTCTAATTGGAATCAATTAATTGTTTGTTCCTAACAAAGCCTTAAAACAGTTAAGCAAACTTAAATCTAGCATTGTCTGACTGCTGACCAGTGTGCCCGATGTCGTCATTACAATAAATTGCAATCAGGTGGAAAATAAAAAAAGAGCAAATATTAAATAAGACAAATAAAACAAAAAACACACACTCGCAGACAACAATCGGCTCGAGCTCGTGCAAATGTATCTGCAAACCCATTCATCAAAACGACACAACTCTTAGGCGGTGATGCAGAGGGGTGGTGTGGTTTGGCGGTTGCAGCATGGTGGAGATCATGCGGCTGAGCCCACGCTATAAAAATCTACTGTTGGTTTTGTATGCAAATGCCTGAAACGTGACAAGTATGCGCCGCAGAACTCCAAGCCACAAACACGGACACACAGCTTATGGCGTGAGAGCACGGCATAGACAGATAGATAACAGCCATGTTATATGTCCACATATATATCTCGTTAATCAAGGAACGAGCCAGTCGGTAGTTTCGAAGAACATTAGCTTTTACTTGTGCTCTCATTAAATCAACTAATTCACTTTCCACGTGCGTCGCCTCTGCTGTTGTTGCTAATGTTTTGGGTTATTTAAGCGCGAACTTCAACTTGAACTTGAAGCCGTTTGCTCACACACACACAAAGTAACAACAACTCTTAATGGAAGCACGTTCGAAGCGGAGTCGAATCAACCTGTTGAACAACCGCATATCGTATACGCTCCATGCGCCGTAGCTCAAGTCCGAGCACTCAAGTTCGGTGAGTAACCTCCCGTCTACCCCTGAGTCCCTGCTCTCCTATGTGTGTTATTGATGATTGCCTGCCGAACATTGAAGGCACCACAGCAACATCAATCAGCCTGGCTGGCTATTCCAACCAACCAACCAGGCAGCCGTATGTTTTCCAATTTCCCGTCTGCTGTAACTGCCATGTCCAATACTCAATGCTCATGAGGAGTCATTGGCCTCCATTTTATTTCTTTTACATGCAATCGCTTTTTTTACTGCCAACAGCTACATAAACTTTGCCATTGACCAGCGCGAAACACAAATGCATGCAGCGATAATTAATCAGTTTCCAAGTGCCATCAGTAACGCCATTCGCTATTAGCTAACATCGACTTATCGACTGAATATAAAACGAAAATACATACTCGTATGTATGTATAATGTATATTTATATATAAATATAAAATAAGAAACAGCCATTGTTGAGGCAATTCAACTTTGTTATCGTTAGACAACGAAAAGTTTCTTTTACTTCAATTTAGAATTGTTTTGATTGAAACAAATATCTTTAATTGCTTTTTTATTTATAAAATAACTTATTTATATAAACCCCTTTGTTATTATTTTGAGTTAAAACGAATACGAATACATCCACTTCATATTTTCGCCTTTGGGGCACAAAATTACACTGATTTTAGGATTATATGTATATTCCATTATAAAACTGTACACATGAAAAAACAATTCCATTCGGAAATTATGATTTTTTAAATTATAGCTGTTAACGGCGTTTTCTGTGTTTCTCAATGACCTCAAATATTCCGTTTGTTATTTATTTGTAACTATAATAGATTGATTTTTTTTTTTTTTTGTTTTTACTAGTAGGAAAAAGCAAAAATTATTTTCCATAACTAGTCGCTTACTGCTCGCACCCCAATGTAGCTCATAAAATAGAAATGCCTTAGAACTTTACATTAGAAAAATCAATTATCTTAAAAGGAAAATTGACAGCTAAAGCTAAGTGGGGAAAACCCACTATTATATTGCAACGGGATTTATCTATCACTATTAATTAATTTCATGTCCGCAAAATTTAGTTAACGGAATCAAGTAATATTATACTGCACTACAACGATTTTGTCACTTATATATAGTATAATATGATTCTGCAGAACTTTTTATGAAAACTGTCCTAGAGTATCTTCCAGTCGGATATTTGCAATGAGTCAACATAAAAGAAAAGAAATGATGTCCAAAATTAAATAATTTATTGAAAACAAACAAATAAAAAACATTTTGTTTTTTTCGATTTTGAATGCATAATCTAATGTTAATGATATTAAAGCTAATCACGATGACAACTAAAAGCAAATCGAATAAAAAAAATAAATAAAATCAAACCAAATTAAACCCGTTTAATATTTTATTTCAGCATTCTTATAACTAACTAAATTACCATTTGAAATTTATAGTAGATTGAGTTTTTAATATTCAGCTCAACATTTCGAAAGTTATTGACCCGCTTATTAATTTTAATTGAATTTCATATTGCAGTCCGCTCCAAAGGATTACTGGTGTGCCAGACCAGCAAATCTTCAGAGCCTTAACATCACGGAATGGCGGAATCTCAGTCAGACTCCCAATGGATGTCAACTGCTTGACATTGACTATAGTCAGGTGATCTTGGACAATGGACAACTGATCAATTGGCCAAGCAATACCTCCGAGTTGGGCTACAGACAATGCCAGCAATTCGAGTTCTCCGATGTCGATGGCGATGCCAAGACCCTGGCGCAGGATTTTGAATTAGTTTGTGGCAACAACATTACTAACTATGTGGAAATGTGTTTTCTGATGGGCGCAGCTGCTGGAGCCGTGCTGTCCGGTTGGATCTCGGACCGCTTTGGTCGGCGACACACATTGATGAGCTTTGTGTTAATACAAACCGTTTTCGGTAAGTCCAATAAATAGTTGATAGAGCAATCACTGAGTAAATTGCATGTGCTGCTCCAGCCTTGGCGTCTATATTCCAAATGTCATTTAAATGAAACCGTTTTGACCATGTGGGGGTGAGTGTGGGGGAGTCTGTAGTATGTGGTAAGGGCTCGACACATGCATTTGCATTTGTCCGCAGCAGAGATTTTAATTGACTTTACATTCTTATTTACGTGTCTGGCCTTGCACCTGGCATTCCCACCTGACCCTCACATTCTCACTCTCTCTCTCTCTCTCTGTCTCACGTGTTCTCGCTCTGTTTTTATCCCACTGTGGCACAGGTGGTATTTTAGCCTTTTCGACATCGGTGGCCATGTTCATGTCGCTACGTGTTATAATTGGATTCGCATCAATGACCGTGACTGTTGTTAGCTTTGTGTTAGTCGTCGAGCTGGTATCCGGCAAATGGCGCACAATAATCGGGATATTAAACATTTTACCAGTGGCCGTCTCCTATGTCCTATCATCCGGCATTGCCTATCTCATCCGAGACTGGCGAACACTGCAGCTGGTCATCTCCTGGCCATGGCTAGCCTTGTTATCCATTTGGTAAGTAACCTTAATGATTTTATTATCGAAAACAAGCGTATTTAAATTTTAATAAATCAATGAAGTTAAAGAAATTAAACTCATTCAAGATCGCTACCAGAATAAGTAACCAAATTAGCTCAGTTTAACAAGATTGCTATTAGCCAAGACAAAGACCGCAAGATTTAAGAATTTTGTTGGCTGATAAAAAACATTTTATACAAATATCTACATTTAATTTAATAATTTGCATGCTTATTTTCACTTTAATTTCTCTATGTGTAGGCACTTGTAATCCTAACAAACCCAATCCAAAACAATTAATTTTATATAAAATTATATTATATGTATCCATAATTGTGTTGATTACATTGTTCGCTGCTTTAGCTAATTGTTAACTGAGTAATTAGTAAATTTTTCTTACATCTTAAACGTTTTAATCTCAACTCAAAATGTGTTTACAAAAGTGTATTATTTATGATTAAGCTTAATTTATACATTTGTGTACCAAGATAATCTCTCTGAATGAAATATTTGTTTTTAATTTTTTGTAGCATGCTTAGCACAGGATTTCTCACTCAGACTCACTCACATGCCGTATTTCGGATTTAAAAACACGTTTGCTTCTTCTTTTAGCTGTTCCTCTATTAATAAATACTAAAGCAGCGCAATTTCATGTGTAACGCAATTTCTTAAGAATTCAATCAATTTAAAAATCTTTTTGTGGCCACAGTCCGGTTTCACACATATTAACTGATATTGAAAATGTTATAAAAATATTAAGAGGTTATCAAGAAATTTAATAATAGCTATCATGTGTACTTGACAGCTATGTGCAATGAATAGCTTTCCCAGGCTGCCCCTATCTACAATCTGTCTAAAATATAATATTTTATTTCTTCAATCACTTCTTATTTCGTAAATAACAGAAAGCAAAAATAAGTCTGAGTGCTAGATTGATCAGTAATACATAACGTAAAATATATATAGTTATGAATTTTCTGAATAGCATGTCGAACTAGTGTCGTAGCTTTCATTATGTCATATCCATAAACTAAAGTAATGTTGAATAAGTAAATATTAAAATTATATTTGACCAATTTTCACGACTGGAACAAATTGTTGGCAACCTGCTTTAGTAAATGTATTTTGTAATTACGTATTACGTATTGCGCGCGTTTAAAATGTGTAAATAGGGTATATATATATATATATATATATATATATATATATATATATATATATATATATATATATATATATATATATATATATATGCTTAGATAATTATATACTCCATGAACAAAGCATATAACTTAGTTCACTTAATAAAATCAGAGAAATAATAAAGCTATAAAATATGAATATTTTAATTTTTCATTTTCAAATTTCAAAAATGATCTAATATCTTTTTTACGATTTTTACTATGGATATTTAGGCTTATATTTATATTTTTTATTTATTTAAATTATGCAGCTACAATTTTTCATAATATTTCTTAGTCGTCTATTCCCGACTAGAGCACTCTGCCCTGTTTTTCTACTATTGTCTGTATTTGTTGAATTTATCAGTTTAAGTTTGAGCTTTCAGAATTATTTACGAGTATGTGACTTGCAACCGCATTTAGTGCGTTAAGTAAAAAAAAAACAAAAGCTAAAAGTTTTAGGTAACCATTTTATTGTTATTTTCACGTTCGCATTTGACATCAAAGTGAAAATGAAATGTGTAACGAATTCCTGACAGCCACTGACCAACGATTGACAGCATTTTGTTGCGTGGGATCAATTAGATTTCGAACGGACAAAGGCAACGTTCCACACATTCCTCAGTGTTTATCCCCGATACTCGGGACGAATCGCTCAGATTAGCCGCAATTGCAGTAGCTAAGCATTGGCATTGTGTGTTGACTTGGTAGAAATCGAAAGAAAATGAAAAATTCCTAAGTGTCAGTGGTCAAGCAATAAATACAAAGGCATGGCATTGATTCTCTATTTTCTTCAACAGGTACTGGCTGCCGGAATCTCCACGCTGGCTGCTGGCACAGGGTCGCCTGGAAGAGCTGAGTCGTCTGATTGAGGGCGCAGCCAAGATGAACGGCACCTCGCTGCCCAACAATTATCAGAAAATGCTGGAAGCAGCCGTACCCATGGCTATGCAGCAGGACTCGTCTCAGACAGAAGCTGTCAACACAGCCGTTGAGGAGACCAAGATGCCATCGGATGTACATAATTTGAGTGTGCATGTAAATCCGGTGTTTGTTGTCTTTGGCAGCAAGTACTGGCGCACAACTGTGCTCACTCTTATAATTTGGTTCACCTTAATTATTATTTACTTTGGCCTGACGCTGCATTTGAGCAACTTGGGTGGCAATATCTACATTAACAGTGCAGTAGCTGGCAGTGTGGAGTCCATTTCCATCATCATCAGCATATTCATAGTGATCAAAGCCGGTATCAGGCGCAGCCTGCTCGGCTACATGTTGCTGCCTGGCCTCTGCTGTCTGGCCACCAATTTGGTGCCCCAAGGCGAGCATAACGAGGCGGGCATCATTGCCCTAGCCACCATAGGTGAGTGTCCATTAACAGCTAACATACATTTGCATTCATATGCAACTTCAATTGCCTTCCAGCCAAGTGCTTAATAGGCGCCAATAATGCAATCATACCCACCTACACTGCCATGCAGTACCCGACTATTGTTCGCAACTTTGGCGTCGGAATGGGAAACTTGGCATCAGGCATAGCCCTCATTCTGGTTCCCTCCTTGTGGCAGCTGGTAACGTTTTGAAATATAACTGCTATTGCCCTGCTAATAAATGAATTGTGTGTTTTTTGTTTTTTTCTGAAATATCTAGGAGCACTATGACGCTCTGCTTCCTCTGAACATCATGGGAGTTTGTGGCTTGATTGGCGCAGTCGCTATAATTTTGATGAAGGACGTCGAATAGATTTTATCTCTGCGTATATATATTTATCTTATGTAAATTTCTAACTGTGATATATTGGAAATATCGGTCAATGGACCTTCACAAAATCATTCTTCTCAATCTTTGTCTATCATTCTCTGCTTGTTAATACATATATATTTATATATCATTTGAATTCTAAATATAACTTTTATAATTTTTAATTAATACATATGTTATATTATAAATTCTATTCATTACCATTAGACGGGCGTACTAAGTTCATGATACTGAGTAAGTAGCAGTTAAGCGAAAATATCTAAATCATTAATATTAATTCATGTTTCTGTTTGTTCACATACTTTTGTTCATGTTTCTCTTGGTTTTTGCTTAATATTAATAATAAATAATTTAAGAAATATTCACTATTTAAAATCTAGCGTTCGAATAGTGTTTGACACTTATATGGGTTATTAGGCTGCTTTCTATTGAAAAAATAAATCAAAATAAATAAGAATATTAATATGTTTTGAGTACAATCGGATGTTGAACATGTTTGCTGCCATATGAAGAGTTTTTTCTTTATACCTCTAAAAAAATAAATTTTAATTTCCATTTAAAATTAACTCTTTTTTCAATAAAGGTATATTTAGGTAATCACAGAACTGCTCGAATATGTTTAATATTTTTAGGTGAATATTTTCACTGTTTAGCCAATACTAAAACCAGCTGTAAGATCCCACATACGCCCTGTTGTGCTGAAAGCACAACTTGAGCTTCTTATTTTAAAATCGTTGCGCTTTCAAAAGCTCTCAAAGCTCAACGTGCAGCGTTGCCATATGTCTGAATTTTAAACTGAGTGTTGCGGTAAAAGTAGTTTAAAAATTTAAGCACGTTCCCGGAGCACACATACAATTCTCAACACAAACTATACGTATCCGAAAAGCATCGCAAATTTGCAAACATCATTGCGTTCACTTTCATTTCAAGATGCGTTAACGGCTTAAACTGTTTAAACGTTCACATGGCAGCCACAACACGCCTCACATAAATTTCCAGGTGTGAGTGCCGGACAAGAGAGACGAAAAGCTGCGACGTGGCTATAAAACCGACTCCACAACTCGGGCGCCCAGCATTTTAACTTTTATCGGCTGGCCAAAAGTACCTACCCAAGCGACGGCGGACTCTAAATAAATAAAGCACTTTCAGTTTTTCTATATCAAAAGCAGAGTTGGAGCATTGCGGAAGTGTTACACAAACGGCCACAAAATGAAATTGCAACTAGTCGCGGTGAGTTTGAAAAAGATCAAGCAATCCATAAAGTGAAAAGTTAATAAATATAAGTACTCAATTTGAGAAACTCACTCACTTACTCAGCGCTGCAGTTGTCCGGCTTGCATGCGTGCCTGAGAGCACCCAAGGTCGTTCGGTTTGAAGCTTAAGATCTTTGTCTCCATCTCTGAGCACCGATTGAGACATTGGCGCTGTTTATTTGCATTTAATAGAAAGTCTATGAATGTATTGGTAGTTCAATGCAACGCAATTAGCAATTAAATATGGCCAATTGACATTTCGTTCGCCGATCATAAAAAGTCAAACAGCAAACACAACACATATCTCCGATATCATAAATATACGATTCAATCATTAACAATTGTCTGTCTTTATGGGCACCAAAGAATTTCAATTGAAAAATTGGTTAACCAAGCCCTCGGGTCACAGATTTAACGAGTTTTTTTTTTTGGCTTTGTCTCCGCCCCACTGAATGTTGGCAATGTGCCAACAATTTTAAAAGTAAACCAATATTGCTGAGTAGTTATAAGCACTCGGGATTATCTTTCAAACTATATAAGAGCCTGCACAGATAAAGTGTTTAGTAATAAATATTTATTGGGCTATAAATAAATATTGCCATGAAGCTAGTTGGGGAAAGTAGGAAACTTCTGGGAACTTAATATATTGAAATAATTTTTTTGCAATTTGTAGAGCTTAAATAGAGCTTAAATATAAGACATAAGATTATCTTAAAATATTTGAAAAATTTGTTGTAGGATTTTCTTAACACAAAACACTTAAATTAACTTTCCTTTTTATGAAAAAAATAAACAACATATGTATAAATATTAGCAAGCCCCATTTGAAATTCTCAACTTAAAAAATAGATAGATTGAGAAACATTTTTTACGCTATAAATAACCATTTCTAATAGGATTTTAATGTTACTGATTGATTACTTGACTTGTGGGGCTTGTCCAAAAATTTTGCCATAGCTTTTCGACTAATTAGTTTTCAAATATAAAAACAGCTTAATAATAGTAAAAATCAGAGCAATGGTTGTCGGCAAATTGTTTGGGCATTAAAAGAGCAGTTTTTTATGAATCAACAGAAAATTGGTCACGGCATGTTTAATGGTGGCTTGGCCTATGTATCTCAAGGTCGTTTCGGCCCGGCTCACTTGCATTGGCAGAGCCCGCGAGCCACTGACCAAGTTATTTGAGATTCAACGCAACGCACTCGAGTCGTTGCACACCTCAGCTGCACACTCATAATGCAAATTCTCAGCACGCACACACACACACTTACACACAGACACAAATAGTTGTAGATGCATTTACTCCAACACAACTTGAAATGCTTTGCAGATAGTCTGTTCCATAACGCAATTGGGCGTAGTGTGTTACGTAATGCACGAGTACGCTGCACACTCATAGTTACATATGTATACATATACATACATACAGACATATATACACATACATGCATATATATAGGTTATGTATAAACATAAATAAAGCGCTACATATCTGAGCTCTGAAAGTGCACTGACAACTATTTCCAGTCGAGCGAGAGATACGTTCAAGAAATCTCTGTTGAGTGCAATAAAGTTTTCGGGTTTTTCGGTGACTTTCGGTCAGTAACCCGTCTAGTTGGAATCAAGGCCAAGAGTCCTTTGCCAAGTTATTGTTGCTAATGAGCCATCATCGAATCAACATAATCTTCGTCAGTCATCGCACTCGAATAAGAGCGCAGACTACGCCCACGAGGCTTCACCTAGGGTTTGGCTCAAAATGAATAAAAAAATCAAGAAATATTTAGTGTTCGGTTTCCTTGAACCACGTCGTTAAGGTGCAGCCATAAAAACTAATTAAATTAAATCAAGTTCCCCAATAGCAAAAAAATACTCGCATAGCTGCAAGTGGTTGCAAAAGTGTGCAGATTAAGCCCCCCCTCTCTCTCTCTCTCTCTCTCTCTCTCTCTCTCTCTCTCTTCTCTCTCTCTCTCTCTCTCTCTCTCTCTCTCTCTGTCTTTTACTTTTGTTCATATTTTATCGGCTTGCCAAATAGTTCACTTGACCAGGCAAAGTTGGGCAGTCAGCCAAGCCAAGCAGCTGGCCACTGGAATGCTTGGCTTGAATGCCCACAACTGAACGCCAAGGAACACCTCACCGGCCAAGAAAGCAATGCAAATCCAGCTAAGAAAATCCAAACAAAAAAGAAACTACTCATTTATACAACAATATTTGTAGAATGAGTGCATAATACAAATTTGCATAAGATGAGATCGCAACTTATTCAATTGAGTAGCAATATATTCCAATATATCAATAACCGGATATGGCTATGATATATCTTTTAGCCAATGATTGCTATGTCAAGTAACTGATTATAAAATAAAATTCTTATAATTGTTGAATATTTTAAATTAAAGTTTGTGACTCTCAATAGATGGAAATATATATATAATATTTAAATTTAAATTTATACATATATGTATATATAAATATTAGGTTTTTATTGATATCTAATAATATTTAGTAAAATGTTACTTCATATACCTCAAGCCAAGTCTTTAATGCAATTGATCTCAAATGCATTGAGTGGCTTTGATAACAAGTTACCCCAACCGGTTCTATGAGGCCGCGTTACAGATTTTATTCAAAGTCAAATACTTATAAATTACAAAAAGTCTGTGAGTAAAATGTTGAGAAAATTCAAATCTTTAGTTTTACTCGTGTTGTATATATTAGCGTGATACAAGAACTTCTCTTCCAATCCTCTGATCCCCGTTTCTCGGTATGTCTTCAGCAACCACAGAAATGTGGCATAGAAATTCCAATCGAAAGCAAAAGTGCTGTTGCCGCTGCCGGTTTGTAAGCTTGGGGCGCTGACCATAGCAAATGACTGACGATAGTCACTGATCTCGATCGCAATTAATGCGGCACCTAATTAAAAACTAACTCAAAACATTTATTCAGCGACTGGTATTTTGGAAAGTGTGCAAGCTCGTAATGGGCGACTTCCATTGGCTTGGCGGCCACTTGTCCTAGACACTGACTTCTTTTTAGTTTTCTGTGTACCGGAAACTCAGCGTGCTTGAGCTCAAACGGTTTCCACATGCCACGGAAAAATTCGCATAACTAACTCAATGGAGATTTTTTTGTTTTCGTTTGTCAGTTTGTGCCACTTTGGGCTGCCACCAACTGCTGAGGCATGCAAATTACGCAATCCGGCCGAGACGGCGATAACAACAACAGCAGCAACCGATATTCGCCGTGGTTGTTGTTGTTGGTGACGGTGGTTGGTGGTGCTGGTTGTTGTTGTTATGATCGATCGAACCAGCGAGGCGGGCGAGCAATTTCTGCGATTTGCTTTATGTTCCACATTTATTGCTATTGCAGTTACCCACTCCTGTTGCTGTTGTTGTTGCCGCCACAGCGTTACAATTACAAATTGTTGTTGTAACACTTAAGCGGCAGACAAATGCAAACCCGTTTGTTTATGGCGACAGCAGCTTAAGAAGTGCACGTAAAGCACAAAGTCAAACTTTACACTTCAGACATTTGTGGCATACGCGTTTCATAAAAATACCCGTTGCTAATTAAGTACGCACAGCTAATTAGAAGTGTGGCCAAAAGAGATCAGGTGAGGCAACCGCTAGAGTTGCCCCACAGCCGCGCCTTTTAAAGCCCTGCCTTAAAGCCACTAATGAACTCCCTCGATTTGCAGCTGTTGTGTAGCGTTGTTGTCTTGGCACAAGCCCAAAACTATCCGCAACGGCTAAGCATTCCAGGCGCAGTCGCCCTGCCAGCGCCGTTACCTCAGCGCCAGCAGGTGCTGCGTGTGCGTCGACCTGGACCACAACTTCGTCAGCAGCAGCAGCAGCAGCAGCAACTACACATACCAGCTGTCACGCAGCGCGTTGCCCTGGAGGAGCGTCCCGTTACCGAAGCCGCAGAGGATGAGCAGCCGGATGCATTTCTGCCCAGTCTGCTGCGCGAGCAGCAGTTAGCCCAGGCCCAACAATCGCAGTTCCAGCAGGCAGCTGCTGCGTTTCTGAATGGCCAACAGCCCATTGAGACGGCCACGCCTGTGCAGCAGCTGCTCCAGCATGAGGACAGCCAGCCGACAGCAATACTGCCGGCACCACGCTTCTCGGAGCGTCCCGCTGCAGCCACGCCCGTTAGCCGACCATCCTTTAATGATTTTGGCATCGGACGCTTCGAAAACTCGCAGCGTTTCGATCTGTCGCGTCCAACACCCACAGCTGCAGCGGCACCACCGCAGCCTCAACGTGTCGCCGTCATACGCACTAGACCCGCGGCCGCAGTGCGTCCTGAGCCACCAGCACCTGTCTCCGTCCCACGTCCCAGACCCAAGCCCATTCAGTCGCGTCCTCTCATCGATCAGAACCAGCTCCACGATGAGCAGCATACGCAACAGCAGCAGCGCCGTCAACGCCCCGTCGCTCAAACCATACGCAAATGGCGCGATGAGAACGAGGATGGCTCCATAACCTGGGGTTATGAGAACGACGACGGCTCCTTCAAAGAGGAAATCATAGGCACCGACTGCGTAACCAAGTTGGTCCTCGCCTTAACAATGATAAATTCGTATATGTAAATGTTTCTATTACAGGGGCACCTATGGCTACATTGATCCGGATGGCAACAAACGCGAGTACAACTACGAGACGGGCATCAGGTGCGATCCCAATGCACGCAACAATGAGGAAGATCTGCAGGAGAACGGATTTATCAACTACGAGGAAAATCGTGCAGTGTTGCCCAACGGCCTGGAGATTGATATGACGCAGCTGGGAAAGAAGAAGTCCAAGCGCCCCAACAGTATCTACCGGAACTAAGTGCACGCGCACGCACACACCCAAACTCCAGTTAGCTGTTTAAGTCCAAGAGCTCTTAAGTCGTCGCCTTAATTGTACTAATCTGTAATTACGTCTGTACTTTATTATTATTGTGTGTAAAGTTTAAAGTGAGAAATTATATGAATAGCCTGTAGGATTCGTCCACTTAGTACGGGCGCTGACGTCGCGTAGGTGGCATGCGATTCGGAGGCGTTATCGATATATCCAGAAAGTCGCCAATACTGAACTTGGCCTGAGCAAGCGTCTTATTGTCGTCGATGCCTTTCTGGCCGGTGCAGGTGACACCAATTTCGCGCATTTGAAAGTGATTGTTGCGATAGTTGGGGAACACTATAGCAAAGTCGAAGTAGGTGCCCTTTTTGCGCGTATCCGGATTCACGTCTCGCACAAGCGAGGTGAGCTCGTGCAGCGTCGCATCCTGCCAGGTGTAGATTTGCAGCTCGTTGGTGGGCACGTTACCGTACATGTACTCGGAGACAGAATGATGCCGGCCTGTGGAACAGAACACGCGCAGCAGTAGCGGACAGGTCTGCAATGGCAGCAAGAAGAGGAAGCACATTAACCAAAATAGATGCCGGCAATCGTATGCCAGATGATAGTTAACACAAACCTTCTCGCGATCGATTTGCTTGACCTGCGTCTTTTCTTCGACAATCATTGACTCAACATTGGCCATCTTGCTACTTTCAGTTATTTTTAAACGCACAACTGAAAACAAATGTATGAATTGAACGCACCACCAAATAAAAACAACTAGTGGTGAGCTATTAAATGTAACTCATGCCAAGTAACGGTTACGTGACACCGAAGTACTCTGAATAAAAAGTTATTCACCAATAAAAATATAAATTCACATAGGTAACAATTGAAATAATAATATTGATTTTTAAAATAATATGTTTCGAACGCTAGCAAGTAAAACTTTAATTAATTCTCTATTCCAGCAAATAGTAGCTCATCGCTAGCATTCTCTATGCAATGAAGTTGGCAGCACTGAATCAGATGTTAAACTAAATTGGTATTTTTTAAAAAGTATTACCATATTTCATGTGCAATATTAGTACATTTGAGCAGCCTGGACTTTCGGCTACATTGACTGTAACACAAATATTATTAAAGCGGAATTTGTGGGGAGCGGTTGTGCCGCGTCGTGATTGTCGCAAAATCAACATCTTGTTAAACAGATGCCAAAAAGCCAAGCATTTAGCTGTTGCATATACATTGCATAAACTCGGTCATCAGTATCAACATTAATACCACACCAGTTCACAGTTCCGCGTCGTTCGCTAACTTTGCTGAGCACAAGCTAAAACCGATAACAACATAAACAACATTTGTCGGCGTTTTCGGCGTCACATTTCTGAAGTAGTTTATAAACGGTAAGTAATTGGTTTCTTGTTATAAATGCTGACATTTACAATTTGTTAAGATCGCAATTCCAATTTTCTTATGTAATGCATTTGCTATAGCTAAAGGCGGCAGCCAAAGATGCAAGTTCTTTATGTTCACATATATATGTATGTATGTGTGAGCATAAATGTATGTGTGTGTTTTGTTTTTGCTTTCGCTTTTGTTTGCTCACGTTTTGTTTATAAACATAGAAACAGTCGACCGCTGCCGCACTGCTGCAAATTCAATTTATTCATATTACAGCATACGCGTAACATTTTCACTGCAACGTAATTAAAGACAAAGGAGACTTCCCCTTTGCCACATATTCGCTCTTTGTCACTTGCCACAAATTCTCGAATTCTCGCCCCTATTAAAACTGCCACATTTCGAAGGGCAAAGGAAATTTGCTGTGACGCCTCTGAAAAATTGCGCGTTTTTCGTTAGCAGCAGCTAACTACACTGCACTACAAAGATGATGTTCCTTCTCTAGATTACGAAATCATTAGTATTGCATGAATATTTATGGTGTAAGATACATATATATTATTATAATATGATCAAGTAAGGATATTTTGAATTAAAAATAAAATTGATATGCTTTCCATATCTACATATACATATATATTCAATATTTGAATGAGCAGTAATTCACATTAAAAATATCTTTTGCGAAGCAAAGAACAATCAATTTATACTATACTTTTGATCTCGTGGTAATCTGTGCCTGTAAAAGCATACATATGTATGTACGGATCTCATTAATGAAGTCAATAATTTCTGATCAAATGGTTTCGATATATTTCTTTATAATTTTTGTTATTGTTGTAAGTGTATCAGAAGTTCGGTGTTCAACTCTGCTTTGTCTTGGCGTTGCTATTTGTGTGGGTGTGAATACGTGTTAAATTCCCTACACATGTCAAAAGCACTGAGAGCTATATCATATTGAGAGTTATTCTGAAAAAATGGTCATAAATTTCACTGTAATATTGTTCGACGGATATTGGTAACGCGCCTTAGATATAGATACCAATTGGTTAGAACATTTACATTAAATATATAAATAAAATAGATTTAAATCAAAGAATTTTAGAAAAATATAATAGAGTCTGTCCAATTTCAGCAAGCTATTTTTTTTTTCATTTCCGTTTGTTTTAATGTATTTTGCATATAAAAATATATTAAACAGATTGAATATATTATCTTTAATTGTATTATATTGAATATATTATCTTTAATAATAGGGTATGTTATGGTACATCATTGTGTACTTTGTTGCTTGTTGTTTGTGCACATATGCAAATTTGTTTGCTTTATTGAATTTCCTGCTCATGTCTGCTGGCCATCAGCTGGCGTGTCCATCTTGCATATCGGATCTTTATGTTGAGGAAGGGGTTCCTTCAGCCGTGACCGTGACTGGCAGCCTGTAACCCCAAACACCTATCACAATTGCCGCCCTTTGTACTGTGCTGCCTCGTGAATTCTAAATACAAAGGCGTCCTTGTCTGGAGATGTGGTTCAGCTGTTGTTGATGTTATTGTTGCTGTTGTTGCTGCTGCTGCTGCTTCTGTTGCTTAAAAATATTAATTGCTTTGGGCAACGCGTACAGCGCTTTGCCTTTCGGTCCTCGCACTTTTTGCCAAGCTGTAACAAATTCCCTTAGCGGCACAAGAATCGGAAAATGGAAAATTGCTGAGTCGAAACCGAAAACAGAGAAGCCAAAAGCAATAAATTCTCAAATGCAAATAAAAATCGACTCTTGTGCAAATATTTTTATATTTTTTGTATCCTTTCTCTCTCGCTCTCTCTCTCTCTCTCTCTCTCTCTCTCTCTCTCTCTCTCTCTCTCTCTCTCTCTGTTGCTCTTCTCCACGATTGTTGTGGGCGTTGTCGTAGACATTGCCTCCAAACACACACACTCATACTCACATCACACACGCACAGTAGCAGCACATCTTACCAAGCTCGACCTTGGTTTCTATAGCGACCTTTGTCTGGCCACGGGACAGTGTCGTTTGGAAGCCTTTGGCTGTCGCCAATTTGATTCCAGACATCGCCTTAACAATTGTCTTGGCTATCATGAAAATTAGCAAAATATAAGAAATCCTCTGTCCAAACAGATGTTAAATACGCACTTTGTTAGTTAATATATAACATTAATAATTTCTCTTAGTGTTTGGTTTGATTCAACGCAAGTACTTAAATTATAAATTCCTTCCCTGATTTATTAACTCATTCTCTATGAAAATTGTGAAAATATTTCAATCACGTCATAATTACATTTACAACTTTTAGGGCTTAACGATGAGTATGATGAAAAAGAACTTCTATTAGAATTTCCGCGCAGCTTTTTATTAAGCAGCTTTTTATTGAGGTTGAGCAATAATTTCGTTTGGCTCTTTTCGGTTTCAAATTGAAGAGAAAAGTTGGCTCAAGGAGCTTAATATGTCGATTATTAGACGATTGGTCAGCTTAACATCTTTAAATTTTGGTATTTTTGCTGATTATATTCGTATACTATTTATATTTATCAAATATTTTGTTTTCCATGCGCTGCGTTTTATTCATATAGTTTTGGTTATTATCTTGGCCACATTTCGGGTGTATTCATGCCGAATGGCAGGGATACTATCTGTCATCAGACAGTTTTTTGGGAATATCAATTAGGTAAAATGGAGGGAAATCGAATGAGGCATCAAAGACTCTGGTATTTTGATAAAGGCGGCCAATGGGCGTGTCTCCATATGTATTCGTATATACACATACCATACGTAGTAATTCGCATAGCTTGCGTAGATGCTGACGCAAAAATTATGAAGAGTTTTAAAATAAATCAACCCATAGTTCTTTCTATTATATCAGTTGTCCATTTGAACGCGTCTTGGGCTATTTTTATATTGCGTTCGCTTTTGTTTTATTTATTTTATTTTTTTGTGTACCCTGCAAACATTAACCTTTCCAAAAGGGGTAGTTGATTGGATTAGATTATATTTTTGGAGACCCTTCTTGAAGCATATCAGTAACGCATTTAAATTTTAATATATTTATTCTTAAAGAAGAGAAATGTTAACATTTATTTAAGGACCATACTATATATCCAATCCAAGGTATTAATTAGTCGTTCATTCACAACTCGAGCCTTTCTCCATACGCTGACTGCTCTTGGCAATTGACGAACTAAACATGGGCCGACTCTTTCGTCAATCGGTTAGTTTCGAGACTAAGACTGGGTGACTTTGTTGCAATTGAACAGACGTCAGAGCGAGTGGAATGGCTCGTTGAGCACAATGGAATCAGTGTACTGATTGGCATTGTCGACGCCTTGACTTGAGTTGAAGCAAACCTAGTTGGGCATAAATACTGGCAATACAATGCCTCTTTATGTATGTACGTCTCAATTAACGATAATAACAACTGTTAATTGTTATCAGTATTGTCGGTAACTGGGGACAACTTGTCGACACCGGCTGCACCCGGGTTCATTTGGTGCGTCAGTGCTGAGCTATCAATGATAAGCGCCGGACTATGACGACCAACATGTCAATGAATTACGATTAAGCAGAACAGAGCGTGCTTAACAGCCGATCTCGAAGTCGTCCCCTATACTAAACCCTTGCCAAGGTCTAAAGATAGCTTGAGATTGCATATCGAACCAAAAGTTCGTATCTTTCCAAATCTTTGTTAAACCCAATTTACTACTTTCCCACTAGGATTTTCAGTTTGATGACCTAAACCTCCAAATTTTATTAAAAAGGCTAAAGGTTTTTTTTTGTTATAGCGATTGGGTTGTTTTATAGGAAATAGTTGTAGCACAATATGGAGAGTACTTCAAGCGTTATCAATTTCTTGTGTAATACAAAATCATATCTATATAAAGTGTCAGGCAATTATGATCTAATTACATTATTATTATCATGCATTGTGTGCAAGATTTTTGTTATTTGAATCACTTGGCCAAAGTCTTTGTTCTCCATGTTGAGAATTTGTCGTGCGGCTAACGTCCTAGTCGATTCTGGCAACAGATGTCTCATTTGGCTACGTTTTGCATAAGTTGATGAAACTATTTTAGCGTCAGCTTTGACATGTCATCAGTTGTTACTGACAACCACCAACAAAAGGGCCTGTCTGCAAAAATGTGTCAAAAACCCAAGGCTATGCTCGATAACCATCGAAACTTGTGAGTCTATCTAGTTGTTAGCTAGGGTAGTGGGTGGACGCCTGTCACTCGAGTGGGTCCCGAAATGTCGCCCACAAAGCTAGCGCCTGACATTGAGAGTTGAGTCTGATAAAAATTCAATTTCTCAACAAGCGTCTCGTTTCATGTTAAAGCTGCAGAATACAGAGAGGACGTTACACTTTTTACAGGCTTTTAATAAGTTATCCTGGAATCAACTTTAAAATGACTTTCTCTAACGCATCCCAGAAAAAAAAAACATCTCATGTTATCCAAAGAAAACCATCACGTCGCTCTTAAGGATTTTTAGAAAACGTAGCCAAAATTACATTAAATTTGACTTTAAATATCTTTTGAAATAAGCGCTGCTTTGTAAACCTTAACCGTTGACAGTTTTCTTTCAACCTGGAATTAAATAAGTATTTTATATAATTTTCCTTATCATTACAGTCTCTTGATTCTCTGTAAAGCTGCTCTCTTTAAGACATTCCGTACATTTAAAATATATTTTCATAATTCCCTAACCATGCAGCAGTTATGACCGCCAATTGCTTCTTTTGATAGACCACAATTTTCAATTAATTATTTTCTTACACTTCAGCGTACAGTAACTGTAAATATATTACGTGGTTGTCCTTTATTTACCGACAAACTGAAACCCTGTTAATAAGAATGCCAGGAAAAGCTCTCATAACTGTCAAATGTCACATACTCAGCGCAGAGGTTTCTCAGCGCATTTGAACCCACAGGCTGTGGTTATTAAATTATATATTATTCTTGACAGCAAATAAATTGATCACATATCAAATTAAGTTACATGAATCCAATTAGTGCTTAATCAAATTTATGAAAATATACAAAAATCAACTATGTATCGAATCAAATTATGAAAATCAAATTTATACAAAAATTTCAGTGGCAACTTTGTTTAGTAACAACTCTGAACTCTATCCTGTTCTTCCCTCTAGCAAGCATCTACCTATAAATATGAATGTATCTTGCTTTAAATTTTTTTCTTTCTTAGTAATAGTGGATTTTGCGATTGTAAAATGATAATTCCATATTATTAAACTACTATTAGTAGGTAATTAATTTGAATAATGCTCATCTATTTGAATGCTTGGAATGCATGCAATATTAGTGGGGTTGCCTGCCTATCGGTGTGTAAACGATTTTATTAACAGCTTGTGCCTGAATGTGTCGGGTAATTACAAAAGCTGCCATTGTCATGACAGGCGAAAGCATCGAGCCAGCAGAAATTGAAGCTGTGCGGCGCTGAGGCAGCTTTGAAGCAGCCAGCGACAGCCTGTAAGCAATACGCCATCAATGTTAAAGGTCACAAAGCCGCAACAATCCATGCTGCAGAAGCGATTCTATTACACACGCAACCACCCACCCACACATGCTCAATTTGCTCGTATGCGGGCAACATAGATACAAGTGTAGTTACGTAGGAATGTCTGTTAAAGTATACATATATACATACATACACGTGTAAAATATATATACTAGGTGAATTATGTGTGTGCACCTCGTAATGAGTGGGCAGCGTTGGGCCGAACCTGCGATACTTGACGATGCGGGAGGCAACTGTCAAATGGATTACGGGATTACGTTTAATTAGTCAAACAAATGCGAATGAGTGTAAAAAACAAGAAATATATGTTAATGAATTGACAACGGGGTTGGGTTAATAAACTGCGCTTGCTAATTCAACTGAACATTTGAATATGCAGGGATTCCACTGATAACGTTAGCAATGCGAATCTGTGACATTTGTTGCGTGCGACATGCCCACACGGCCATCCGCAAGCGGAGGGGACTCCAATTTACCCCAACTAGATTGTATGTAATGAAATTGCGCATACGCCAGGTGTACACAGATACTACTATGTGCCGAGTCTATACATACACATATAGTATAGTGCATAATGGCACAGTATTCAGTTCACCTTTACGAACAATTACCACACCGGCAGCCACCAACTCATGCAAACAGCTGGTGGGTTGGCTGGCTGCACGCGTCCCATGATGTTCCATTATATTATATATAGAATGATATAAAAAGCGTTGCAGTCTTTTAGGTGGGCGTTTCGCAAACTAGATACATAAATAGCTCGGGTTGTGGGCGTTGCTTGCTTTTGCTTTTAAGGCTTAAGGACTAACATTATTTATGTAAACGCAGGAAACGGATGTTGTGAATAAAAAACATCTCACGCTTTGAATATTATATTATTTATAATAGATTCACTGGTAAAGATGCCAATGCACACCATCTGTTGAAGCTTTCTTACTCAACAGAAAAACTTCAAGAATAAATGCAAACATAATAATTTTTAGCAAGTATACCTCTACACTACAGTGTATATCATATTTTTTGATTCAAAATTCAATACATCAACTGCAGTACATAATGCATATGTATCGCAAATATATGCTGACAGCAGCATTGCATGCGAGTTGAACAAGTGGAAAGCTGAAAAAAGGGAGCGACAGGCGAAATATAAATTGCACGTGGGATAGACGCAGTGAATGTGGTATAATACAATTTCAGCAACTTTTAATTAAATATTGAACTGTGCATGCTTCAATTGCACAAACAAGCCCACACATGTATCGGATAAATGTGCGTGCCGAGCATACGAGAACGTGGCTGATATGAATACCGTGTGCAGGTTCAGTTTCAAATTAGCCGGTAAAATCAAATTAGATTATCCCACGCATTGGCATTGGCATTGAAGCATGTTCTGTTTGATTTTTGTCGTGAAGGTCAGACGACTGGCGACGGAAATGAGAGACTACTGTGCACAGTTGCAGTTGCACTCTGGCTGATTAACTGTTAGCAGACACGCTTTCATCCAGAGTTGATTGTATTTTCTAGCGAAATCCAATTAAATTAGTTGAAGGTCTTCTTTAAACTTCTATAAATTTACCATAGTTACAAGAACTTTTCAGCAAAAAAAAAAACGGTAATAAAGTTATACTTGAACCGCGGGGGAAAAATGTGTTGAGCTTTGATAAAAAGTGCAAAGGTCAAGTTCGAATGAATGTTGCGAAGCGCCTTCAACTCCCACCTGCGGTTGCATTGTCAGCGTGGTCACTTAAACCAGGGACCATCTTTGATCTATTTATGGACAATCGGGGTGTATATTTTTTTGATTTTATGGAAATTTTATATGTTTGTGTGCCGTCATTTTAGCATACCAAGATTAACTTGCTTAACGCCCACTATGCAAACTAGGGGGTCGCTTCGAACAATGTGCTTGGGCCCCTTGATATAATGATGACAGCAATTATGAATGAGTGAAGGTCGCATGATAACGAGCGCCGGGCAATTCATCATCATGCTGAGCCGCGCTGGACGTTGTTTTGTCTTCATTCGTATGTATTTTCTATGGATATTTTAAATTGGGCTTTCTTTATTTCCCTCAATGCGAGAATGGCGCCTTTCACAACAGAACAGTGCTATTATTTTGGCATGCAAAGAAATGATGACGTCACCCAGTCAGAAACACAATTTGCATGCAAGCCGGTCGTTTACTACGGAGTCCTCCCATCACTTTCCTTACTTGCAGTTTTCTGCTTTCATTTACCTGCCAGTACGCCAACCTTCAGACTACAGTTGAAACGTGTTTCCAATGTTCCCATTCAGTAAAAGCCTCAGTGTAAGGACCTCAACATAATAATGCATACGTCATGCGAACACAGGCTTAACTTCCGCACGAGTCACAAATGTAGTATGTGTGTTTATATGTTTTAATATGTGTGTGTATGGTTTTTTTTAAAGCAAATCAATCATCCAGAAATAGATCAACTCGGCGGAGTCGCCAGCGCCATCGACGTCGTCCTCGTTGTTGCGGACACGTTCAGGTCTGTTGCGTCGCTGTCGTCATTTGGGGCCACTGTTTGAATTTGGCTATTGTTTTTATTGTACTTCCTATCGCGCGCGCACTTTGCATCTGTGCGCCACGCAAAGCCAACAAAACGTGGCAACAAAAAAAAAATAAAAAACAAAACAATACGCGAAAACAACAACCAGAGCTTTTCACAACAGGCGGCCACCGTGTCTTGTCCAGTGACAAGGATATTAGTCCGCTGAGCGTCCTAGAGCCCCGAGTCGCGCACTTTAAAGTCTGCGCTTGACAGTTGCCTTCGCCCTCAACCACGGGTATGTGTCAATTTGGCATAATAGCCCTGTCAATAGCTAGATAGCTCATCGTCCATGTTCGTAATTGCATTTAAATTTAATGAAAAGCAAACCACAAAAGTGCCAATCTTCAGTACATTTTCAATTAAATTATCCAAATGAGTTAAGGGACAGCTTGGAAATGTTGATGGGAAATGTGTCTTAAGAAAGTAATTTGTGCTCTTGTATTACGCGGCATCTAAAGAACATTCGAATCAGCAGATAGAAGAGTTTAAATTATTTATAAAAAAGTGAATGAAATCCAATTATCATCAAATGCATATACTATACTATATTACTTTTTTGCTAGACTGACTGATTGATGACGCACATCCAACATTGCGCGGGCGATGCTGAATTTTTTAACTGTAATTACTTTATATAGTAGATGCTCGTTTGCGCTTCGATATTTTTTTTTGTGTCAACCTTTAAAACTTTGATTGCTGAAAAAGAATAGATTTCCTTTTATAATTGAAATTTAAAACAATAGAAAATATTGCCCAATTTAGCTTAAACTCTAGTAAGTCTAGACATTTTCCCTGTTTGATATCGTCTTATTTTCAAACCCTGAATCCATTGAAAAAGTGCACTCTAAATATGATGGGAGTCATTTCCAAATATCTACAAATCCTAAGAGTGTTCTTGATATGCAATTAATAATCGAACTCTAATTTAGGCAAATATTTTAATTTCGCTGCTATAAAGAACAAAAAGTATAACAGTCATATGTCGTAGGCTTAAATAAACCAAATGTATAGTCAAGCCACTGAGTACTCATTTGAGCTAGACAACATATAAATGGGCGCTCAGTCTGAAAGGAAGTAAGCATTTTATAGCATACAATTGAGCGCTAATCTAAAACTATGCTTGGCCCAAAATAGTAATCATCATAATAAAATTGGCCAAAAGTTTGTTGGCTTCGTGTCGGCAAATTGAACTCAGTCACAGGTGCTGCCGTAAACAACAATAACAACAATCGCAGCAACAACAGCGGCAGTAGCAAGGACGACGTCAAAGGCAACTACAACGAGGACGTCATTGCGCCCATGCCAAAGCTCTGGGCGCCGACTTTACTCATTTTCATTCATTCAAAAAAATTCGCCAATGCTATTAATCACCCAGTCCCTCATTTAACCTATATTTGGGGTATATAACACATATATAGGAGTATATATATAGCCAAGCATAACAATAAAATCGAGAGCAGTTCTGAATCAACAGTGCGTCACCAAAGCCGAGCACCCAGCAGTTCCTATTGATTGCCTTCACGTGGCGATACTTAAGTTTACTTCAGAGCTCCATTTCCTCCTCTTTTCGCTGTTTATACTGTTTCCCCCTATTCTAAATATCTGCAGACACGTCTGTAGTTTTTCGGTCGTAAATATTTTGGGCCGCAACTTCTATTTGAGACTCGGTCCAAACGTGTTACGTCAATGAGCAATTAGGGAAATGTGGCTGTTAACAAGTTGGTTTAAAGAATCTGTTTTATTCTTTAAGGTAACTCCTTGACTATAGCGACGCTTAACGAGAATGTATATGATTACATAAATTAAAATTAATTCGCAATTATAAAATGAAGGTGTTAGGGATCTCAGTTGGCTGTAGCACACAGAAGCCTTCGTTATTATGCAAAGATTAGTTGGGCAGTGATGAAAGGTGCGCTGGTTGCTGCTGATGATGATTTAATTTCATTGACTCGAGAAAAGGCGAATATTTAATTGTTTGAACAGAATGAAGGTATGCCACCTACGGATTACTTTCGCTTGCCTTAACACGCAGACTTCCGCTTGACTCTGACCTAAAGCAACGGAGATGTGTTTATGCTCTTACGGTTAGTTGAAAATAGTTTCCACTCGTATTCGTACATGCTTTACAAATAGTTAAAATACTCACACCTATTTAATTCGCTCTCTTTTTTTCTTCCGCTCTACATATATATTACAGCCCAGCTATGTCCGACGCGGCCAAGTCCAACAACAACGCAGCCAGCTCGGCGAGCGCAGATGCGGAGGCCGGCGATGTCACACCGACAACGACAGCACCACGCAACAATCACAATAACAACAATAGCAGCAAATTGAAGTCGACGCAGAATAGCAGCGGCGGCGGAAGCATAGACAAACTGTCACCGGATCAGGATATTTATATAAACGCCGCCGACGGTCTGCCCAGTCAGCACCCGACGTTGCCGCCTGAAGCTGATGTGGATACCGATACGGAGCCGGAGGTGGATGCCGATTCGTTTGATGATCTCCCCACATCGATCATAGTGACCAACATACACTCGGAGGTGTTTGCCACTCCTGAGCTTAAACACGCCATGGAGGAGCTGTTCCGCACCTTCAGCGAGTCGGCCACTTTCCAGTGGCTACGCAGCTTTCGCCGTCTGCGGGTGAATTATGACAACGCCGTTGCAGCAGCAAATGCGCGCATTAAACTGCATCAATACGAGTTTAACAAAAAGACGGTAATCACTTGCTACTTTGCTCAGCCGGTGACACCTGTTAGCAACAAGAATCTACAGCCACCGGCGCCGGTCAAACAGTTCCTTATCTCTCCGCCCGCCTCGCCACCAGCCGGCTGGGAGCCACGCGAGGAAGGCGAGCCGTTGGTCAACCACGATCTGCTCGCTGCATTGGCAAGCTTGACGCCCGGCGAATCGCACGAGCTACATCCACAGAGTGAGGATCAGCCAGCAATTATTGTGCACACCGCCGTGCTGCCCGACGCCGGGGGAGTAGGCGCTGGGCTCCAGCCCAAAACACCGATTGTACAAACCAAATGTCCGGAGCGCGCATAAGCGCCAAGCAACGAGCTTAAAACTGAATGTTTGGCGGCATATGCAAGAGCCAGCGCCAGCGTACTACGACCAACACTGAGCATCTACATAGAAAGAGTGAGAGCTATGGAAAGCCAGATCAATGGACATTTGGGCATCGTGAATGGGCAGCAGTGGGGGCAACCTAGCTGTTGAGAGTATTTTTTGTAAATAATTTCTTTAAAAAAATTCGATTGTGATTAATTTACACGTAGTTATGTTTTATATTAAGTACTTGTACTCGCACGTTTGGAGTGTTTCAAATTTCGGTTTCCCGTTCCCATATGATTTGCCTTGTGCGTTGCCGTCGAACATTTACAAACATTAGCTTATCTAAATGTACGCCAAGTGGAGCTGTTAATTCCAATTGATTCTAGATGTGTTTGTTGTTTGCATACAAAGTCGCGTTGTCTCTCTCTTGGTGTCTGTTTCTATTTGTATCGATGTGGCTATCCACCCAATATATAAATGTACCTTCATGCTAAAACACAAATATAAACAAATATGTTTGCAAGTAGCTGCAAAAAACGAACTTTGCACTCAAGATAACGAAGAATTCGCTAACAGAATTTCAGATATGAGTATATGTATGTATATGTTCACTTATATGTATATCTGTGTATATGTAAATGTTAATCTAATTGTAAGCCAGAGAGAACTCGGATGATATATCTGATATTGAAATACGTATATATGTTTACAAATTAGCTACAATTCAAAAAGTAAATGAAACTATATTCAAATTCAAAAATAATGTTTTCAATTTTACCAAAAAAAAAAATTGACGCCTGAAAACGTGAATTGATTGCAAAGATGTCGGCATTTGATTGCCAATTTTACTGCAATTACCATGCATTTGAGTGCCATGCAAGGCGTTTGTACGCTTATTGTATGTATTCTACAGAACTAGATATTGCATATAACTTCTGCTAAAAATATCATTTCATTTGCATCAAAATATAAAATGGGGTTGAACTGAAGTTCAGCTCTGTTTTCATCGATTTTTTTGTAATTAAAAGGCTTGTAGGCATATACGAACGATTGGTGATTCGGAATAGTTCCAACGAACTACCAACTGGCAGCGTTAAGGTACGATTCAATCACAGTCAGGTTTTCTAGAATCAGAGATATACATAAATCAACTCAATATTTATGGCACGCTGTAGACACGCAAGTTTATAGATCATGTGAAATACAGAAATGAACAATCAACAGCCACCAAACGCTTCTATCGTAAAAATACTAGTAGCATACTTTTAAGCTGTATCCGTTTGTAGTAATGGTTCAAGAATTTGCTAATATGTTATGTCGCGTCACTGCGACAATTTTCTTTTTCGAATTTCTTTTCAATTTCAACGTTATAACAGGATAGAGCGCATATTTTAAACAAAAGCGAGATACTGCGACCTTAGAACATCATTTGACTGTAGGTCCTTGGTCAGCAGTTTCACAAAGATGAACTCAATTTATTATCATGATGAAACCTATCTAAAGTCACACTGCAAAAGCAGCTATTAAACATGTGTGTATGTGTGTGTGTGTGTTTGTTGTATTTGTATAGATGTGTCTTACGCCTAACAAAACAAAAAAAACTTTGGCATTCTTATTTATTTTCGATGGTTTTGAGCGGCACCATTTGCTCAGGATCGTCGGGATAAATACTATCCTGGCGCGGCTTGCGGCCAGCACATTGACTGAACCAGGTGTCACCCTTGCCAAAGTTCTCGCCGTCCTCAATGGACTCTGGCATGGGCTTGTTCATTGTTTCCGGCAGGAACATAACCCAGAAGCCTGACACTAAGGCCACAACACCGAACAGCACTGCTGGAATCTTAGGATCAAATGAGTCGCCGAGCAAGGTAATTAAGGGTGTCAGTGCACCAGACAGACGAGCACACATAGAGCCCAATCCCATGGCTGAGTTGCGCACCACCGTGGGGAACAGCTCCGCCGAATAGTTGTAGATGACAGCAAAGGAGCCAGCGATGAGCAGCTTGCCCAGCATCACAATACTCGTGGACAGAGTGGTGCCCTGGGCAATGAAGGCTGCCACAATGCAGCAGAGGCCGCCACTTAACATCAGAGTGGAGGTGATGGAGCGCCGTCCTAGGCGATCCAAGACGAAAACAATGGTGATATAGCTAGGGAACTCCACCAGACCCATGAGGAACAGTATGAGATAGGGATTCCCATATAGCTTGCCAGCGCTCAGCGACAGCCCATAGTAGACAATTGAATTGGCAAACCAACAGAGGCACACGTTCAGCGTTTTCATACGCAAATTGGGCGTGCGGAAGAGATCGCTAAGACCGGCACTGGCCTTCTCCTCAACAGCAGCCTGCTGCTTGGCCTTCTGCACATAGTAGTCCTTGTCGATGGGTATACCAGAGCCATTGATGCGCAGTCCCTTGGCCACAATATCCACCGCCTCGGCTGCACGTCCCTGCATCCACAGCCACCGAGGTGACTCATCCATGAGCCACCAATGGGCTAGAAACAGGCAACCGTGCAGGCCATAGACCACCTGCAGCATTTGGCGATCCTTGATAATGGCACCCCAGCCGGCAACGAGCATTATGCCACCAGCAAACACAGCCTGCAAAACAAAATGCAAATCATAAGAATGCTCTTATACTCTGATGTCTAGAATTCGCTTTATAGCACATATGAGTAAAGCTTACGATCCAAGCTCTAATTTAATGAAAAGTTTTCGTCACGTCTCATTTATTTGTTATTTAATTAAAAATGACCCTGACCGGCATTTTCTCGATGCTGTGA
Organism: Drosophila mercatorum; assembly: GCA_961210405.1. Taxonomy (NCBI): domain Eukaryota; kingdom Metazoa; phylum Arthropoda; class Insecta; order Diptera; family Drosophilidae; genus Drosophila; species Drosophila mercatorum. Next base: position 13,624,292 of record CAUIUS010000003.1, read on the forward strand.
TGTGATGGAGGTAAACTTGTTTTTAGATTCGAAATTTGTAAAGAAAAATCTAGTCGAATCTTCAGATATGACAAAATCTTTTCTGATCTTCTACATGTTATGCTCACCTGGAAGGTAATGCCGCAAACTGTCCGTTTGCTGGCGCCCACCAACTCCATGGTCAGTACAAAGCCACAGATATAGGCACCAGCGGAGCCCACTATGCCGAGGACAAAACGCGCGGCCATGACCGAAAAATATTCCGGTATGAAAGCCACGCCTACTCCGACGAAGAGCTGCAGCAGCGCCGACCAGCAGAAGACGGTCTTGCGACCTACCTTATCTGCCAAGCCACCCAACGTAACTGCGCCCGTGAAGGTGCCCAACATGAAGACCGTTTGAATGATGGCGCCCATCCAGCGACGATCGCAAACAAAGTCCCAGTCTATGGTGCGGGATGTCTTATAATACGTGGTGTCGTATACATACTTCTCGCAGGGTATCTGGCTCTGATCTCCAGCGCTCGCATTGAACATATGACACGAGTCCAGCTCGCCAGTTGGCTTTAATGGAATGGCTTCCAGGATGGCGCTGGAGTTCCATGGCAGCTGGGACAGAGTGCTATTATCCACGCCGGCTATGAAGCATCGATGATCGGGCACAGCAGCCACAGTCACCAGGGACAGCATGTGCATGCCCGCTGTCAGAGCGGACAGCACTTGCAGGAAAAACTGGGCAAATTGATATTTTCCGAATTCACCTTAATGAAAAAGAGGTAATCAGTTTAACTTTTATATGCGAATCTTAATTAAATAAAATATATAAACAGTCTAGGGCGGAAGTTGATAATGCAATACCATTCTTCCGAATGGCTATATAACAATATTTATCAGACTAAAAATATATATATGTATATGACTTAAACTAGTTTGTAGCGGAATTTACCCATGAGCATTGAGTGTGATATGAATATTATCCTAAATTAGTAAATTCTAATTGATTAGCCGGCTATCAAGATTGGCCAACGGATGAAACACTGTCTGAGCCATAAAACAAATCCTCTTTTTATAATAATAACAAATTCCAACGAAATAAATAAAAAATCGAATCTGGAAGTATATTAGCACAAACAGCGAACTTCAAATGTAGAATAAAGTTTGAAGATTGCGAAAACTGGACGACCTATAAGTATCTTGGCTAAACTGTTGTAGTAATCACTTGTGTTAGCCTAAGTTAATTAAACTAATTTCAACACTATCGCAAATAAATAACGATTGAGCTTAGATAAGCTGGCCAGGCGCCTACCACTTGGTAGTAGTTATTTAGTAATTATTTTCTTTTTTGAATGAATCGTATCTTAGCGACGTGTAGTCTTAGAGCTGATTAAAAATGGGTTTCAATTGTATATGACTGAAACATAATTTTTAAGGTTTAATGAATGCTATTAAAATTATTGGATTATTCACCTTCTCATGTCATGCACATCCGAATAATATAATCAGGTATGGCAACAGAGTTCTTTCCATTGCCAAATTGGGTTATCAGATTTTTTCGCTGGGCGTTACTCAACGCGTTTAACGGCGCCGATAGAATTGTCGTCACTCGGTAGACATTGCAATTAAATCAAGTGGAATTTATTCAATTCGATTTCAATTGAATGGCATACAAATGCGCGGTAAACTGTTTGCCGACAGTTGATTTTGCTTTTCTCTTTCACTATTCTCTTTTATGTTTTATGTGAACTATTGGCGTTGTTATATTTTAGCATGCACTGTACTCCGCTCTGCTGTGCTGTGCTGGGCTGTGATCTGGCTTCTCGAGGGCAGGCACTTTGTAAATTTCTTTGGACGTAGCCTAGATATTTGTCACTTGAACGGTCCAATGTTCAATCAACAATTACAATTGATTTGCGGTACCAACTACTATAGCAATATCAATATTGATGTGCACAACTAGTTCAGTGGACAAACTGACAAACATCAGCCGAATGTCAGAGAAGTTACAGAAAAGTCCCAGACGTGATACCATTGTCTAAGAATTTGTAAAACTACTCGAATGATCGCACAATAAGTGTGAAATTATGTCACAGATCTCTCGCACAAAAAAAGCCGTTTTTAATTAATACCAATTCGACATTCCGGCAATCTTTAATTAAATTCAATTGCATAATCAGAAAAACAGCCGACAGACCGACCGATCGATACGTAACGGTATTGAAAATGAATATGAAAACAACCTGGACGAATGGGAAATCATAACGGATAATCAGAAAATTAGTCCGTCAAATAAAAGAGTAGAACAGAGCCGCATCGGTTTATGGCATCATTGCGGGATTTACTATAGTAGATGCTTGGCCCAGTTTATTACAGCGCGGCCCTTGAGCACAACGCTCACGAACGGTTTATTTGGGTAATCAAACATGACATAAAACATGTATTTGCAATATACTGTCATCATAAATGGAGCATATTGTGTACATAGCTCGGAAAGTGTTGTTATTGAATAGATAAAAGAGGATTATTATATTGCTCTTTGACTCTCAATGAAAAAAGAACTATAACTATAGCCATATATACATATCTATATGTATATAACTGGTTTGTTAAACGAATTAAAAGCTTATCAACTACAAAAAGCCATCAAGCTGTCTGATGTATTGATATTTGACTTGATTATATATGCTATATAAAAAAAACTATTATACTTAACTTACAATAATATTATTCTATGTACTAGATCAACTATACTATACAACTAACTATAGTATTATATTCTATAATATAATCAAAATCCTCTTTGAAATTCATATTGCTCGTTGGGCTCACTCTCCATATCCTCGAGGCCAACTGAAACGGAAACCTTTTTGACATTGATTTCGAATTTATACTGTGCATTATTAGGCCTTTAACTACACACAGTATAACTAACTAGTTGCACAACTATGAACCGCAAAATGGACAATGCCAAATGTTGCACAAACGAATCGAGTGCATCAACTGTGGTTGGCCCCACTGATGGATTGTATGTGGTATTCTGTTTACTGGTAGACTTCTCGTTATTCATATGCATATTTAAAAGTTTGTTTAATAATTGCGAATGTGTTACGGCTGGTAATTGGAATAATCTGTGTTTGTTGTAGTTGCTCTAGGTCAGTAGCCACATTATCCAACAAGCGGTTCAAAATGAATGTAAATATAAACAAAAGAAACATTCTATATATAAATTCAATATACATATAGCCGAAGTATGTAAACTTGACCTAGACTACGCCCTGATTCCATTTGGACACGGGCAGCATGTAAATCGCCACAGGTTGCACTGAATTATCATATCAAAGCCCTTTACTATTCATTTCCTTTATTGACTAGCGCGGCCAACACTTATATAAATATGAAATATATGTTATATATAGCTGGAACTCCATGCTTTCATCAAATATATATGTACATATATGTTAAATATAAATAAGTTCTATATAAAACATGAGACCTTTGCCCCCTCAGAGTAAACTAGAGCTCTTATCGGCATAAATATATTTATATATTTAATAGTTGTTGGTTTTTTTTTGTTAGTAAAAGTGAAGGCCATTGGCGTTGCCCAACAAATTTTGGTAATTATATAGTTTTGTATATATATTTCTTTACGCTTGAGTCATGTTTTTGAATGACAGAGCTAAAAGAATAGCGAAAAAGTCACGGAACGTATAAACAATTTAGATCTCACCTTCACTAAGAGACAGATATACTTGCGATATAGATACAATACATTAACATATACTTTAAGTGTCGTTATACAGAGGGAAAAGTGGCTAATGCGGTCGTTAGTCTCTTACCGGTTGGCAGCGAATGATAAAAACTTGTTTTATTCAGACTCGTATGGGCCGCTTAAAATTCATATGTTTTGATTTGAAAATCTTGCAGAAATGCAAGTGGCGTACTGTTGTTATCCAATTAGCCAATGAGCTCTGTTATAAAATCATAAAACTGATTGAAATCTGACGTTGATAAGCATGACCATTTACAGTTTTAGGCCTGACACCAGGCCAATTGAAAATTATGTAAGTTAAGAGTAGAGTTAGCGCGCAATTCGCACGAATTCATAAATAAATCTCAATATATTTGCATTAGCTTACAGTGGAATAACTTATCGTTTTCCAGGTGCTCGCATTTAGCTATAAACGTGTGAATTACCTGAATAAACCGCAATCCCATTCTAAAACTTAATAGGCAGCTCATCTGCAACCGCGTGACGATGCGGTCTCTGTGTAGGTTCTCAAAGATACATTTGTAAAAGTAACTTTCATATATGATCGACGATTATGACTGAAGTTTTGTTTGAGTTGCGCTGCGTTCTCTATATAGGAAATTGTAACGTGCAGTCAGTCTGCCATACACGGCTCTTAACCTTGAGATGATTATTGAAATGGCAAGCAGCGGCAATTAAAATTGTATTAAACTTGACTGGCCGGTGATAATAAATAAATATATAGAAGATTAAAGCTCAAGCATAGGTATATGAAAGGTATACTTAAGCTCAAGCATAGGTATATAAAAGGTATACTTAAGGGCTAACTAAATGCGGACATATTTCAAAGAGATAACAATATCTCGCATCTGATAATTAAAAGTGACAGCCGGATAAGTGAATCTAAGTTGTAGTTAATGCACATTCCACTTGGATAAACGGAAACGGAGCAGTCGCCGGGCACATGATAAGCGCACGCATTGCTGATATGCCCCATTGATAAGGACAGCCACACGCTTGGCAACGTTGGGGATGTGATTGACCCATCTACTCACCCAGTTTGCCCATTAGGTCCTCTAAAACGTAATCCACAGCCATTTTCGCTTAGATAATTATTGCAGGGTTTAAACAATATATATTGTCCCAGGTGAGAAATATTCCCTCTTGATTCAGCTGCAGCTTTTCAAGTGTTAATAATTTGCATCTTCTGGTAGCTTATACTTGATTGTTAGACACTTGACATAAGTAAGTGGGGATTTGGAATATCAGAGCCACGAGAGGCGGGACTATGACTCCAAGCCGTTTGTAACGTGCGCTGGAGATTGGCAAGCGCCGCCGTGCTGGCAAAAAGCTAAATGCGAACTGAATGGGCTCTGAGTACGTGAAATGAGTTTCGAGTCGTGACTGAATAACACTCACATACATACACATATGCATGCCATATATGTAAACCCAACAAATACTCACACAAACACACACACTGATAACGAAACGCTCCCGCAGATATGTGTGGAAGAGCTCGACGATTGAGAGTGGATCGCGGTATTTGAGTGTTTGCTAAATTTGTTGTGGCCGTCTTTGTTGTTGCTATTCAATTCTGTGACATAATTCTAGATCGATAAGCTTACAAATCAACAGAAAGAGAGAGAGAGAGAGAGAGAGAGAGAGAGACTGTATGTGTGTCTATGTGTGTTATAAATCAGCATCATGTGTTTCCAAGCAGCATGTGGATCGCAAGATTAGATGTAATTGTAGCGAGTTGCCAGGTATGTGAGAGCCAAATACAAATTTTTGACATTATCAAAGCTTGAAGGCTTGTCTAAATGCATATTTGGCACAGATTAAATTACACTTATTATCACTTCCCGCAAGGGTTTAGCGGTGCTCATTCTAGAAGCGTAAAAAATATATATGTATGTATGTATATGTTTCTAGATATATGACTATATAATTTTAAAAAATAATATATACACAAAATTAAAAGAAAACTTAAAATTATGGAGGAATTTAAATTTGTTTTTATATAATCTATATAATATATTTATTCATAATCATAATCTTATAATCTTTAGCCAACTAAAACAAAGTAAAAATTGCATACTTAATGTATTTCGTGCACTTGAAAGGTTTTTTTAATTTTTCTTGTCTATTTCTCAGCAACCTTTTCATAAGAACTTATTACGGATCTGTACTAAGCAAGCTTAACATACTTTTTTATTTTCACACATATGTACTATATCTTTGATTTGATAAATTTTATAATTAATTTTTGCAAATTTTAAGTGTTCAATTTTTGCAATGAGTACCCAATCAATATCGGACCCAATGTCCTTTCTCTATTTGGATATAATATCCAAAGTTTTATTAGAAGAGTGTGAAGAAGCAGTAAAGGACTTTGATACTAAGATGGCTTTTATACGTTCGCAGGAAATGGAATGTTTGGCCAATGGGTTGCAAGTGAGATATTGAAACTGTGGCAAATGAAATCATGTTCAGACTTTCGGCTCTAATCGCCTGCAGCTCATCTGCATTGACCAAGTTATTAACAAAATGAAGGAATGTATCTTCCGAGAGGAGCTGGAGTTGCAGGAGAACGAAGCTCAGTTGGTTGAAATGAACAAACTTCTTTCGCGCTGTGAGGCCAACTACATAGATTTCTCAAAGGGGTCAGAGCCAATACCACTGCAGCCCTATAGTTATCATGTATTCCTAAAGCTACTTTTGTCGGCGGACCGGTCGACTGCGCAATGCAACAACCTAAAAGGGGAGCTTCAGGATTATAACGAGGAGGCCATCGAGCATTCAGAGTCCCCCAATATGGTGAGAATGTAGACAATCCAAATCCATTGCACGTGTCTTAAGGTATTTCCATAGATCACCAGGATTATGGACTGTCACTTACAAACATTAACTGATCTGGAAAATAAGGTGGAGAAGCTGGTAAACTTGGCCAGTCAGCTGGACAAAAGCTACAAGAAAATAAGCAAAAAGCTCAAAATTAACGGCTTGACTATCAAGTGCAACTGCCTCGGGGCCAAAGTAATCAATGGGAAACACTTAAGCTGAGCCCGATCATCCACAGCTTGTTTTGTATTTGAAAATTAATATTCAGTATAATGATTCATATGATACATATGTATGAATAAGTAGGCAACTAAATGCAATCAAGTTCAACTTTGCTCTTAACATTACGAAGATTATGAAGATATTTGGCTTGCTAATGGTTAAGTGTTAGTTTGAGTCCCGGAAGAAGAGCACATCGTCAGCTATGATGCTTGTGCTTGTCTTTTGGTTACCCTGCTGGTCGGTTATCTCGCCGTACGTAATCTTGCCCTGCACCATGGTACGTTGTCCCTTCTTTAGGTACTCCAGCACAGTGTCGCGCAAATTGGGTTTGAAGACAACCACTCGATGCCAGTCGGTTCGTTGCGCCCAGTCCCCATTCTCATATCTGCAGAGAGAGATTAATATGTATGTTACAGTTTGTGTTTTTTTTTTCAGCTATTGCACATTCCCACTCACTTGTAATTGGTGTGAGTGGCCACTGAGAAGGTGACCACCGGATGCTCCTGCGAGCCACGCAGTTGTGGATCTGCACCCACACGCCCCAATATAGTTACCGTGTTGACAGCTATATTTTAAATTCATAATATGACTTATTCAAAGAGTAATGTAAAATATATTCGATTTTTCACGTACTTTTTTCAATTTTGGCGGGCGCTGCGGCCGTCGTGCTTACGGCACCTCGTGCCGGCAAAGTCCAAAATCCATTTAGCATTGGCCGAAGCTGAAAACGAAAATATATATTCCATTATATGTAAATTGTTTGCTTAAATGCTTAAAGCATTAAACTTACAACCCGTCTAGTTTGTTGCATCATTTTTATGCGTGTTTTGCAAAGCGGCAATACGATTTTAATTTTTTCGATCAGCTGTTTGTGACCAACGCGACCAACTTAATATTACTTGTGGCGCACTCTGTTGGGAGTTTGTTTGACGTATCGATTAGTCGATAAGTCTTTGCAAAAAACAATATATTCGCTACGAATTTTTTAAAATGAATACATTTTAAGAGCAACTGAAGCAGAGATATGCAACTGATGTAAAATAAATAATGATGTCATAGTATACAAGTAGTATTCCATCTTTAACTAGTGTAAATCCCCAACTTGATTTGACAACATATCCTCATTTTTTTGCCACCACTATTCTATTTAGTTGAATTCGAATAATAGCGAAGCCTCAATCTGATTGGAATATTTATGTATACTATCGGATATTTTCGGAACTGCTCTGACTTCGCAGCTCATAGCTTATTGCTACAACACTTAAGCCTTGGTACTCTTGTGTACCATACGAAATAGTGGCGCCATCTGTTGAGTGCATTATGAAAACAAGATGTCGGCTGTAATTCACGCTACCCACACAGTTGATGCATAGTACAATTAACGGACACCAATGGCGCTTTAGGTATTTAAATATTTTACAAACTTGATTAAATGTTGCTTTTACTACCTCAAATACCCGACACCAGAGGCAGAAAGATTTTTTTGAAAAGACGTAAACCACCAATTCGTCATAGTGCAGATTTCCTTCTATGTTTGACCAATAATTTACATAGCCAATTGCCTATTTGTATATATTATTTTTTACACAGAATTCGACCAATCGATAATATGATAATGGAAGCAGATAAAAGTATGTGAGCAATGCAAAATACATGTATGAAATGATATTAAATGATTTAAGCAATGCACTCATAATAGGCTTAAATTGAAATTTACAGAGCGACTTTCTCCATTTAACGACATTTACATAAATACATACATATGTATGCATATAGATTACCAACAGTTAGAAAACGAAGAATTGTTGAACAGGATGTGCGATCGCCGATTGTGTTCGTTTCATTGCCGAAGCTTCATTTTCGAGCCGCCATTTTGTGGGTCCATTTTGTTTGTGGAACTGTCGATTAGCCGCCAAGGCCCGGGGGATGTCAGCATTGATTTCCACTGAGCAATTTAAAGCATTGCATCCAGCTGAGGTGAATGTGAAGCAAAACGGAAGAACAAATTCGCTAGTTTCATACAGACATATGTATGTATATTCGTTTGTCGTCTGTTGGTGCAGCAGCAGCTCGAGCCTGCTATGCACAGCAAGAGCAATAACAACAACAATAACATCAACCTAAGCAACAACAACTCTTCGACTTTGCATTCAAATTCAGACGATGACGACAGCCACCCGACGACAAAGACGAACGGTCGAGCGGGCGGACAGATGGGCAGGCGGCAAAGTTGATGTCGATGTCGATGTCGATATCGGCGTCGGCGTTAGTGTTGGTGCCGGGCTGCTGACTATAGAATATTGCCAACCCGAGCAGCGTAAGAACAGCCGCTTCGTAGGGTACTACGACGGCTGGAGATAGTCCGTCCATAGTCCAGATGGGTTCTAGTGTTGGAAATGCTTTAAATTAAACTTTCCAAGTAGGTCAAGTAAATATGAGGGTATTTGAAATCATATGAATACAAGCTATTAATATGATCGTCCTTAAAATAGAAAACATTAAAAAAAGAAAAATTTTAAAATTGTTCAAAATTTAACATTTTATAAATATATATTATGAGATCTGTTGAAGACAAAGTCGTATAGTGCCAAAAGATCTCTAGTTATTACCACATAGAAGAGCCCTTTGGATGGATGTAACTATGTATTTCGATTATGTATAGTTCCCAAAGTATTAGCTGATCAATATAACTGAATTATCTATTGTCAATATTTTGCTTATAGAATCAAATTTTGCAGTTATATCAAATAATGTTTTTCATTATATAAAATGTTTTTCTCATTTCTTCCTATATTTTGTAGCGCATAGCTATCCCCAGTGTAGCCCCAATCTAAGGCATTATTCATGCTGTCGTTTTCGAGTGCTGCCATCGTCGGCGTCGTCGTCGGTCGGTCGCTTCGACTCGACTCGACTCGCATCGTCTCGCCGCACCTCCCCACTCTTCTCTTCGACATGCTTCGTTTTGTCTCTCTCTCTCTCTTTCTCTCTCTCTCTCTCCCTGGCGTTGTTTCCAGCGCGCGTGTAGCTGGGCATATATGTATGAGCTGGGCATATATGTATATGTGTGTGTGTGAGTGTGCATCTGTGTAGGTTGCGTATCTGTATCTGCTGTGTATATGAGGCTATAGCTATAGCTACAGCTATGGCTATGGCTATGGCTCCGGCTGTTCGCTGTTGCGATACTAACGAACGAACGTCCCAAATGTCGACGTTGCTGTTGCTGTTGCTGCTGTTGTTGCTTTTTGTATATTTTCAGTTTGTATGGCGAATGGCACGGCACGGCGCTTGAAGAGGGAGCTGCCTGGTTGCTGGTTGCTGTTGCTGTTGCTATTGCTGAAGTGGTTGCTGCTGGCTGGGCTTCTCGAGGACGTCCGTTCGTTCATTTCGTATCGTTTCGTAGCGTTTCGTTTCGTCTGTTGGTTCGTTTGTGCGTTTGCGTGCAAAAGCAACGAAAACTCATATTCATTTTATAGTGAAACTCAACTCAACGCAGCTTAAGCTTAATGTACAGCAGCAACAGCAACAGCAGCAGCACCAACAGCCGCAGCAACATTCCAACTGGCAACTGGCAGCTTAAATGTTGTTGCTGTTACGGCTTGGTTCGCTCGCTGGTTGGCTGCCTTCGCCTGCGCGAAGGTTTTTGAAAAACGCGCGCAGCTGTTGCGGCGATTGGGTAACATTAGCCGCAGGAACCCATTTAAAGCAAAGCAGTACTTGCTCACTGGCCAGACCTTAAATATAATATAATATAACATAACTTAAAGAGCAATTCAATTTCTTGTAAAAAAAATCCCTTGCCTATCAATGTTTCTGAGCCCTCGTCACCCTATATACACCCCTTATACAGACCCCTTAGATTAATTATTAATATTCTATTTGCAATCAGAGACAATCAAAAGCAAAGTATCTGCATCTGAAGCTGACTGCGCAGAATTTTACCAAAATTTAACAGAGCAACAGAAACAGAAACAGAAACTTAACCAAACGAATGTTCGCATTAAAGTTTATTTCGAAACCGACTCACTGGCATCAGCAGCAGCAACAGCAACGGCAACAGAGCCAGCGGCAGCAGCAGTGGCAACGGCAACGGCAGCAAAAAAGACCCAACAGCAACGCAAATGAAAAACGCCAACGAACAACGAACGAGCGCACAGAAAGCAGCACACAGCAACAGCAACAACAACAATACTATTAAAAAAAAAAGAAAAAAAAAATCAAGTAAAATTACGACAAGCAAAGAGGCAGCAGCGAGGGCAGCGGCAGCAAACGTTGAAAGAAAACAAGAAACTTCATCGCAGTAGCAACGAATGTGGGGAGCAGGGCGTCCGCATGGCAGAAAGAGAGCGAGAAAGAGAGAAAGAGAGAGAGATAGAGAGAGAGAGAGAGAGAGAGAGTGAGGGAGAGAGCGTGGTAGAAACGGGAAGAGTGGGAGAGGGGAAAGCAGCCGCACAAAGTGTGTGACTGTTGGAGTGCCTGTGTGTGTGTGTGTGTGTGTGTGTGTGTGTGTGTGTGTGTGTGCGGTGGGGCGAAGGTGAAGCATGCGATGGCGATGGCGATGGTGTTGGCTGCTATAACGTCAGGCAAGACTGAGGCGAAAACGACGACAACGATGAAAAAACCCAGCAACGAACGAACCAACAGTGCCAGCAAAAATTTATAATAAAAGCAGCAGCAGCAGCAACGGCAACAACAACAACGAAAGCGACAGCGGCAACAACGATGGCGTTGCTTGCAACTCTGAACAGTGCCAGGCCAACCAGCCCGTCAACTATCCAACAACCAGCGCAGCTTTAGCTGCCTCTCCAAGACAAGCAGAAAAACTTATGCATACCCTATATCCTAGTTTAAGTAGATCAAAGAAATCACACATATACATACATACATATATAGGTATGCTAGATACGTTGAGGTTGGTCTAATGAAATCTTATTTACAGAGAGAACAAAATAAAATTAATGAATTAAAAAATTTAAAATTAATTTCCATTAGATCCCAAATAAAAAAATTCTTTGTAATATATTTAAACTTCAGTTTATTTAGGCGAATTAGTAGTAAATACTATTCTACATAGCTAGTATTTGATTTTAGTGAGGTCGGATCACACCCAAGCTTATTTATGAATCGAGTTTTGTCTATATAAATATGATGATATTATATCTTTCAACTATAGTATATCTGTAGACAAATGTATAAGCCTAGCAAACTGTAATGCAAAAGTTTTTAATGCTAGTTAGTTGGTGTCATATTAATTAAATAATTGAATGGACTCTGTCGCAAGAGTATACAAAATGAAAGAGCGAACATCGTTAGAGTTAAAGTCGTCGTGTTCGTACTCGAAATCATCGTAGTCTTCGTCGTTGCCGTCGCCGTCGCCGTCATCGTCACTGCGAGCTCGGAGCTGAGAACAGAGCACCGACAGTGACCGAACATTAAAGTTGAAGTAAAGTTGGAATTTGTGCCTGGGCCCCCGTCCTGCCTAGCCTCCCATGCCCGCCTTTTGTAATCAGAATAAACGAATATTCGCTTAAGCTCTGCACATTGGAGCGAACTGCAATTGCATTAATCCATTCTGGATTAACGCATGACAAAACGCTTCCTAATGACTTTCGATTCTGGCATATACCATATTCCAATTATTTAACAAACATATTTGATATTAGAAATTATGGATTATAAGGATTTTTTGGCAGGACAATGAACATAAGTTTGTATGTTACATTCAAGATGGGTTTATAACTATTTTTGTAGCGCAGATTCGCTGAGAACTTAACTTGTTGGCCTATTAATGCTTTTTCTGTTCCAAAAATATAATTTATAGCAAAATAAAATATATTTTAATTTTATGCTTTGAAGTTTAGTTTATGATCAAGCCAAAATTTTAATCTCAAAGTATAGAAAAAATGGTGGGTATATCTTTAATTTATATTTAATATGAGTTCTATTTGTATATTTCTATTATCTTTGGATCCATTCCAATCACGTAGTGCCACTGTTCAGTCCAATCATTCAACCTTACCAAGCAGCAGGGCAAAACGCAAATGTCAAGACGAACGAGCGAACCCAGCGAACGCAGCTCTGTCGACAAAAACAACAACAAGAACAACAATGACGACGTCGACGTCGACGTCGACGGCGACGATGAAAACGCCAAGGAGTGGGCGGCATCCCAAGTGTTGAAGCGCTAGTGCAGGTTTTTGGCTACCAGGAGCTGAGTGCGAGGCCTAAAATATTCCCGCCAGCCTTCCCCAGAACACCCCACACCACATTTCAGTACGATAAAGGAAATGCCACACCACTGTGACAATACATTTGCTAGAGCTGGCCCCCAAAGCCAGGGCAGTCGTCTGAATAGTCGTCCTCGGTGCTCGGAGCTCGGTCCTCATCACCGTCGTCGTCGTCGTCGTCGTCGTCTTCGTTGTCGTCGTCGTTGTCGTTGTTGTTTTCGTTCTAAGCGACGCACATGGCCGCATACCACAGAGCGGAGCACACTGTGTTGGAGCCCTGAGTCAGAACCTGCAGCCGACAACAGCAACAACAACAATGTCGATTGTCGGTCCGCTCTTATTCATTCGATTTTGTACCACGGAGCGGTTGCTACTTCATGAGCTTTAGTGCAGAGCCAACACTGGCACCAGTACCACACAAGCAACATCAACACCGCCGGCACCGCCACTGCCAACAACTCTGGGCTCTGGCTCCGCTGCTTGAATTTTGTTGCCGCTGCCTCTACTTCTGCTGTATTCCCATTTACAGCGTCAGCTCCGAAACTCTGAAACGTAGGGCTTGGGACTTTGGCTCTGACTCTGACTCTGGCTCTGTCTCTGTCTCGGTCTCAAGCAGTCGAGCTGCGACCAGTGCCGTCTGCTGCTGCCTGCTTGGTTGGTTCTGGTTCTCAAGCAAGCACATGGCTAACAGCAACAACAGCGACGTTGACGACGCCGACGACGACGACAACGACAACTCCGACCAGTTGCCATTTGCGCAACGCAGCCAAAAAAATAGAAAGAGAGCCCAACAGCAACATCGATCGATGTGTGTGTATAAAAATAGAGGGAGCCTTACTCTTAGACGGGTGGGTGGGAAATAATTAGCATATTTGGGGTAAATATATAAATCTAGAGCACATGAAGGGTATAAGTACAAATATATTATATCATTGAAAGCTTCCAGTGCTACAAATAGAGCTAAATTCATACGAATGAATTTGTTATAGAAAACACATAATTAGTTGTTGATCAGATTAAGAACTTAACTTAAATTAGCCATAGCATTAACTAATAATATAAAATGATGTACGAAACAATTTTACAAAATATACTTTAATTTACCCAATTCTCTTTTCTTTAATGATCCTGATATGAATATGAGGTAAGAGATCTATCATAAGATCCAGTCTTAACTGTAGATTAGTTATAATTAGTTAAGCCAATTGACATTTATGAGGGTTAAAATTATGAAATAAAACTAAATGACATGCATCCATATGAAAACAATATCTTGTCATATTGATTTTTGAGAAGGTCGAAACTAACTATTAAACAAAATATATAATAAGTATACAACTATTTAAAATCTATGAACTAGTCATTTTAATTAATTCATTTAAGGGATAACAGACGAGATTTACTGATCAGGTCTATGTTAATTATAGTTTCTTGCTACATCTGATATTATGACGCAACTTAAGCCAAGTTTTGGGGAGCCTTATTCCCACAGTTTCGAACACTCTTCGGGCGTACGTGCGTCCCATTTAGCTGCTTGGCTAAATGGAGCTCCCTCGATTTCTGTTGAAACAATGCCAAGTCAGTGGCGCACAGAAATTTGGGACCTTCCAGCGGCTTCAGCTTCAGCTTTATTCGCTGTGTGTCATCAAAACAAACAGCAGCGGCGCAATGGCGAGTGAGAAACAACTGATAAAACCTGAAAAGCGAATGCGTCATGCGCCCCCAAAAACTGAACTTGTGCCGATTGTGTTTTGCACTTTTGTTTGTTGGTTTTTTTGCGGATAATGGCGTGGGCAAAAAGTTATCGATGGCGCTCAGAGCAACGCTGCCAGCTCGTTTTGAAAGCACCGCCACATTTCAAGGATATCGTTTGCAACGGGTTAGCTATTATGTCTCGCCTGGCGAGCTCTGACAGAACCCGTGCGCCGCAGCTATCCTTCAGCTAGAGCCAGAGCGAACAGCTGGGCATGATTCCTAGCCATTTGCGCCTGCAGTCAGGTTTGCCAATGCGACGCACTGTGAGACAAATACACACACACACAAAGTCACTCACCCACACATGCTAAAACCTCATTCATTTAGTTTTCACAGAGCGACAGCAACAATAGTTTGCTTCAAGAGTGGGGGCTCTTTACCGGCTGTCCTGGCTGTTAGGCAGCCTCAACTCATGGCCCAATGCAAAAAAAGCCAAGGGAAGCTACAGCCGCATAGAGGGTGTCCCGGCCAACGTGGAGCTGTTCGCCATGTTGGCCCTGCAATGGAACACCCTCTAAAACGGCACACATTTCAGGCCGTGCTCGCCTGTCAGCCGGTCGTACGGTCGTATGGCCGTACCGTCGCTCACTTTGCTATTCAACGAGCCCAACGTGAAGCACGACGCGAACGCTGGCGCGGGTTACATTCGTTTAGGGTGAATGCCGCACTCCCAACCGTCCGCCCGCCAGTTTGCCCGTTCGCCTGTCAGTCAGCAACCACCCAATTTGGCATCAACCCATCCACCCACCCAGTCGTTCGTACTCGTCCTCGTGCTCGTCCTCGCCGCCACTGTCGTTGTCGTTTGTTTGTCACAATAGGGCAAAAGTTTCACTGTAACCGTTATGCGACCCACAGACACCACCGCCCCAGCTCAACGTGGAACCCAAATGTCTGCCAGCCAAGCCAGCTACCACCCAGCCACCCAGTCACCCACCACACGATCTGCCAGCCAACCAGTCAGCCATCCAGCAACGTTGTCCGCATCGGCACAACGACAACCAACACAGCAAAAACAGACTGCTGCAGTAGAAAGCATCCGACTGAGAGATACCCTGAAATCGATAGGGGATCACACCAAATCTAAAAGTCAAAATGCTCTGTTTATCTATAAAGCAAACACAGAACGGCCTAACACATCAAATATATAGTATAGAATATCTTATAAATAAATAATATCACAAGATTAGGTTAAAATAAGTAAGAACGTTGCAGTCGGACGCAACCGACAGCGAAATACTATTTCACGTCGCAGCAGCCCACAGGGTCATCTATCCCATTATATATTTTTTAAATTAACCTTAAGTTCCCTCTGTCGCGACTCAAATTAGCTGCAGATTAAAACTTTTCATTGGCGGTGGCCAGACAGTTTCAATTTGGATAGAAGCTTAGAACCCTTACCTTAGCAAAAACACGCACCTACATTGAAAGAGATGGCATCTCTCAAAATGGGAGAGGTGGCATCTCTGAAAATGAGATAGAAGTTCGTTGGCGAGCGTAGAGGTGTGGGCACGAACCCCGGTGCGATCATCTTGATATTTTTGTCATATTTTCTTTATTTAGTTATTTTGTATTAATAAAATATTATTTTCAATATATATATAAAATTTGGCAAATCAAAAGACAAGGTCAAAGGTCAAAAAGTCATTATGTGGCGCGTTATTGGCCCAGAAGTTGTAGATTTTTCAGTGGCCGTAGACAAATAATTTTTGGTATGTTCATAGAGTGGGCGTTCAGGAATAGAACTATAAAGATTGGATGCTGACATTCAAAAAATGCATGCCCCTTTTGGGGCGTAACATTAATTTTTGGGGAATCGATAGAAGAGGCCCCCAGTAACTTACCATCCAATTTTGAAGCTTCTAGCACAAAAACTGTGGGAGATATAAGCTGATATTAGTTGCCACGCCCCCTGTGGGTGTAGATATATCCGCCATAGCTTTTCGATTGTGGGATATTACCCCGAGTATATAAACCAAGTCTCAAGTCTCTAGCATCTCTAGCATAGATAGTGCTCAAAATATAATATAGTTAGTAAAATCACTATATATTCAGATCCGATTTGCCATGTCCATAGTAGGCGTGGCCATACAATTTTTGGGCGATCTTTTTCGAATCGTAACAGTAACCCACGTGACAAATTTTTGCGTTCTAGCTTTGAAACTGTAGAAGATACAGTTTGACCCGATTTGCCACGAACCCAATGGGCGTAGATACATCCGCCATAGCTTTTTGATTTTGGGATGTCGACATGAGTGTTCAGTTAAAATCTCAACTCTCTAGCCCTTCTAGAAGTAGTGTTTCTGAGATACAGGAAAATGCATTTTCCGATTTGCCACGTCCCTAGTGGGCGTATCGGGAAAATCTTGACACTTTATCTGACGAGGGTATAAACGAGTATATATTTCAAATTTCAAGTCTCTAGCTTCAATAGCGTGGAAATGGTTTGCGTTCATACGGACAGACGGACAGACGGACAGACTGACAGACGGAGAGACGGACGGACAGCATGACGGACATAGCACAAAACCAATATACTTTTTAGACTTCGTGAAAATTATAATTAAGTATTTATTTATACAATAATGACAATATATAATTTGAGTTTTATAAGAAAATAATTATATAATTTATATAGAAATATACATTTTCTAAGTTTTAAAAATTGCATTTCATTCTCAGGTTATATATTAAACTATTTGATAAGTGCATAAGAATTCAGTTTAGGTAATTGCGAAAAGCAGCAAACGGAAAGATAATTCGTCTATGGCTGGTTTACTTGTTTCATGGCTACAGGGTATACAAACTTGCTCTGAAATACGATGGACTATACATACAGCTATAGTAAACATACACACACACATACATCTATATATGTATATATACATATATATGTATATACTGAAAGCATTAAGCTTTCATGCGCGTGTGTTTGTGTATATGTACGAAACTTTTATTGTCAGCACAAACAGACACACGCGCACATACACACACACGCATATACATATACACGCTCAATGTTGCCTCCATGCTCGAGCGAAGGATAAAATGCTGCAAATTCATGGCAACAACAATAAAACCAACAACAACGACAGCAGAAATAACAAAAACAACAACAACGACAACGGAGCACACGGTACGTATACGTATCCATCAGATAGAAAAGGCATCGAGCAGCATGCTGAAATAATGAAGCAGCAAGGACTCGACTCGAGTCGAGTCGAGCAAGGCAGCCAGGATAGCTGGCAAGCCTTGGCAGTCAGGCAGGCAGGCAGGCAAGCAGTCGACTTGGCTTTGGCTTTAGCTTGGCTCTGGCTCCGGCTCTGGCTCTGCCTCTGGCCCGGTCTCTTGGCCAGAATGAAAACGAAAATGGAAAATGTGTTTGGCTGTGGATGGGCAGGATAACAGGCGGGACAGGCGGCAGCAGGGGCGAAGGCAGCATGCTGTTTGGGGCTGAGAGGACCGTCTCCGACAAGGATATTGCTCACGAGGACAGGATGGCTGCCTGGCTGACTCGTGGTGTTGATGATGATTACAGAGATGCGCAGATAGAAGCTGAAGTCAGGCAGCCAGAGCTATCCAAACAGGCGAATGCGAATCGAGCAAAAAGCGTTTGCTTGCTTCGTTCCTTTCCATATGAAAATGCCTGGGTTTTGTTGTTGTTGCTGCTTGTTGTTGTTGCTATTATTATTGTTTTTGTTGTTGTATAAAGTCTAACACGCCAAGAATGTACAACGTTGTTCTTGTTGCTATTGCCACTGCCACTGCCGTTGCTATTGCTGCTGCTGTTGCCATTGCTCTTGCTTTTGCTTTTACTCTTGCTGTTGTAATGTGATTCTCCCTACCAAGCGCCGCCTTTCCGCCTTCTTTTTCTACAAACAGCAATGAAGGACCAGCACAGCAGCAGAGAAGCAAAAGCAGCAGCTCCTAGTCAAGTCTCGGTGCACGAGTAGCCGAAAGGTCTGCTTGAGCCTTGGTTCGGGCTGGCTTCGGCTCGGCATTAGATTGAGTGGGATTGGGGGCAAATTGCTGGCTAACTCAGAACCAAAGAACCCGAAAATATATTCCACTAGAAATGTTTATTAAATTTCTTGCATTTAAGCCTTGAGATGTGTTGAGCTGAAATTAGAAATCGACTGACACAGCCAAAGACAAAGGATTTCAGCTCGCCAGCTCAATGTAAAATCACAATTAAAGATGTTTCGGCATTAATTATTGAATGCCTTCGAATTATTATGCCAAAACGCCTCGCAGGCTAATGTCCTTTGAGCCAACTAAAATTTAAATCATATCTTGTAACCTTTGACGTTCAATTAAAACAAAGCAACGGCTGAAATATATTTGTGCTAGTAGCAGCACATGAGCTCCATAACTTGTCATCTAATTAGAACTTGTTTCTATGAAATTCATGAAAATATTCTACTTTATTTCAAGCATATTAATTTACAATTGAGTCAGCCAAGAATAAGTGCAAAACAGTTAAAGCCGAATTATTTAGCATTTACAAATTTAGATTTTATTTGGAAATTATTATAATATTTTATATCACACTAAAATAACTAAAACTTGATTTAAGACGGTTTAAGGTAAATATGTACTTCACATATTACACATTAACTGGTACAGTTAAATATATTAATTTACTGGCAAGAAAATGAGTGAAATATAATCTAACCGTGTATAAACTTTGACATTTAATTGCCAAATTTATTCACGTTTAATCTTTGGTTCTTGAGAAGTTTGTTTAGTTTATGAATTAGTTTGAAGTATGGATGAATATAAAGGCTTACTTAAGTAGAAGTAACTTTGATAGAAAATATGACAGCTAGTAGTTCAGGGTTATTAAAAATTGAGCGCTACATCTATACATCAATATATAAATAAAAATGTAAAATTTTTAAAAATTATAAACCTGTGTTTTCTATCAAAATTTTCTTCTTGCTTCAATTTTTGAACACCCTTTATTTATAAATATCTATTTTCTAAAGTGCTAATCACTTAAGGTTGACCATCGTTTACTATTGTGGCATAGGCTAGTTTGGATGATAATCCCCTACTCTTATCAATGTCCTTGCCGCCCATTCGCAATGGTCGTTATCAATGCCCGCTTAGCGCATTGTTGCTGGAGTAAGTAACATGACCCACTAATTGGATATGCATGGCACAGAAGAGCAAGTGAAGGGACGACACCTCCACCTTATAAGCCGGAACCCATGCAGCGCCATGCCCCCTGGGCGCTGCCCGCTGTGTAAGGTCAGCTCGGATAACCGCAGGCCGTGTGCGCCAATTTTGGTGAGAAGCCGCTTTAAGGATGTGGAAATGCATATGGAGAGTAGATGGAAATGAAGATAGATATTGATATGGAGATGGAGATGCGAGACTTGTGGATGTCGTAGTCTGGCGCACAGAGAGTGCGTGTGTGACCCAAATACACACACACTCACAGAGGCACACACACACGGAATGGCTCTGTTCATTCAGACAAGCACAAACACTTGGCTCCAAATATCACCAGCCACATGTCAAAGTGCGTGCAGGAGTTATGCAAATGCGAGAGCTGTCGTAGGACTAACAGGCATGGGCAAGGGGATAGGTGTCGTTGTTATTGTTGGTTCTGCTATGTGCTGTGCTGCTGTTGCTATTGTTGTCTGGAGTGCCGCGTCTGACAATGAAACCGCACCAATGCACTACACAAACTGTGTGTGGCGGTGCCTGGTGGGGACGCTTAATAAGCGCAAAGGCAACTGGGCAGCAGGGCGTGAATCCTTCAGGACGTCAGAGCGACGTTGCCGCGAAGCGAAAGTTTTTCTTTGCCAGCAATTTTGATTTTTATATACATATGTGTGTGTGTGTGGGATTTTTTGTGTGTTGCTCTCCGTGAAAAGTGAAAAACTTTGCAACCCCTTCGACTGCGACGCAAGCAGCGCAGATGGCATCGCTGTCAGCGTCGGCAGTGGCGCAACGACGGCGCTGACGCCGCGGTTGCTGTCAGCGTCAGCGTCGCTGTTGGCATCGGCTTCGTATTTTCAATTTATGGTTTTGTATGCACAGAGCCAGAGACGTGGCACACACATGGAGCCACAGCCGCACTCATGGCAAGAGCCGTAGACAGAGCCCAATGCCAATGCACCCCGTTACGGACTGTGTTTAGAGGGATGCGGAGCATGCAGCTGCACAGGGGTGGCAGTTGGGCGTGGGAGGGTTGAAAGCCTGTACAGGCTGAGTGACTAGATGTCTGGCTGCCGCCTCTGCTACTGCTGCTGCTGCTCTTGCTGTTGCGTCGTCTGTTGCTTCGTGCGTTGTGCTTTTAATACATTTTCGCCAGCTGCTAAACTGAAATCTGCACAGCTGCGTCCCCGACTAGCCGCCCCACAAAAACCCAACTCCCTTCTCGCGTCTGAATTCGCATCGCATGTGAATTATGACAGAACTTTGTTGGGGCCGCAGCAACCGCGAATGCTGACGCTCACGCAGACGTCGCAGTCACAGTCGGCGTTTGTTTTGCATTTTTCATGCTGCCAGCGAAGGCAGCAGACAAGCGGCGACCTTGAACAATTTATTGTTGTTGCCTTTGTCGTCGCCGTTGCCGTTGCTGTTGCTGTTGTTGTTGTTGTTGTTGTTGTTAACTGCTTTTTATTTATTTATGGTATTTTGCTGTTGGTGGTGCTGCCGCTTGTGGACCCTTGTAATATATGCATGCCAGGCAGCCAGTCAGGCAGACAGGCACCCAGAGAGCCGGCAACCTGCCATTCAAAGCCATCAACAACGTGAAGCATCCACCGAAAGGCAGTCAGTCAGGCATACACCAATACAGCAATACAACAATCCATCTATCATTAGTCAATGCTGCTCTTGTCGTCGTCGTCGTCGTCGTCGTCGTAGCCGTCGTCGTCATCCGCAGTCGCCAGCGAAAGTGTTACGTTCAATGCTCCCGTCGCGACGTCGCTTTGGCGTTGGCGCTATCCCAAAAGAGTCGCCGCTTGGTAACAAGTGGTTCTCCCTCTTTTTGGAAAGCCCTATCCTTCCTCCCCAACCTGCGTAGCCTCATTACCCAACCCTATGCCCATTGGCTTGCGGTTAATCTGTTTATACATTACAACAATAACAACAAAAACAACAACAAAATTAAAAGAAAAAGGAGGAAAGAAAAAAATCGACTCACAGCTGTTTGGGAACTGTCGTTTTTATTGCCGTTGTTGGGCTGTTCTTTTAATTAGGCGTGAAAAACTCTCAATGAACGTTGCTGCCGCCCCAAGTGATTGTTGTAGGTGTGCGTGTGTGTGTGTGTGTATGAATGAAACTGAATGAAGTTATGAGCTGATACGCTAATGAGAGAGAGAGAGAGAGAGAGAGAGAGAGAGGCACGGCGACAGCGAAGGTCAGTTTTATGCGCTGGAGAAGCGAAAGACTAAATCACCAAAACAGGAGCAGAAACATCGCGGACAGCTTTATGGCCTGCAACTTGTTGAATGAATGTTGCTTCGAGAGCGTATCTCAAGTCCGACTGTCAACAGTTAGTCGACAATTGTGAGTGGCGGCGTCCTTCGCCGGACTCCCTCTGATTTGGTTTGGGGATTGCCTGCAGCTAGATGTCTTAATTGGATGTGTTATATTTTCAGAATGTTATGCAGCAACAGTATTGATGATGGAAACGTTATCAATTACCAATTGCAACACACAAAGAATGCAATATTAATTAATGTTGCGTTATGATATTCGACTGTTTGTGTTATGTTGTATGACATGAGCAATGCTCCTTTGCTGCCGCCACATTTGTTATATTCTTTAGTATTATTTTCAGCTTAATCATATATTTTAATTGAATTATAAATTTATATATATAAGCTATTCGTAAGTAACAATAATACATTTGACCAAATTTATTTATCTGAAATAGAGTAGAAAACAATATAACATAACGTCTACTTAATGTCAAACATCACTTCAGGAAAGTTCACAGCTTTATATATGTATGTACATACATATGTACATATGTTGGTAACTTAACTAACTTGGTATTTAGATATCTGACACAATAACATGAGCAAATTAGTACCATAATTTAATATAAACTTAAATTTCTTAATTTTTAGAACTGTGAAGACAATGCACAAAACAGTACGCCAAACAAACTACAACTACATATTCCACATAATATAATAACATGATTAGGTTTTAGACTTTGTAAATTTTATGAAATTACCACCAAATTACTAGAAGCCACCGTATAGTTTTCCTCTGAACCTGTAAATGTCAATCAGAAACAAATATTATATATTTATGTCAGTTGACACATCTTTCAGAGACATCTAATCAAATATTCCCTCTGCTGTAGTCAAAGCTTGGTTACATTGCAGTTACATGCCTTATTCTCAGGCCTCTGACAGATTGACAGCCATTTCTCGCCTAACCGTTTCTAGTTACATATATGCGTAAGTCCCCCCAAAACTCTGCTTAGTTGAGACCGATACCACAAACTGGGCTCCAAATTTTCCAATGCAACGCTATGCAGCGGTCAATATTTCATATTCACATGTGCGAGCGCATGTTTATAACTAAATCTGTGTGCGTGTGCGTGTGCGTGCACACACGTTTGTGTTGGCCATCGTAGTACTACGCTGCGTATACGTAA
The DNA here is from genome assembly GCA_961210405.1 of Drosophila mercatorum. NCBI lineage: Eukaryota > Metazoa > Arthropoda > Insecta > Diptera > Drosophilidae > Drosophila > Drosophila mercatorum. The sequence goes on from CAUIUS010000003.1 coordinate 13,647,689, forward strand.
CATGCAACTATTTAGTTTCATCGAGAGACGCCACAACGACTGTTGTCCCCCATAGCTTTACATTCCGCCCACCCCTCACACAAACTTGCCCCAACTAGCAACAAAATCCTGCTGCACTTGCCCCTTTTCACAGATGACCATTGCATTGGATAAACTATACAACACATGGCATTCTACTTAGTTGGCGCCGAGCTGAGTTCAAAGCACAGACGACGACGACGACGACGCTGCAGCCACTGATGTAGTTGATTTTCGTCGTAGTGCCCCCCATTTCCCAACTCCACGCTCGCCAATCAGTGATGACTAGAGCCTTGACACTAGCTGCCAGTTGAAACTGGACTCTGGATCAGGATTCTGGATTGTAAATTATCTGGATAATTCAAAGCTGCCAACAGGCTTAGCATTTCAAATGCAATATCAGTGAAGTGCTTTATTGCCAACTTATTTGTCTCTCAAGAAGCAGAGCAGCATCTCAATCAGGTGTATCTAAATGTGTGGCAATCCTAGTCTCAGCCAATCAAAGGTCAAAGCCTGTCATTCAAAAAAAAAAAATTCTGAAAATTGTACAAGTGTCTTTTATGATTCCTTGATCACAGATAATCTGCTCAATATATTCCACATGTTTTGTGCATATTTTTTAAATAGCTAGAATAATTAGTCATATTACCAGCCATAAAGTTCTCAAAATCCTTGGTGAATTATTAGTCTAAATAAGCTTCATAAATTAATGCTAAATCTGGGTTAGAAGCTTGTACTTACTATATAGTCATTTCTCCATAAACTCTTACTAATATATGTACTAAGTCTATAAAGTTAACTTTCTTTTCTATTAAATGGAAATATGTATATCTTTCTCAGCATAATAGCTGATCCTCCAGCTTAGGTGCAAATCAAAAATTAGCTACAAATGGTCGCTCTTCTATTCAATTCTCATGAGCTCAAATTATTAGTGGAATTTGTGGGCTTCACGGAGTAATCAAGGCTATATCCAAGTGAAATAGGAATGCACTTATACAGTGAAAGCTTAAATTAGGTCTACAACTGTAGAATATGTACTTGGATTAAAGTCCCTCCGTTTGGAAATGCTGGACCTAAAAATTAGCAATAGAAAAGTTTGAAAAAGATATAGAGAATTTAAAGTACACTAATTTAAGTCCGAAAACTAACATCAAACACTCTATCTTTAGAGTCCCCACCTTAAAAGCTCTTTATTTCGCACATAGTCCCTGTCATTTTCCAACACTATTCAAATAGTTATTACATAGCATGGGTTACAATGGGACTACCTCGATTCTATTGCCAGTCCCGTACCCGGTTCCAATCCTGGTCCCCCAGCTCCCAGATTACTGACAGTTCAATTGTGGCGCCGTTGACGTCGCCGGGCGCACACACACACAGCACTACGGGGCACACACAATGGCACACACAGGCATTTAAACTAGACGAACGAGACGCGACGAGAAATTTATGCGGCTCCAACTCAACCCAAAAACGCCCGTCTACACGGCACAAACTGAACCCAGCCCAAACTCAAACTCAAACTCAAACCCAAAACTCAAACCAAGCCGAAGCCAAAAGCAATGTGAACTAAAACCAACCAGGCCCAAACCCAGAGCTAGAGACAGAGCTAGAGCGAGAGCGAGAGCCACTTCCACAGCGAGCATCATGCCACCGAGCAGCAACCACCCAGTCAGCGTGGCAGGGCACAGGCCCATCGTACACCCCATTGCCATTTCGTTATTTGTATGGACCGATGTTGCCGAACCGTCGAAGCACCGAACGAAACGCCAAGCCGTCAAACCGACGAAACGAACCGACTGCCCAACTGTCAGCCAGTTGCCTCCGCTGAACTTATAGTGGGGTGGGTTTTTGTATGTAGCTGCTGTGTGTATGTGTATATACGTGGGTATGTGTGTGTGTAATGTCGTAGTCAGATAGATTAAATCGATGGAAATGTAGGACTGTATACATATACACACACACACACACGCAAGATACACACAGCCAGTCATCTAACGAACGAATGCGCCTTGTTGTTGGTGTTGTTGTTGCTGCGGCAAAATACAACAACAGACAGCCAACGCATCACATCAGCAGCAGCAGCAACAGCACCATAGATCTCACAATCAAGGGGGGCTAATAGAAATATAAATACTACATAAACAGATATTAGTTTTATATGAACTCTAAATAAATAAATATTTATCATTTAAAAACTTAAGTTACTTGAGATTTGTAAACTTTTAAAATAATAATTAATAAGAAAAAATATTATCAATCTAAAAGAAAACTAAATTTTTAAGGATTCAGAAAACCTGAAATATAAAAAAAAAACAAATATTTTGTCCTAAAGCAAAATCATTATTATTCAAAAATATGTATATAAAAATAGATATAATAAAAACAAAAAACAAAGTTTACTGATCCTCTTAACAAATCATGGAGTAAAATATTCGAATATTCGAATATTAAAAAAAAAATTATGTAGTTCTTGAAACAAACGTAGATATATATATATATATATTATATATATATATAATCAAAAAATGTATATATATTCAATTGCTCACAAAATAATAAAGTTCTTTTTTCATTTCAGATGAAATGTATTTGAATACACGATAAAAATATATAGTTAATATTTATCAAAGCTTTGATTTTAGTTTTTATTTCCTTTTCAAATTTTATGTACAACTTATTTCAAATGTGTCATAAATTAATAAATCAGCAGAAGCAATATATTGTGGAATTCGAGTCAAAATAGTCTATTCGCAACACAATGAATTAATCCCCGTTCAGCTTGTACTACGCCACTGCCTTACCGCATTTTCAGCTTTGTTTGCTTTCATATGCTTACTTATAGATGTGTGTGTTTGTATGTGGTGATTGTGTCTATGTGTGTGTGTGTGTGTGCATGTGTGCGAGTGTTCATATAAATGTGCATGTACTTGAGTATATCATATAGTGTATATACAGTGAAAGCTCTCATTAAAGCCAGCCATATTGTTACGTTGAAATCCTTCTTGCGGATTGCAGATCGTACACCTGACTGCGAAAACTGAAGCTGGCTTCAGGCCGTGGGCATTGGGCGACAGCATATAGTGATGAACACTATGAGAGAGTGCTCACCGTGATTGTGGGGTTGATAAGCCTTCAAATCGAAATTATCAAAGCGCATACCCAAACCGAGTAAGTGTCCAACACGTCAGGCTCAGTGTGGTATGAAAATCGCACAGAAGGCCTCCGGCAGAGCAAAATATCAATAAATTGTAAACATTTCTGTCCACGGGTAATAGTTGGCCCAGAAATCAAAAATAAACATACTAATGGAAAATATAATAATGAATATATTATAATGAATTAATGAAAATTATTTTAGTATATTTACAAAAGATTTATTGAAATAAATTTGGTATAATATGTTTAAAATCAAGCATTTCAAACTTCCTCCAAGGATCAATAACATACACTAGGAAAATTAGGAATATTTTGAAAGTCGAATCCTATTTAGTTACTAATCTCATAATACTTGGCTTAATTTAATATATTTACTAAATATTAACTATGTTTACCGATCATAGTACATAACTTGATTGGTTATTGAGCTCTCAATTAATAAGGTTCTAAATGCTTATATATAACAAAGACTGATCTAGAAAATATAATCTGCCATCTATCACAGAGAATCTTAAAATCTATCTTTAAAATGGCCAGAACCATTATCTGTGTGCCCAGACAGAAACGAGCAGGTGTCACTCGCAACAACGCCAATCCCCATGAGCAGCGTCGGACAATTCGCTACATGCATTTAGTTCAAAACGTTCCCGCCCAAAAAACTCGAAATATTGTACGTTTGAACTATTTGCGAAACGACGGCTTAGCCCCTCTTAGAGGTATGAATGGAAACTGGAATAGAAACAGAGAGCGGACCACAGACTCCGGCTTCAACCTTTCATAGGCAAGCCAGAGTCCAAACTGGCAACAACAAGCACGCTGATGATGCTGCTGTTGCTGTTGCAGCTTTTTCTCGTTAATGTTGCTGATACCGTTGTTGCTATTGCTGCTGATGCTGATGCTGCTACTCTCGGTTCACTGCGGCGATGTTGTAAAAGTTTGCGCACAAATCAGCACACACACGAGCACAGAGGGATGTGTGTGAAAGGATACGCAAAGTGTATGAAATAAAAATACGACAGCAGCAATAGCTACAGCAACAGCAACAGCAGCATCAGCAACAACGAGCCAACAACAACAAATGGCATTTTCAGTGCTCGAAGGCGAACAATGAATGCCAGAGAGCCAACATCGTTAGGGCTTAAACCAGCAGCTACCCTAAATTCCCCCACAGCAACATAGCATAGCCCCGACCCTCTGCCGCCCTAGCCCTGCCCAGCCTGCTCCGCTTCTATCTATGGTCGACGGTGCCCAAACATTGACGCTGCGCTGCGTCGCACATTTTCAATGCGCTCGCCTCGAAACGGTGGAAAATGCGCGTCCGTTGTTAGTCGGAAAACGTCGTCATCCGTCGACGGTTGTTTGGCTGGCTTGGACCAGGTCTGGCTCGGCCTGCTAGCTAGAGCGCTGCCTTGGCTTGGCGTTCGTTGTGCGCTAACTGCAAATAACACAGAAGCCGCCGCAGCGGCAATAGCAACAGCAACAACACGAAAAGCAGCGATAGCAGCAGGAATAGCAGCAACAGCAACAACAGCAATTCTCCATTTATATTAAAGCGAACGAGGCGAATCGCACGAATGCGCTCGGCAGCTGCTCGGCTAAAGCACGAGCTCCAATTTTGGGGGACGTGGAGCGTGTGCAAAACAAAGAGCCACCCAGTTACCAGCAACAACAACAACAATACTAACTACAGCAGCAATAGCAATTTCCCTCTCTGTCTATGCATGTGGCTGCTCGCACTCACTATGTATATATGATGATGATGATGATGATGTGTGTGTGTGTGTTTCTATGTGTGTGTGTGTGTCTCTCTCTCTGTGTGCAATGCCATCACGTCAGCCAAGCAACCAAGCAAGCAAAGCAATCAGCAGTCAGTCGGGTCAGGGAATGGGGAATTGCTGTTGTTGTGCATGAGTTTATATACATACAGATATAAATGTATATATACATAAAAATACGTATGTATGTATATAGATTTATGCGAGTGTGTGCAGCTAAGCCGCTGCCAGCCAGCCAGCCAGCCAGCCAGCAGCCGCAGGGGCCCCCTAGCCAACGACAGCAACCACCCACTTTTATCAGTCAGCAAAAGGTCGTTCGGCTATGTGGTCGACTCTGCTGTGCAACAACAGCGAACGATGACGATGATGACTCTCAAGATGATGATGATGATAATGAGGCGACTAAGCACCTGACTCGCAATTGCTGTTTGTCAAGATCAGTTGACACAGCTCTGGGCATGTGAAATGATCATTTTTCCGATTATGCGAGCAAAAGTATTTATCATATTTTTTATCGAATATAAATTTCGATCCCATTAATTTGTAACTTTCCACAGTTATTAGTAAAATTCATTATTAATAACATAATCTCTTAATTTTAACCTTACGAATAATTCATTCAGAATTCAAAAAATTAAGTTCCTAGAAAATGTGATTTAAATATTTATTTTATATTTTATAATTCTTCGATACTCTTGCATTGAAAAATAATATTGAGATAATGGTTTTTGGAATTATTTATTTTCAAAATATTGACAACACTTTTATGGAACTATATTATTCATGGGATCAAGTACAAGTACATTTATTTCAGATATCTTTCTATTTAGTAGCTATTACAAATATTATTAAGAGTCCTACACCCTAATGAGGCTAATCTCGTCTATTGCATTAAATAAAGAAAAATGATTAAGCTGTCCAACGATCAGTTGTCAATAAATCGTAATGCTTATATCAATCGATATATCGATAACTTTCATATTGGTGCCAACCGTTACGCAGCAATCAAAGCTATCGACTTTATGAAACGGGCAAACAACACAACCATGCTAACGCCGCCTTTGTTTGTCATGCACTGAAATAGTTAAACTGCCGATGTGTAGGGATGGGTGGGAAAGGGGTGGTCCTATCGACTCGTAATGTACGAGCCATAGCCATGGCCATGCCTGCTCCAAGCTCCAAGCTCCATGCTCCATGTGATGTTGCGGGTTTGAGCTTGAGTTTGGGTCTGGGTCGGGGTTTGGGTTTAGTGGCTGCGTTGCCGCACGCACGCTCCCTGGCAGCTGGTGTGGCCCGCCTGGCAGCTTTCCACGGAGCAACTGAAAAGGCGAATCGGAAAACTCACAGGCGGAGAAGGCAACAACAATAACAGCAGCAGCGGCAGCAACAACTAATGTGCGCATGTGACAGGGTTGCCGACGAGTTTGAGGCTCGTCGCTCGCTATTTGGTTCGGCTCGGCACGAGGGCAACACTGGTTGACTAGTTGGCTGGCTGACTTGCCTGCTTTGCCTGACTGCTGGTTGGCCTGGTCCAAAGCTATTCAGTACGAACTCTGCACTTCGCACAACAAGACAACACAGCGACAACGACATCGACGACGACGACGACGACTACAGCGCGGCCAACGGCGAAAAAGACGTAAAATTCTGATAAAGCGCCAAAGCCAAAGCCAAAGCGAATTACTTAAATTCAATTTACGCGCCCAGTGCAAAAGTTCATACGGCCGTATTGATAGTGATCGAACGTTGTTCAGTTAGTTGTGTGCTCAAAATGTGGAGCTGTTACTACCAATTGCAGCAGCAGCGGCCGCACTAGGGAGACCTGCTGCACCTGCTGCCCCAATCAGCTAATCTACCAACGACGGCGACGACAGCAGCTCCAACAACAACAACAACAACCGCAGCATCAGCAACAAAAAGGCGCCAAAAATCAAGAGAATTATTACAACCGAGGAATTCCCCCGATTAACTGCAATGAAAACAATGAAAATGTGGACCGAAGCGAGCAACGTGAGTAACCTGATCCTTAGTCAATGATCACACACGCACACGCACACACACACATACACACAGCGAGGAACCCTAACCCTAGAAGGTAGTTTGGCTGTTTCGCTTTGGAGCTTTTGCCCTCTGATGATAATGATGCGATAGTTTAGTTCTTTTGTTTTGATTACTGAGCTTCAGCTGCGTTTACGCTTTGTCTGCGCTTCTTCGCTGGTGTGCGTTTACCGGTCGAGGCAATTGAAAAGCCATTTGGGGAATGCCAATGGGCCCAGCTGCTCGGCCAGGGCAGGGGTCGGGGCACAGACGTTGGCACGCATCACGTAGCCACACTCGGCAGGCAGACACGCATAGCATGCGTCGTCGTCACAGTTGCCGTCGCCGTCGCCGTCGCAGTCGCAGTCGACATCACTATCAATCCGCATGCTCATTCCACCATTCGTTCGCCATTCACCATTCACCCATTCTTCCTTCATTCCCCCGTCGAGGCACAATCGAAGCAACGTAAACAAAAGCCAACGGCAAATATTTTTTTCTTTCAACTTGTTTTTGCTTGTTCTTCTCAGCAATTAAATGAAAGTTTTCGATGAGGTGCGACCATGGAATGCGCAGGGGCTGTGCGGGGCCAGCGGAGCCCGCTGGGGGTGGCACCACATTGCAGAAGCCGGCGAGCAAAACAAAAACTGCAAAAATGTCATACATACGTCGTCCATTGTGTGCGTTCTGTGCACTGCGCTGCTCTGCACAATGCGATGCAGTGCGGTGAGGTGTGTGGGCTGCTAAATGGAGGATGGTGCATGTGTGGGTAGGCTGTAATTCGTGTCGGGGTCAGGGGGTGTAGGCCCTGCCTGCACACATGCACACACACACATACACTTACGTCGATGTTTAAATGTCAGCATCTCTAACTTTTCCATGGGCAGCATCCAACTTTGTGAAACGCAACATCAAAGCTTTGCACTAATATTTTAAATGCATAGATATAATTAGATTGGGTACAAAGTTGTGGTTCAATAAGTTAAGAGCTAGTACAATATGCCACCTTTATATTTGTCTTATCTTTACATCGTGGTTGGCCAGGCCTAGCCTTTGACATTCTTTGGCTCTACATCTCCCTAACATTTAGGTTTAAATCATGATTTGACGATAGTCATACTCTAGGGGCTTCAGCTGTTTAGTTTTACTCACAGGGTCTTAGGGACATACTCAGCAACATACATAAATACACTTACAACAACATACATATGACAGTTACAGTGACTAAGATTTAAGTAATACAGCATATATATTTTAGTAAAAATACTTATTTGTATTGTAAATTATTATTTTATTTATTTATTTATCATTAATTAAAAAAAATCAATGTACATAGAAGTTGATCCTAATCCTAATTCCTAAAATAGACTCCAAAAATGACTTGTATTCAAAATATAATAATAATAATAATCCAGGTATATGTATAGGTCAAGTACTTCTATCATCGGGTGATGTAATTAAGCTCTGTAATTTGGTCGGAAGGTAAACCGATAGCAATGCCTGACACTAATGATAAATCGTTCAGTATGCGTTATAGATTCGATTTGACTGCGCTTATCATGATTCATATAAAATATAAGAACTAGGCATTTCATTTATAATCATATACAGCTAGATAAGTATATGTATACATATATGAGTATATATTTACCGCAAGTTGAATGAACTTCAGCTGGCATAAAGCGAACACAGTTGATTAGGGAAGTTGGCTTGGCTGATTTCTAAAGTGGTCATAAACAAAGATGCCACTTGTCCTTGACACAGTGACAGGCAACCACAACAAAGTGCACACACACACACACATGCTCGCTTAAATATGTATGTATGTATATATTGTAACAAGCATGACTTGCGCTTGGGCATTGAACAGCAACAGCAACAGCAACAGCGACTGCGACGCCGACGGCGGGAGACGACGCGACTTCATTGCTCACACCCCAATGGAGATGGAGCACATTTCATTATCGGTGCCTGTGGCCGGGTCGTTCATGCAAATGCCTCCCGATTTTGCATAGCTTAGGTCAGTTTCCGTGCCATAAAAAACCGAACAGCTGCAGCCGCCGCCAGCCGCCGCCGCCGCCGCAGCAGCAGCAGCAGAACCCTTTTTTTTTAGCCAGCCGCACAAATACGCACATAAGAATATACATGTACATATAAAGGCATTTAACGGTTTTATGTGTATTTACCATTAGGCTTTCAATGGGCAATAATAATGGGGGGCTGCTCTTTGCGGCTGGCCATAATTTATTGGCCACTTGTTTCTAAGCAGCGGCAACCTGCCGCAACAACACACACACACACACACACATGAAGAGAGGCGCACGTATGCACGTGTGTGTATGTACATATGTACATAGTAGTACTATGAATGAGCGAGTGAGCAGACGGAGTGAGGAGTGAGCATTGAATGGCACTCGCTAATAAGCATCAAGAGCAGACACAAAAGGGCAAAAGCAAAGCGAACAACAGCCGCAGCGACAGCGACAGCAATAACAACAACGGCAACGGCAATGGCAACGGCAACAGCTGAGACTAGAGAGGCCGGTCAGGCAGCACGTGCTAAACACATTTAACGACAACTACAACAGCAGCAGCAACAACAACAACAATAACAAGAGCAATAACGATAGCGTCAGCAGTGGGTCGCGGTGCGGGGGGTACAAAAACGATTAAATTAAAAACCAAAACAAACTAAAGAAACGAGCAGCGCCGTCGCCGTCGCCGTCGCCGTCGACGCCACGGCAGCGACGCTGGCAGTGCCACGCGAGACGATGACAACAACAAGGAGAGATACTCGCACAACATGTTGAGTACACCAAAAAAAAACCAACAAGCAGCAACAGCTACAACAACAATAAATGCGCATAATAAACGTCAATTTAAAATGCTAAAAGCTCAACGGCGACGTCGGCGCAAGCGGCGCACTCGGCGACGGCGCAGTCGGCGACAATAATAAAAAAAAGGCGAATCGCCAAAAGTTAAGAAGAAAATACTCACACACACACATACACACACAGAGAGACGCACACACAGTGGGAGACATGGTGACGGCAGCGTCGAACGATGGAGGCCAAAGTAAGCAATAAAAAATAACCCTTTTTCCGGTTTTTTGTTTTGCTTTGCAGTTTCTAATCAAGAGAAAATACATAAAAGCAAAATTGCCGTTGCGGCGACGGTGACGGCGACGGCGACGGCGACGGCTACAGCGAGCTGACTGAGTGACTGAATGACTCTCGAATGACTTTGTTGTCAGGCCGCTTCGGCACTCGCTAATTCTTTTGGCATTTGCCACACGCTCAACTACACACACACACACACACACTTGCATACTTGGAGGTGTATATACGTATGTATTGAGTACATAATTCATGGCAGCTGAAAGGGATTCCCCGATTATTGAGTGTTTGTGCTCATAGTCCTTTTTGCTATGTGTGCTTATGAAGAGATAGAGAACAAACGAAAAATTCTATTGAGAAAGATGGTTTGATGCTAATTTGATCAATAGGCATGGCCTAACGGTCTAATTAGACATGAACAGCTGTCGATAGGTTAACAGTCGAACTTATGTTAAGTCAAAGGTTACTCAAGCCGAACACTGTTCATTTCAATTTGAATAAAAAGATTTGAGTAAGAATTGTAAAAAAATTATAAAAGTGAAAACAAAAATCTAATGGGATCCGCTGTTCTGCACACTCATCGAGGGGTTGTTCCCGTTCCCCAATCAACAATCAACGGCGATTGCTCGAATTTCGCAGTCGCAGTCAATAAAATATGCCTTGATAGATTGCTGTCAGCACTACGACTACATCAGCGACAGCAGCAACGAGCTGCTTAGCTAAATACCAAGAGCAATAGAAACAATAAAACTCATCTCACAGCCATTTACATAGCGATCAAAACAAACAAAAATAATAATAATAAAAAATCAAGCACATTCAGCTGGGCCCCCGTTTCGTGACCGACGTCGATTGCGATGCCGGTATCATAAATAATTTCGATTTGACTTATATTATTAGCTAAATAAATAAATATGAATGAAAGCAAACAAACGAACGAGAGGCAAAGACAAAGGCAGAGGCAGAGGCAGGGGCAGAGGCAGAGGCAGAAGCCGAGGCATGAATGAAAAAAAGACAAGCCGGCGCCACAGACGCCGTCGTCGACGCGAGCGTCGCTGCCGCTACTGCCGTCGCAGGCGCTGTCAACGCCAGCCGCTCTGCTTAGCGTGAGAAAAACCATTCAAATTGTCAAGCGAAACCGAACGAACCGACGGCCCATACGTAATTTTGCTTCTCTTTTAAATGAGAAATCGAAGCACGCCAACTTATTGGCTCAATACGAACAGTTCAGAAGTAAAAGAACCGAAGAACATGGTCAACAATACTAATTTATTTATATTATTGAATTATTCCACCGTTTCCATTGATGAATAAAACACTTCTGCTATGCACTCCTCTCTCTCTCTCAGTCCTTATCATTGGCTTAGGACACTATACATAGCCAATGCATATATACACTATATCTGCATCTTTAACTTGAGAATAGAGCTACTATTTAAACATATGTATGTATATGTGCTATATCCGTATCTTTAGCTTGAGATAAGTTTAGCGAACCAATAATATCTTAGACCTTGAAATTGAAATATATATTTTGTTTGCTTCAAAGGCCAGCAGAGTTCTTTGACATTCTATGAAGATAATACTTTATATATGTATATGCATAAGTATAGTTTTCAAAGTTCCACTAACTGTGCCGCTGTTGCATGTTGGGCGTTGCATTAATCATGATGTTGCTGCTATGCAAACATAACCCTATTTTGTGGCAGTGCGATACTCAACAGCTGTTCGATTGCTGCTGCTGCTGCTGCTGCTGTTGTTGTTGCCGCTGCAAGGAGCTAGCTGCTAAGAGGCGGCGTCGCAACTGCAACTGCAACTCGTTTCCAGGCCCACGCCCACCTCCTTAACCACTTGCCATTCATACGCTGTGGCGCACGAAATCGCGTATCAAAACAAAAAAGGCAACGACAGAAGCAGCAACAGCAGCAACAGCAGCAGAGGTAACGGCATCGGTAACAACGTCGCAGTCAGCGTCGCTGTCGACGTCGCTGTTCTGAGCACAATTAATAAATTATAGACGGCGTTGGCAGACATTGTCCAAAAGGCAAAGCAAAGCAGCACAAGCACAAGCAGCCACCCAACATAGCGTCACGTGTAGCGCGAGTGGAAGAGGGAGAGTGAGTGAGACGGCGAGTGTGGGCGCAGGGGTGTGAGCAGAGGAGAAGCAATGCTGTAGCGGCGGCACGCGAAACCAGTGATCAAAACAAAAACCGAAAAAACGAATTTATCATTACAATTACAACAAGGCAAAGGCAATAAAATTAATCAGCAATTCAAAAACTGCAAGTGGCTGTCGTTGTTGTTGTTAATGATGATGTTGTTGCTGCTCTTGCTGCTGCTGTTGTTGTTGTTGTTGTTGTTGTTGTTTCTGTGGTTGGTTTAATAACCCGAAATAATCGCAGCCAGTGCTCAGAGGAGCAAAGGCAGGCGACGCATGTGCTAGACAGAGATGCACATATGCGTAGAGCAGACGAGAAATAGAGCAGAGACGGACGCCGTGGTTGACGTCGCCGTCGCCGTCACCGTCGTCATCATTAAAACAACATAAAAAGTAATAAATAAATATGAGTGTGAGCATGTTTTGTATGTTGGTGTGTGTGTGTCTGACTGTCTGTATATGTTTGTGTGAGAACGAACGACCTTCAACTTCCTACCCCTGCTGAGCACGGGGGCTACCTGTCTGTCTGTCTGTCAGCGTCAATGCTTGCGTCGCTGTCGTCGTTAGCGTCTCTGCCTGTTGACATTGATAGCTTCAACTGTAAACTTATACAAAAGCCATAAAGAGGTCTAGCAAAAGTGCGAATGCGAATGCGAGTGCGAGCGGGAAAGCGAGAGGCAAAGCGCCATGTGCAAGTGCGGAGCAATCAGCATAAATTAAAGTCGAATGCAACATGTGACTCTGTCTGAGATTTTTCGGCTGATGCTGCGCGACTCCGCAGTCGCTGTCGCCGTCGTCGTCGTCGTCGTCGTCGTCGTCGTCTGCATCCATGCTGCCATGCTAAATATTTTGCATATGCAAATGTAAACGTGCACACACACACTCACACTCACTTTCGCACTCACATACACACACACACGGACGCACACATTCACATAATCGGATTGGTAATGCACCTTGCACGATGACGATGACAACGCCGACGACAACCTCGCGAATTCGAACTTGTTTGAAGTCTTTTTTGGCCCAAAGAAAGAGAGAGAGAGGCAAGGCGAGCGCGCTACAAGAGCACTCGCGCACTCGTGAGTTCGCCGCAACAAAAGCAACAAAACTCGACAGCGTGTTGCATGCAATAAGGAGTCATGAAAAGCAACAACAAACAGCATGAGGCTTGCAGTCAGCAGCCACATCCCGTTGCAACTGCGGCAGTGGCAGCGGCAGCGACAGCGGCAGTGGCAGCGGCGTAAACAAATTAAACTAATAAGCGCAAAAGGAACAACGAACGTAATCATAAAGTAAAATGCAAGAAACAGCGGTGCATTGCCAGCAGAGGCAGCGACGTAGCCGTCGCCGTCGCTGTTACTGGCACAGCTTGGCTGTCGAAATCCATTATAACCTCAATCGGCAATCGCATTTCTTCCTTCGAGTGGAGCGCAACATAATACGCTGCTGCTGCTGCTGCTGCTTGCGTACATAAACCACGGCCAGAGCAACAGAAATAAAGAAAAGAGAGAGAGAGAGAGAGAGAGAGAGAGAGAGAGGCAGTAAGAGAGAGAATGACGGAGTAAGCAGCTAGAGTGGGTGGCCATGTGTGTATGAGTGCATCAAAGGAGCATAATTGGCAACTGTAAAATCATCAAAGCTACTGCAGCTGCTGCTGCTGCTGCTCACAACTGCAGAATAAAGTTGTTGCTGGTCAGAAGCTTTTGCTGTTGGCCAACTCTAATCCGGCTGGGATATGCAGGACAGGCAATCAGAATGGGAATAGAACAGTAGCCGGGTGGAACATTCGAAATTAAAATCGAGTCCAACCAAAGAGGATCTGCATGCTCCGTTGCACAGCTTAAAGTACGAGCACTTAGGCAACTTAGCATTAGTTTCTCGAGTTCGCAATTAGCTATAGAGGTGAAGCACAGTTATGAGAGACAAATTCACATATTCACTCATGCGTATTTCAAATTCCTAAATTTAATTGTGTTTCAAATGTTATTTGAACCAATCAAGCTTAGTATTGTTAGTTAAATACAAAACACAAGCTAACAACACACACACACACACAAACTTGCCGCTGGAACAACTCCAAAATAGTCTATAAGTATATAAAAATAAGCAATTTTAAGACTATAAAGATTTAATTTAGAAAATCTTAAAAATATAGAAAAGTATAGATTAGAATGGGATTAGATTAAGTGAGTTTGGCTCCCACAACCATATGCCTATTGTGACTAAATATGGGCTTAGATAGATGCTTCATCTGAATACTTCCATCTATGTATGTATATCTGCATAGATGAATATCTGTATATCTGCATAGATATGTACTATAACATTTGAGTCCAAGTTCCCAATTAGATACATTTGTGCACCTGATTTCAGTCATCAATGATCCGCAATGCCGCCGCCTCCCACTGGAATGCTACGGGTCGAGCAGGCGAACGCACGATCGTTTCAACGGACTGAAATATCCCAAAGAGCTGAGCAAAAATAGCTAGTCGCATACACATTTTGTTGTTTTGATTATTTTCAACTCGAGAGGCGAGGCGAGTCGAGTCAACCGTTGTGTCGAGTCATCCATCAGAGGAGCAGAAACAACGGCAACAACAGACATCGCCGACGACGACGCCAACATCTCCAAAAATAATGCCAGATACAAAGCCAGCGACGGCTACAGCTACAGAGCAACTGTAAAGCATTAACAGCACAAGGCCAACAGCTGGTCGGTCTGTCCGGTCCGGTCTATGGTCCCTGGTCTGTTGTCTCGGAGCTCGGGTCGTCCGCGTCTGTTGGCGGCTGGCGTTCCGTTCCACATTCATCTGCGACGAACCTGCAGCATTTTTAGTGATATTTTCGAGTAACTAGCACACAGCAGCAGCAGCAGCAGCAGCAGCAGAGCAGCAGCCAAACATGTTCAAAGTTTTTCGGATGCGACGGCGAGCAGCAACATCAACAACAACACACTAACTCACCCACACACACTCAAGTAGCAAAATGTAATAGCGAAATGCTGCCAAATGCTTGGCCGCCACCCCCGCGGCAAAAGCCCAGAACCGGCACTCGGCCAGCGACGTCGTCGTCGTCGTTCACCAATTTCGTTTCAACATGTTTGCAACAGCCAGAGCTAAGAGCTAAGAGCTAGCAGAACTCGCATCCAGAGACGCTGCTGCTGCTGCTGCACATCCATTCAAACGAAAAAGTATCTTAAATTTGTGTTTGCTGTTGCCGCCACCAACCCCTCTCATCTACCCCTATCAGCAAGCCAACACCCCCGCAGCCGGCCCAAGCCCTCGTCGCTGTGCGCTCTGCTCCGTACTTTATAGTCTTACTTTGTTGGTTTTCTACCCACAAGTCTTTCTCTTTTTCGTTGTCGTAGCAGCAAAGGCAGCAGCAGAAGCAGCAAAAAACCGAGGGAAAAAAGAATTTTTTTATAGGTATTATTTCGTTCCCACATACGCGCCGAGGCAAGCGTCAGTCAGTCAGGCAAGCAACGGCGAGGCATGAGGCAATGGCAGAGGCAGAGGCACAGAGCACAGCTAAAGGCAGAAGCGGAGGCAGAGGCCGTGACAGCGTCAGCGCATGTACAGACATATAAAACTCGATAGTAACAGGGTTGTCAAGGGTTTCGCTAGCTCAAAAAATAGTTTTATACTCGTTCCATATCAGATTGCTATATAAATAGAAATAATGAGAGAAATGTTTAAACATTTCATAAATTAAGATAACTAAATCTCGTATATATTTTTATTTCTATTTAAATATTTAAAAAAAAATTTAGAGCATATTTAAATATATTTGGATTTTATTTTAAATTACTAGCAAACTGAAATCTAAAAAGATTATGTAACGAAACTTATATACATACATATATCATGGTAAATATGAAACTTGCAATGTATGTACACTAAATAATCAGCGCCCACAATGTGAGTTCAATGCCGAAGGCATTTTGAAAGCTTGACAACCCTGCGTACTTATATTGCTGCTGCTGATGTTATGCCGCCTGTCTGCCAGCCAGCCAGCCTGCTTGCCTGCCATCCCCTGCCCCTGCACTGAAATCTCCCCTCACAACGACGAACCGCCTGACAGCGCACACGATGCACCGCACAAATATCGTATCGCATTTACTCGCCACTCGTACCAGAGCCAGAGCCAGAGCCAAAGCCAGAGCTGTAGCTATATATTTTTGTAGGTTATGTGTATATAACAAAGGCAGCAGTGTGAGTCAATTGCGTTGCGATTGTGGGAGAGGCAGCCGAGCGAGCGAACGAACGAACGAACGAACAAACGAACGAACGAACGTTGCGTCGTTCCAACGAAACGAGCTCCGGCTCTCTGTATATACGCGTGCATGTGTGTGTGTGCGAGGGTATGAAGTCTATGTATATACAGTGAGAACTGCCTGAAAACGTTGCTGTGTGTTATATCGGCAGATTGTGTGCGCTGTGCATGGCTAGTCGAGTGTTGACTGTAGCTCACTGTACATAAAATGTTAAAACTCTGATTATGACGATGACGTTGAGCAAGAAGAGGCAGAGGGCAGAGAGCATGGGCATTGGCAGCAACGACTGCGGCAGAGCGGAGCCAGTGCCAGAGCCAGAGTCGGAACACACACACACACACACACACACACACATACACAAGCACAAAAAAAGTTTCAAATGGAAATTTTGAATTAATGAACGAAACGAAACGAAATGAACTAAACTGGTTTCATTTGTGCGCTGCAGCGCTGAGCCGCACAGAGCTGAGCCGAGCTGAGCTCTGAGTTGTTTTTACCCTCCTGCCTGCCCACTGTCCGCTATCCACTGTTATTGTTGTAGTCATTGTAGCTGTTGTTGTTGTTTAGCTGTCGCTGCTTTGCTCGTTGCTGTGCCGCTTTCTTGCGTTGCTCTGTTGAAAATATTTTCGCCTCAAACGAAAGAGGCTAATTAAGCCAAAGGAATTTCTCTGCAATTTCGTGTGTCGCCGCCGCCGCCGCTGCCACACACAACACAGCAATTGAGCTTTGAAAACTTGCTGTCGTCTTTGGCACAGCTGAGCACAGCTTTTTCTAGTCGAAGTAGGAAGCGGCTCGGATGCTGTCTGTTGCCGCAGAGAGCAGGAGAGAGAAAGAGAGAGGCATTTATTTAGCAGCGATGTTGGCGACGCAGTTAGAACATGTTGGCTGATCGCTTTTCTGTTTGATTGCCTCGCCGCAAATACGCACACACACACATACATGCATGTGTATGGCTGCACGATACGATTTCGCCGTACATTTGATTTTGCTTTGTTTTGATTTCGGTTTTTCAAGGCAATCAGGTGTAATATCTGTTCACTTTGCCCCGATGATCGCTGTGTGCTTGCGTCTCGGTTCCGATTGGGCGCCTTCTATCTTTGTTTAAATGGCGATGTTTACGAGTATCTCTCTGTTATTGTTGCCGCTTGCTGCTGCTGCCGTTGCTGTTGCTGTTGCTAGCAAAGCGGAAATGAACGGGAAGGCATCGCAGGCGATCAATCGAGATTTTGAGATCGAGTGGTTCGCTCTCGAACAAGTGCAGCCGCTGCTTGGAACGTGTTCTCTATGGGTTCGATTGCCGTTCAAGCTGTGCCAATGTTTGTTTTCCTTCTCTCGCTGATTGTTCCTGGCCTCCTCTCCACTCCTCACTCCACGCGCTACCAACCGCAATTGCTTCCTGTTTGACTCTGAATGCTCCTCTTATCAGTGCATCGTACTGCTGGTCAGGTCAGAGAGCTGCTCCTCCTCAACAGGTTGACGACGGGTCGCATTGTTACGTTTTTGAATCGGGGAAACCCGCAAGACATGACATATGGAATACACTTATAGAGGTAATACCTATTATGAAATCACAACGGTAATAGAATTCCAATGAGATAACACTTTTGCTTGCTTTCTTTCTTTCTTTAAATTCTATTACGTTTTCTGAGCATTGCAATTTCTAGTTTATTCTGAAAATTCATTTAGTTTGAGAGCACGTGTTGTCTTATCAATTATATGAGCGTCACTCACATAATTGCCAAATCGCTTTTGGCAACGTTTAAGATAATGAGACCTACTTTCATAATCAGAAGAATGTCTTCTGTTCAGTCCTAAAATAATAACATAATATAATAAAATGTAATTTAATATATTATATTATAATATAATATAATATAATATAATCTTATTATATTATCTTATATTATATTATATTATATTATATAATATAATGTAACATAATAAAATATATATATTATGTAGAAGTATCTCTGTAGATGAGTGTATAGATTGCAGATAATAAATTGACAGATAAATGGATTGTGGAATCGACGCCTAATTATGTTTGTCCTTGACCCTCTTCATTTAGGAGTTGGCTTAGGGATCGGATCAGTTGTAGAACTAATCTAACGATCCGTACTGAAAATGTCTCCGACAATTAATGATCGAACTGAAAGTTCCGAACTAAGTACAGAGTTGTTTGATGCCGATTTCTTAGGACTTGATCATCATAATAGCAAAATGAAGGAAGTATGTGTAGGTTAAATGTAAGCACTGTCTATATAGCTATATCTGAGTTATATCTCATAATATTAAAGCTTTTATTTATGGGATTAATTACTACCAAATACGTCAGATAGACTTACTGCAATCTCAAGTATGTCATGTTGCACTTGCACCATTCTTTTCATACACAACAAGCAACAATGTCCTACCACTTTCAATGGATTTTCAGTCGCAACAAGTCCAAGTCGTGAGGTGAACAAATAACAAAAAATAATATGCAGGATGGTTCCTGGTTGGCCGCTGCGCTGCCGCTGCCTTTGCTGCTGCCTTTGCCACCTGTTTTGCAACACGATCGCGCTTTTTATGCCCAAGTTTTACGACAGTTGATGTTGTCGTTGTTGCGACTGAAAACCCGTCTAAATCTAAAAGCGATGCAACATGTGTGTGCGTTTGAGAGTGCCGGCAAAGCGGCTAGCACTCGATGGAGACAGATGTGGGCAAATCGCAGCGGGCGCTGCGTGGGTGGGGCCAAGAGGTGGTTCGATGGGGTTGCCATTGCCTCTAAGTGGGTGCAAGTGCTGGCAAAGCAAAAATATTTGCACGAACACACACACACACACACACACACACACACTCATGCACCAGGAGGCGTTGCATGAACACGCGTGTGGGCGGTTGCACAACGCAGCTGCCGTCGTCGACGTCGACGCCAACGCCGCTTGCATTGAACTCGGAAGTAAACGCAATAGAGAATAATACGCGAGAATCACTCAAACCAGTTAGCAACATGCAACACATCATAACATATTCAAATCGCCAGCGCCGTCGGCGCCAAAAGCGACGTCGACGTCGACAGCGGCTGCGATATCATGCAGCATCTAGCGACGCGACGTCAACGTCAATGTTTAGAGCGCCATGCGGCGCTGCTTTTACTCTCACGTGAAAAGTTTGCTGCTCAACGACGCCATCACGAATTAAACTAAACAACCACCCGACAAGGCTAAAAAAAAGAACAGAAACAAAAATTACAAAAAAAAAGTATGAAAAAATAGCAAGGAGCAAGGCTGCATGCCCGAC
The DNA here is from genome assembly GCA_961210405.1 of Drosophila mercatorum. Classification (NCBI taxonomy): domain Eukaryota; kingdom Metazoa; phylum Arthropoda; class Insecta; order Diptera; family Drosophilidae; genus Drosophila; species Drosophila mercatorum. The sequence continues at coordinate 13,667,510 of CAUIUS010000003.1, forward strand.
TGCCAAATACCTTGCAAAGCACTTCTGAAACTAACGAAGACCGATAAATTTTATTATCCTTCAATTTTGCACAAAATGTAATGCTTTATATAAGAAATCTAGCATTTTAGATACATAGGTATGAATATGATATAATATGTATATAAATATTGAAATTTGTTTGAATATGGTTTCATAGAGGAAGATTGTCTAGGAAAACATCGACTTGAATATACATAAATAGTTTAGCAATAGAATGAGTTTATACAAAACTAGATTTTAGACTTAGTTGATATCTGCATGTGAAGAAAGTTTTAAGTTCTTCTATATATGTATGTATGTATATGTACATATGTGTTTAGCTATGATAAAGTATAATATCTATACATCTGGGCAAATATCGTAATGTGTATGTTCGTTTAAATATTGAAACAATTTGAAGAGGACAAAATGTTATTCCAACTCGAACTGGGCCCGTGATGCTTATAGGAGGATCGCGTATATTCATGGCAGAGTCCGGTCAGAGGCACTAACAGGCACTTGTCGTTTTGCGGCACAGGGTACTTTGGCAGAAAGGCTGTAAGAAGTGCCGTGCCGTTGGTTTTTTGAATTGCCAAATATAATGACATCATGTGAGCCAACGGGCGACAACGGCGCACGCATCGATGCCGCAGCAGCAGAGGCAGCAGCAGAGGCGCATACAATACGACAATAAAAACAAAAGCGAAATATAAATGCCGAGAAATTGGTTCAGGTTCAGTTTCAGTTTCAGGCGGCAGCACCCCGTTTAGAGTCCGCGCAGTCAGTCGTCGTTAGTCCGCAGCCTGCAGAAGAAGTCAAAGTCGATGGCGACGACGATGGCGAGTCGAACGCTGGCGTCGCTGCTAGCGCCGCTTGCGTTGACCTTCAATCAAAATTCGGCAAGCGAATTAGAATTGGCGCGCGACTGCTTTCCGATTGGATAAATGCAATTTTTTGTAGGGCCAAAAGATAAACTGGCCAAGCTAGCAAAAAGAAGAAGAAGAAATCAAATATCAGCTAGCACAGAGCAGAGCTCATGCAGCAGCAGCAGCAGCCACAGCCGCTGCTGTAGCAAAGCGAACGGCAAAAATGTTTCAAGGCGAAATTCGCACAGCGATAGCGTCGCTGCCTCTGCTGCTGCGTCATGGTAACAACAACCACACACACACACACACACACCATTCGCCTGCCAGCCAGCCAGTCAGTCAGTCAGTTCGTCGCATAAAATAGCACAGAGCGCACACGAAGCGGGCGACGAGCTAAAAACAACAACCAAAAAGTACCTGGCACGGCACAGCTATAGCTACAACTACAACAACGACTTTGACGACGACGTGCCCAAATGCCCAAGCACTCGCAGATACAGATACAGATACAAATGCAGCGAACAGAGAGATACAGCTACAGCGCTGAAATAAACAAAAATGTTGAACAAAGCAGCGACGGCAACAGCAATAGCAACAGCAACAGCAGCAGCAACGGCCTCAGCAGCAGCACCATCGTCCGCCCAACAGCCACAGCTCGAGTTCAGTTTTAGTTTTCGCTGCGACGGCAACGGCAACTGCGACGGCAGTTTTCAGTTTTGCTTCTGCTTCCACTTTGCGTTGCCTTCGCACATACCACAGCGAAACTCATACACACTGACACATGCATGCGTCAGTCTCTGCTCTGTGTGTATGTCTGTGCGCTGTGGAAATGTACCTTTATATAAACGACGACCCAGCACAACACTACACGAAATCCCAACTGACAAGACTGCCAACACACAAACGCAATACACGCTTATATACACACGAATGCTCGAAAATATACACACACATTTATATATACATAGATACATACATACATATATATATATATATATATATAAATTTATATATTGTATGAGTGTGCGTTTGTGTATGTAGACAGTTACTCAGCACTGTGTAGAGTTGCCATACTGTTATGAATCGTCAAAGCATGGGAATCGCAAAGGCAAGACCATGGGATCGAATATATTAAAGATATTTTTGTAACTAAAAGCCTAATTGACATAAAATAGAAATTTTAGAAATGATAAAATTTTACTAAATTTATATTTATATACCTAATATATATTTATTTGATTTAAATATATATATATATATATATATAAGTTTAAAATGGTTGAGATTTAATCATGAATCATGATATTATATTATTTTTATTTTTGATTTTAAATGAACTCAGCTAGATTTTGTATCCATAAGTTAGGAATAGTTACAGTAGTTACAGTAGGAACATCTGTATTTGATATATAAAAATATTTTTCGTATTATCGTGTAGTAATATGCCAAGTCAGCCAAAAGTATTGCACTGTACCGAATGCCTTTCAGTTGTTTTGCCAGCTTATACAGCCAGTTATACAATACAATCGAAAGGCTTTCAAATATTGCTTCTCAACACACCAGATCTGGCAACTCTGCCAGAGTTTAAATAACAGCCGCTGCTGATGCCACTGCCACTCCTACGACCGGCAGCCGGGGCCGTTTGCACAACGTTCGCTACGATATCGCTTTGGCTTTGGGTTCGTTCGCAGCTAGTGCTGTTGCTGGCTGTCTGTATTTCACTGAAATTATCATGCTGGCAATGCTGTACATTTCCCATGCAACTGGCAATGCTCGCAGCTAAAGTGCGGCTGCCGCTACCCTCCCCGTTCGCTGACAACCGACAAACTCGTTCAATTTCAATGCTTTTTACATAAGTGCGCGTCGTTCGCTTGCCCTGGTGCGAGCAGAGCGGCCGTCGTGCTCGCTCGCTCTCTCATTCGTTCGTTCGTTCGCTCGGCTGTTCATGCTGTTGTGTGAGTGTACCCTGTACAGTGTACAGGGGTGCATTTACTAAACGTATCTGTAGCCAGCGCTTGTGTACGTGCGCGACTGTATGTGTGTGCTCGTATCTGTATGTGTGCGCCGTTGCTGGTTTTGCTGCCTGCTGCCTGCTTCTTGAGCGCTGGCCAGTTTATTTGTGATTTTAGCATGGCAGACTGAGGTACACGTCGCTCTTGCACTCGTGTCGAACGCAAAACGATACGAAAAAATTCGTAAATTTCTGGTCCCGTATTAGCAGCAGCGCGCGTAATTCAAAGTTATCAAAACAAGCCACAAATAATATTCATTCAAATAACATTGCAATTTCAAAAGTGTGTGCATGCAGTTAATACCAAACTAGTTTAATTGGCAATACGATATATACTTATATATATATACATATATATATATATATCTCAACTCAAAAGTGAATCAGAGAGGAAACAATAAGAAGTTCTACGTACTAATAGTGCTACCAAAATGTCATCTGTTCCTTGTGATGTGGTGGACCATGCGGCTGGCTCCATGCATCTACTGCTGGCTGCTCTGTAAATCACCGCTATCTAGTGACTTAAATCTAACACAAAAATTAATAATAATAAACTGTTAAACGTGACAACAACCAAGTGCCAGGTGCAAGTTGTTGCAACTGTATTTTAGTTATCCCATTGCTTCGGCCATTGGCTACTTTGATAAATTGGATAAACGCAGTAATCACGCATCTCTCATAACGGCTCAGCCGAAGATGTGCACAGAGGTGAGTCCACATACATAGATCAGAGATCAGCCCCAATTGGCTTTCCTCATATACATATGTATATCAATACAGTTATCGAAAATCAGTCAAAGACTTTGGCCAACAGACAGTTGCCATCGAGTACCAATCAGATCTGCAATTTGGCGGGATTCTCAAATCAAAGAATTTTACCTGAACTACCTGTACCTGTACTACCTGCTGATTGATCTCGCACAAAGGTTTTCCACTGTCCCAATTGATCATAACAAAAATATATATCTATTCTTAACAGATACGCATTCAAGTTCGATATTTCTCAAACATTATAATATAATATTAATATTATACTACAATATTAATATATTAATATAGTATTATAATAAGCGGTATTTCTTTATAGACAATGAGAAACTCTAGATTTCAATAGCTAATCCCACAGTAACAATATCCGTAGTTGGGAGCACTCTGAGATACATCTCTACTCTCTAGAGTAAGCTCTATTTCACTTATGTCCAATCCTAAACTTGTGAATTCTACGACAAGTAGCAATTAGAATTAACTTTGTGATATATGAATAGCTTTTAAGCTCACCTCGCGAGCTTTTAAGCTAGCCATCGGTTTATCAATTTACGTTAAAGTTCGCAATTAGTTTTATCAAGTCTCAGCATTGGCTTATCAGTGCAACATGAACTTGTCTCAAGTTCAGTCTCCGCTGATAACAGATTGTGTTTCCCCGGCTGGCCGACTAAACAAACGACAGCTGACGTTTCCATTCATAAGCATTTTACATTTTTTGGTGAATCATTCAAGCGCCCCTCTCCCTCTCTCTCCCTCTCTGTCGCCCTCTTTCTCGGTGGGCAGCTTTCATATTTTGTGTTTGTGTGTGTGTGTGTGTGTGTGTGTGTGTGTGTGTGTGTGTGTGTGTTGCACCTTTTACTTAGAAATGCGCGTAAATGCTGACTGAAGCTTCAACATGTGGTTTCAATACGGAATTTTCTGCGCCGCCTACACTTATTGGCAGTGCCAGTGGATGTGGCTCGTGCGTGGGTGGGTGGCTTGTTGGTTGGCTATGGGTCTATCTCTCTCTATGAGTATCTGTGTGTGCACTTCATACACATATGCATATGCATGTGTGCAACTTGGCCTTTGTTGCATGCAGGATAATAACGGGCAGATGCACAGACACAGACACAGTCACAGGCACAGGCACTCCTGCCGCAAGCACAACAACAACAACAACAACGACAATAACAACATCAGTCGTGCTCCCTTGTCATGTAAACAATGCAAAAAGTTGCACGTGCTGGCGCTACCATCATGCAGCGCCATCTATTGGCACACATTTGTGCTAACGCAATATGCTAAATAGCTGCTGTCGCTGCTGCCGGCTAAGCTGGCGTCGACGTCTTCATTGTCTAATGCAACAATTGTTTGGACGCTGACGTCGCTGCCGCGTCGCAGACAGCTGACTTTGCGGCCGTTTAATTAATTACAGACACTCAACAGTACTCGGCACACAGCACACACACACATACCCACACACACACAAAACACAGTAAAAAAGTAAATAAATAAAGAAGAATAATAAGAAAAACAGCAACAAACTTTTAGTGGTCGTCGCCTCAGTCTCAGTCTCAATCTCTGTCGTCGTCGACGTCGACGCCGCTGCCCATTAAGTTTTCTCTTTCGTTAGCGGATAAAGTAGCGTGTTGTAAAACGCCAGCGTCGCTGTTGCCGTCCCAATTGCAGTCGACGTCGCAGTCGACATCAGATTTGTATTAATTTCTTAGTTCCGATGCGGCGGCCGTTTGTGCACTTGCTGTAAGAGAAGATATCATCAGTTGGTTAAGTAATTTGCTGAAAATACTGATGTATATTTATAAATATACATATATAAATATATTATATGTATATGTATATGTATATTATATATATAGTGTATATTATAGATTAATATCTTCGGCATCATTTCTATTTGAAGAGATGTTTCGTTGAATATTAGAAAACGTATAGGATTATTTAACCAAATATATTTCAATAATTAAAAAATATAGTTACAAATATGCTTAGATATGTATATCTATACTATAGCTATATTTATATACGTAAGATACTTCATCTATTGCCTAGGATTGTTCCTTCTGTAGGGCATCCTTGCTTCGGCGCAAACGCGCATAACTTTACGCAAAAATTTGTTCTCGTTTTTAATTGTTCTTTATAGCTCGCATAGTGTGTGTGTGTGTGTGTGTGTGTGTGTGTGTGTGCGTGAGAGTTGTTATTGTTTTTTAGGGTGGTGCAAATTCCGACACGAGACTTAATTCACTTAATTGAGCAAGCAGCGACGACGACGACGACGCAATGACAGCAGCGGCGACAGCGACGTTGACAGCGCGCTGAGAGCATCGACGTCGACGTCGACGTTGACATCGCTGTTGCTGTTGCCGTTGCCGTTGTTACGGCACAAATAGTTTAAAATTGGCGTCGGTCCGGCATGGGCTCAGACGCGGACCCGGACCCACACCCGGCTACGGCTCCGGAATTGGCATCGGCTCCAGCTTTGGCCTTTGTTGTTGTTATCGGGCATTTGATTTCACTTTCAGATACATTAAGACAAGTGCACTGCATGCGCACGCCTTTTGACTTATTGGTAGCTGAGGCACAGCCCACAGACAGTGTTGTGTGGGTAGGAGAGGGGGGGGAGGGAGTGTTGCTGTAGCTGGGGCAGGCAGCCAGCCTCCTGTGCCATTTTCTTTGCTCTTCGATTTTATGAATGAAAGCGCGAAGGCGCAGCGCGACTTGGTCGTTCGTTCGTTGTGGTTTACTTGCTTTGGTTGCATTGCTTTATTTGCATGCATGTGCCAGGCAGGACATACACACACTCACACATACCAAGGCACACTTGTACATGTCTGCTGCCATAAAAATGCCTTTGGGGGCCCGACTTGCGACGCGTCGACGTTGTTGTCGTCATCGTCATTGTCCTCCTCCTCACCCTCTCCCTCCACATGTTTGTAGCCTATGTGTGTGTGTGTGTGCCATTCCATTAATGGCATTATTATCCTTTGCGACCCATTTGGGCTGGCTGCTGGCTTTTTAATTTTGCTGCTCCTTGTACTTGTTGCTTGGCGGTCAAGTGCACCACGGAAAGCGAAAACCTCTCAATGATAAAGTTTAAATAATATTAAAAAGGGAAGCAGCCGTTTAAGGGTTGCCTTGCCCTCCCCCCTCCCCCTTGTCTCCCCATCTCTGCAGCGCGCTGTCTGCTCCTTTTGTCCTTCACGTAAAAGTCTGTCCTCTTGCACAGCCTTGACGCAAAAATGTAAACAAAATGCCGCATGGCCATTTGGGAAACTGACTGACACACACACATATACACCCACAGAGAGAGAGAGAGAGAGAGAGAGAGAGCGAGGTATGCACAGGTAGTCATCACTAGGTAAGCACTGAAGAGGGCGCCCAACTTGTCGCGCATGAGTAATCGACTAAAGTCACGACTTTAAACGGAACAAACAGCTTCGTGCTCGAAACTTTCAATGCTGAAGAGATCGCCCAAGAGAATCATTCAACTTTTATTCACAAGAATTCATAATATCCATGAAACACACCTGTTAATATCTATTATTAAAATTTATTAAATCATTTATAGCCAAAAGTTTGCTAACAACAAGTTAAACAGCTCTTAGGCCCTTGCTACTTATTATCTTATTATCTGGATATTAGCATATCCAAATTCATTTTGAAGCATCAACCATCAGATCTATCAAAAGAGTATTTCGATTTTGCATTATAGCTTCTGTGAGATGATGATATATGGAAGAGTCCTCGTCCCAACATAAGATCATTTTCATGAACCCTGAAATTCTAAGCATATACCGATCTGCCAAATAAGATATATGTATATATGTACATACATATATGTATATATAGCAATCAGCTTCCTCTTATTTATTTCTTTAAATAAAGAAATGAATTCATTCAAATAGTTTAGATCCTTTATCTAAAATTCCAATATGATATAGGAAATACAATTCGGGATCTTAGCTCTTCTGTTGAATGTATCTGCAATGTATCTGCCTTCTAATAACTTGTTATCGTAACTCTTCTGTTGAGTTAACCTTCTCGAGTGCTTTGGCGGCCTTGGTTAGTGTCCAGCTATTGAGTGGACAAATTTGTCAAACCATTCAAAACCAGCTGACAAATTGACAAGCGCAAGGCATTGACCAACGCCATCGCAGTGTGGCAGCGGTGGCTAGCGGGGGCTGCGGCTGTGGCAGTGGCAGCCACAGAGGCTCGCTTGACCGATTGACTGGGCTGCTTAACAGATTTACAAACTCGAAACGTGCCACATGCTTATATATGGTGGATTTACTACGCGAGACCGTCGACAGGCGACAGTGGAGAGGCGGGAGGCGAGAGTGGAGCGTCGAGTTACGGCTAATGTATGCCCAAAGCGTGCAACAGCCATAACAACAACAACAACAACAACAGCAAACAGCTGTGGCTGCAACCAGCAGAGTGTTGCACAAAATCTTATCAATGAGTGCGCATCACTTGCACTTGTTTGCACTAGCTAAGTAACACGCAGCAGGGGATGCCCGTGTGTGAAGGGGGGGATTCACCGGCGACGTAAATGGTGCGGCATTGCTGATGATGACGGCAACGATGACGTGACGTGCAGATGCAACAACAGCATCAGCTACATATAAAGATACAGATACATTTATGGCTCTGGCCACAGATGCACGCGCACAATTAACATTATTAAATCGCTTGCCGCAAATTTGCGGTTGCGTCACCTACTAAGCCACTCGGACAGTCGGACGCTGTGTGCAGTGCGCCAAAGGATAACCCAGCTACGGCTACAACAACAACAACACTCAACTGAATCGTTTCGCTGCTAAAATTTCCATTAAGCTAAATTAAAGTTATCGTGCGGCGGCAGCGCAGTAACACGAAGACTAACAGCCCCGTCTTGGCCTCCGCCCTCTGCCCATTCGCCCTGTCGTAGCTGTTACAAAGCTCTTCCATTTTCATTTCTCATGCGTTGCGTTACGTTGGGCTGCCTTGCGTTGCGTTGCGTTACGTTTCGCCCGCCGCCAACCGCCTGCGCCACGTTTGACAATCAACGAGGACGCCTCTCGCTCTGCCCACGTACAACGTGCAATTCGAAAAGTGGTTTTCATGGCATCATGGCCCAAAAACCACCACTACTACCATCACAGCCCAATCACCCACCCACCCGTAGCATGAGCCAGAACCAGAGTCAGAGTCAGAGCCAGCGCCAGCGGCAGAGCCGAAGACCGAGCCGTAGTCCGTGCCATCCTGGCGGGCTGGTGGTAGGCTTTATTATGTCAGCCCAGCGAGAGGGCGAGAGCGCATTTCACCCAATTTCATTATATTTGCCAACGTTTTTAGCTTTTATACGTCATGGCATATTTCACCACACACACTCGCATTGAATCCACCACCGCCGAACCACCCCAACCCAGCGCTTGCGATTCGTTTCGTTTCGGCAAAGGCTCGTAGTCGGACTCGGGGTCGGTTGTGGAGGCTAGTGTTCGGGCTTGGGTTCGGGTATAAAAGCCGGTTGGACTCGCTCGCTCGCTCGCTCGATTCTAGTGCGCAGGGTCGACACACACACACACACACACACACACACACATAAACATGTACACCCACACAGAAATGTGGGTGGTTGGGTGGTTGGCTTTGGATGTGTAGGTGGTTTTTGGCTGCCAACCCATTATATTATAAGGAATATAATATTATTATAATGTCAGGCATAAAGTACGAGAGCAAGAGACGTAGAGGACAAACAGGATACGGCGAGCGGGCTGCAGGAGCCGAGGGGTCGTGGCAAACCCGTGGGCGTTAGAGCTCTGGCGGCTAACACATACACATATATATGCTTATGTACTTATACTTATATAAATACATATATACATATGTATGTACTTATATATTTGTACGTGTTGTATGTGCGAAATAAGGTTATTTTATAAACAGTTCGGAGTGTTGGGGGTTGTCTATCTCTATCCTTCTCTCCCCTTTGCGCTCGCTCTTGATGGCTGCTCTGCACAGTGTGTGCGGATGTGTATGTGTGTGTGTGTGTGTGTGTGTGCGGACAGCTTTTGGTGAAGCGGGAGTCGGCGTCGCCGTCATAGTCATGGCTGGGCGCCCACCTAGTGGGCGGTTATGGTTAAAGCGACAGTTGTTGTTTTTGCTTTTGTTGCTCTGTGCTTTACTTTATTGAATGTGGATCTGAACGGGCAGGGGACAGGGGGTGGATGGTTCGGTTCTCGGTCTGTGCTATAGCAGAGTACCGTTAAAGCAATGAAAACCGTCACGTTGACGATGGTACTCAGATTTAAGAAACAGAACCACTGAAAGCTTGTCCGTCGAAGTTTCGAACCTTTTTACTGAGGATCGACGTATATTTATTGGGTGCACGGGTAAACCGTAATACACTGGAAAAATGATTATTAATGAAAAGTATAGTACATTGGCATATGCATGCTAATGTAGACAGTAAATATTGAGTTTGTTGATCAAGAGGGTAGAAGATAAAGTACTTCTTAGAGAATTCAGATTATATGGTCTGATCACTACGTTATCTTTGCATAATGCAATCATTCCAAATCTGCTATAAAAAATACATACATAAGATCGCTTTGAATTGTCCAGCATTAAGATAATAAAGTCTAGTGGCATCCCTAGCGCAGCGCGCAAATAACATTAAGTTAGATTCGCTCATTCAAAAATAAGTCAATTTACGCGCGCTGCTCCTCAATAATAACCCACCACAGAGGCAACCTTTGGCAAATCAGCAAACATGCGAGGCCAGCTATACATCCATACAAACAAATAAAATGCACGTCACACATACACACACACGTACACAAATATGTATGTATGTATGAATAACATGATTACGAATGCCAATGCGAGTACTCGAGCTCGCCAGCGATGCCAGCGAGCGAGCGAGCGAGGAGCAGAACATTCACAGCAAAGCACCCTCTAATAAAAGTCTGACCAACCGTTTTTGCCATTCTAAGCGAAATGCACTAGAAAACGGTGTTTGCTGCTGCTGCTACTGCTACTGCTGGTGCTTCTTCTTCTTCTTGCGCTTTAAAGTGTTTTCGAAACCCAAAAGCAGCAACAACGACAATTTGAAACAAAAATCGGAACGCAACACTGCCAAGTCAGTCGCACAGGCACAGGCACAGTCGCCGTTGCTGCTGTCGTTGTCGTTGCCGCCATCATTTATTTTTCGTCGTCGTTGTTGTTGCCTCTTTTTCTGCTACGTACTACAAAATTAAACTCGAGTCTCGGAACGAACGTTCGTTCGCTCGTTTGAACGGGCAACGTAGCGATATTACGTCCCTCGCTATCAACAGCAACAGCAGAAGTATATACATACGAACACACACACACACACACACACACATACAACAGACTCGAATACAGCGTTGTGTTGTTGTTCCATCATCATTATTTACCAGCAGCAGCAGCAGCAGCGTCGCTGTCGCTGCTTTGTTGTTTTTACCCTCACTCACTCGCATACAGAAACTCGCACACGCACGCATACACGCTCACTCTTCTTCTGCTACTCAGCAGCTCTCCCCGCTCTCCGTTTCGACCCACACTTTATTTTTAACTGTGCGACTGTACTCGCTCGTTCGCTCTCGCTGTATGCCTGTGCATGTATGTGTGTGTGTATTTTTATATGGCATTCTCTCATTCCACACTGACGCCGAGTCAGCATTGCGCGGCCCGGCTGCGATGTGGAAATTGTGTGTAGAGCAACGTCAACGTTGTTGTTGCTGCCGTTGTTAGCTGACTGGCCGGGCCTGGTTGTATATTTCTGTGTGCACACATACAGACATGCGCACACATGCATACATATTTACAGACATTTTTTCAATAGTATTTGTTGTTGTATTTTTGTGTTTACCAAGCGGGCCGCTGCGAGCGGCTTGGTGAACGTACGCCTTGATAGCTTTTGCTGCTGCTATTGTTGTTGTTGTTTGTGGCACTGGCGCGGCCGCGTTTCATAGCCGCTGTGCAATTTGCGCAGTGTACGAAAATGACGATGACGATTGTTAACGGCAATTGTCGTTTTTTCTTCTTTTCTGTGTGCCGTGCTGTTTTTTCGGCCAGCCCTGGTTCGCAGCCAGCGACTCGCGCACTTGCCGCTGCTCGATGTTGATTCGCATTTGTCTTATCAGCTCGTGATAACAGTGATAACCGACAGCAGCAGCAACAACAACAATTGCCGTTAGCTTTTCACGCTCACACCAATTTGCATGTTGATGTACTGATACGGTGATCAGTGCGCTTAGGTGTTCAGCTATCAGTCAATCACGCAGTCAGTCAATCAGTCAATCAGCCGTTAGGCATAGGAGTCCTCAGGGCTGGGGCCCAGTTAGCATGGGCAAATTAGTGGAGCAACGATGTAAGGTGTTGTTGTTGCTGTTTTTGGTGAACAGTTGTCAATGGGCAAGGATAGAATCTGAACGTTATCGCTTGAGATATTCAAAGGGGGAATTACATACATATGTATGTATGAATATACACATATGTATAAAGTATAAGGTAGCTGAAGGTGGCTTAAATATTGGAAAGGATATATGTATCTACTGATATAATATATAGTTTAGTATACAGGATGTTTATCGAATTATTGGTACATTATGCCAGAGCAATAACAATAGCTTCTACCTAAATTGTAGATATAAATACCTTTTCCAGTAAACTCTAATCCGTTTCTTATTAGGTGTCCGCTACAGGTTGATTTCAAATTGATTTGTTGCCCCAGTGTTCCTCAACCGATGCATCTATCTATGTATCTTTATTCTCAGCTCTCGGAAAGTGTCAGTTAGTTGCATGTTGATCGATCGCTCGCAGGTAGAGGACGATTGGAAGTGCAGGAGAACCCTGCCGAACCCTGAACGCCGAAGCCACAGCGTGGCTAATGCGCTGCATCCTTTGTAAGGATTAGGCTCGACCCTAGGTAGAGGCGAATGTAGCCGAGCTTAGGCGCTGGGTCGCAGGATTTTCGAGTGCTCAGCTCATTTTTCAAGAAACTCTCGCATGTCCTTGCGCCGAATTCGGTCAAACAGCTGATTCCGATTACAATTTCCGGCGCGCATTCCTTTGTTTATACATATGTATGCAAAAAACCAAAAAGGAGCAACGTCGGTTCATTGACCAAAAGCCGTGACTGGGGCGCCATTCTAGTACACAGCAGCCGCCAACGCGTGTGTGAGTGGCCACAGCTGACTGTCAAGCATGTGTACGTACGTGCACGGACATACTGACAGGGTAACCCGCAGTCCGCAACCCGTCCTACTCCCCGTCCGTCAGCTGAGCCTTGCAAATTTTCAATGTCACCAATTGCGCGCCGCCAACTTCTCTGTCGCTGTCGCTGCTTATAAATCTTCGACACAGCACAGAAAATATAAAAAAAAGAAACAACAACAAAAAAGTCCCCCTCGCACACACACACACACACACAGACTCATACACTTACACACATATACATATCGAAAAACCAAAAACCACCAAAGCGGCCGCATTGAAAATTGCTCTAAATTCGCCAAAAACAGCTGATTTCGCTTTTGTGCGGCGCTTCCTGCAGTGCCAATCGACAACGGCGACGGCGACGGCGACTCCGCCATCGAGCATCCACATCGGACTCTCGCAGTCGTGTGGCGCACTTCGTGCGGCAACATGAAATGGCCGACGCAAAATATGCGCATATAACAAACTACCCAATGAATGCCCGCCACCGTTCCACCCGCCTCGTAAGCGTATTAACCTTGCAACAGCCTCAGCCTCAGCCTCAGCCTCATCATCGTCATCATCATCATCATCATCATCATCAAGACTGCGACTGCGACTGCGATTGTTTTCGTATTTAGGCTAGTTTCATTTGAAAACTACAAAAAAAGGCGGAAAAAGCAAAATACAAAAAAGCAAAAACAAAAACAAAAACAAACCCTTTGCTTTCCCACAACGTCATGTGCCGCTATAAGCAAATAACTGCGTACCCGAGTGCCGCATCTGCCCCTCGTTCGCCCATTGTTCGTTGTGGGTGTACAGCTAAGTTTTCACCCAGAGCCGATGCCAACAACCAGCATGGGAAACATCAGCAACAACAACAGCAGCAGCAACGAGCAATCGTCGCACATATCAGCGCCGTCATCTTGAGCGCTACGCCCTCGCCCAGCGACCAAGCCAGCACATCCACGAACCATGGAGACCAACTCTGCAGCTCGGCGTCTGCTCGCAGCCCGTCTTCAATTCAATTCATTTTTATTATGATGAGCAGCCGCCATTCGCCGTCGCCATCGCCGTTGTCGTCGCCATCGCCATCGCCAGTTCCAAGTTGAACTCAGGTCTCGGTCTCGAAAAGTTGGAGCTGGTTTTTATTATGTTGCTCCAATGTTGCTGTTGCTTCTTCGTAGTCTTTTTCTTTGGGCTTCTTCTTTTTCTTCTTCTTCTTCTTCATCATCGCTCTTTTTTATGTTTATAAAGTTTCTTCTTCCTCTTTGCGCTTTGTATATTTAAATTGCTTGTGAGATCGGCGGCTCAGAGCCGAGAGCTGGCCCGCAGTTTGGCTTTGTCGAAAGCTGAAACTTGGGTTATTTTTTTCACTCGGCGTTGTTGTTGTTGCGTTTCGTTTCGTATTTGCTGCTATCGCACGTTGTTTCCACTAAAGAATTCAAAGTGGCCACAAAACACAGCGCCGCAGACAGAGACAGAGCCACAGTCAGAGCCACAGTCAGAGCCAGAGCCAGAGTTGTGAGCTAGGCCCGGACCCCTGAACAGGCAGGCAGCAGTCGAGCCAGCGACCGACTTTATTGCTGAAGTCGACTTTTGGGTTGAGCCAAGCAAGGCCGGCACAGTGGGACCAAGCTGCACAAATCTCAGTTTCCATAAGTTTTTATTTAGTTTACTTTTTACCTAAGCTCTAAATTTAGATTAAAATATGTTTTTCCTTATCAATTGTGATCGATGATTTGATAGACAGACTAAAAGTTAATTATTTACTATAAAAGAGATATAAAATTAGAAGTCTGATCAAATGAGTTTAAAACTTCGACTTGCTAATTTGCATTAGGCTTAAAATAATGAATGAAATATTCCAAGTTCATAAATATTTTTGAAAATGATTCTTAAGTTTTCATCGGTTTTGTTCCACTGTGCATCGAAGCGGACGTTGCGACGTTTCAACTGTTGGCCTGGCTCAGAGACTCTGAGACTCTGGGGCTCTCGGCTTGGCTTTGGCTTTCGGGCAAACATTTCGTGTTGCCGCTGCCGCTGCCGTTGCTGTTGCAGTTGTTGTTGCTGACGATGACTGGCTCTCAGGCTGGTTGGACGGTCGTTCATTTGGTTCGTTTGTACGGTCGCTTGGCTGGCTCATAACCTGAAACTTGAATATTGTGGAATTTGAAGGTAGCGACGGACAGCGACAACGACGATGTTGTTGTTATTGTTGCTGTTGCTGTGCTCGCTGTTGTTGTCGTTGCAGCCGCAGCAGTAACAACTGCACCGCTGCGTGCGAGCTTTCGAGTCTGCCTCAGCCGTCAATTTGGAGCCAGTTGCCGTCTCCGTCGCCGTCTCCGTCTTCGCCTCCGCCATCGTCGTCATCGTCGTCGTAGCCAGCTGAAACGAGTTGCTGGCGAAGCGTAAAAAAGCAACGAACGCTTGAAGGGGCTGCCTGACTGGCTTTTGTGAGTGCCCCGTTGCTGCTTTTGCTGTGGCTGTAGCTGCTTGGAACTGGCTGACGGACCGACTGGCTGGCTGGCTGGCTGGCTGGCTGCCTGCCTGACTGGCTAGCTGACTGATGCTGATGTTGGTGTGGCAATAAAACTCAACTGCCAGCAGTCGGAGTTGCAATCTCAGCGAACGCAGCTCAAATCATGTTGCTGCTCTCTCGGATGTTTTGAAGATGACTTTCGGCCGTTGATTGTTGGCCAGCGATGTTGTTGTTGCTGCTGCTGTTGTTGCTTATAATGATAGCAACAGTTTTTAACTCCACCAGCTGCGGCAACAACAATTTCTCCGCTCGCTGTTGTAACAACTTTTTGACGAAGGCAAATTAGCGTAGAAAGTTATTTTTGTTTGTTGCTTTTGGGATTTTGATTTCCGTTTGCAAGCTTTGCAGCTGAGCTTTTAATGGGAGAGCAGCAGAGGCGACAGCAGTAGCAGCTTTTGGAAACTCAGCTTGCGCACGAGGCGTATGCGCAATGCGCTTTTCAAAAGCATTCCACATACGCCGTGTGGTCAGCGACAATGGCAAACAATGAGCAATGAGCAATAAGCGATGTAGATAAGCGCAGGCAGTGACTCACGCACACAAACACACATCCACACATGCATCTGACAAAGAACGAACAACGAACAGCGAACCGATGACAAAGATTGCGAGGAACTGCGATCAGCTCGGTAATTCAGAGTTCGCCTTAAGATGCGACACAGTTGACGCAAGCTGCTCGACGCAGTTAGTCATGAGTCTACAGCGGCAGCCCCTATGCCGTAAATACAGCTGCAATGCACGCGAACGCGAGAGGGATGAAATGCGACGGTGATGCGGCTGCCGCTGCCACTGAGAAACAGCCAAATGCAAAGAGCGAACCAGCTCGCAGACAACAGGCAAACAAGCAAACAGAACCCAGGCCAATCGGGGCTGGAAAAAAGGGCAAGGAAAATGTGAAACACATGCGACGACGACGACGGCGACCTCGATGACGATAACAAAAAAATATATATATATATATATATATATAAATGGAAAAAACAAGAAACTGCAAACGAAAACGAAACGTAAACTCACCCTGATGCGTTCTGATGCGGCTGCGGCTCAGGCTCAGGCTCGCATTCCCCCTCTGAATGCAGAAATATACGAGCATATGGCAACCCTTATAAGCATGACAAAGGCCCGTTCGTTCACACATCTGTGCTGTTAGCAAATTTCATATGCAGCGCGGCTGACAGAGTTGCTGAGCATTGCAAGGGGATAGTATTTAAAAACTCAGCTGGGGTGGCAACACTGCCAACGGTTTTAAATCGAAATGGGCAGAAAATTATGTGATATTTCATTAAAAGGAATTATTCATAATAACAGATATATTAAAATATATAATAGATATATAATATATAATATAATAGATATATAATATAATTAATACTTTCGATATTCATGTTCTGCTGAAATTAAATTAAATTTTTACTATATATGCATATTTGATTATTGGAGACTATATTCAGATTCAATATATATTACTTCAGATATACATTGATTGTTATTCAGAACTCATTCTACTCGTTTTCTAAGTGTATTTCGAATAATCTTCATCATATGCAGTTGATCGAGACTTAATCAGTTGATAATGCACCAGCTTATTCCCATTGATCCAAAGGCCTGTTTATGAATTCGGCGTAAATTTGAAATGAAATGAAATGGAACGTCTGCTAGTCGCTCTGGCATTGTTGTTCATTGTGGATTTCCAAAATCATGAAAACGCGGCCCCCAAAAATAGTTTCGAGAAACTCACGCAAAAGGCGGAAGTAATGAACGCAATGCAAAGACGACGACGACGACGACGACGCAGCAGCTAAAGGCGAAGACATTGAAGCCATCAGCCTCAGCGGCTGCCAGTCCCAGTCTCAGTCCCACGCTGATGCCTCTGACCCTGCAGCGTTCCCCCTCGCTGCTGCCTTGTTTTATTTTAAGAAGATTTCGAGCAGCAGCAGCAGCACTGATGAGCAATGCCAGCCAGTTAGAGGCGAGGGTGGATGGCTGGCTGGCTGGCTGGCTGCCTGGCGGGCTAGCTAGCTGGCTGTCTGTTTCTCCATTTTCATTATGGTGCAGTGTCGGTGGTGCTGGTGGTGGCTGCGATGAGCTCGACTGGGCATGCTGGGTGTGAGTTCTTCTTGTTGTTGTCGTTCGGCTGCCGCCTGACTTCCATTTTCTTGATAAGTTTTTTGTGCCCTTTGTCGTCGTCGTCCTGGGCCCTGGGCACGTAGACAGGCGCCTGACATTGGCTACGACTCGCAAGCTCGAGTTGGGTGGCTTTGGGTGGCTCACTCAGTGGCTGCTCCTTCTTTGTGCAGTGGTTCACAATTTATGAGACAACATTCGGATGCTTGTTATGCGCTATGTGCGGCGAGCTTGAGCATTGAGCTGTATTAGATTGCATGGAAGTCTTCTATATATATATACAGATATACATATATGTACATATATACATATAGTGTGTAGATATATTGTTTATGTCAAGTCTGAGTTGGTCATAATGAAGCTGCAGCTTCTGTTGATGACTGTTGTCCACATTACTACAGGGTATTTGTAAGTCATGTATTGCAGCTTTGCGCTGAGCTATCCCTTTTTTGGCGGCAAACTTTAATCGAGACAATTTCACTCTTTGTTCTGCTCACAGGTTAATTCAGCAATGGGTCTTCAAGCAACAGCCGCTACTAAGCGGAAGCATGAGCTGACCTTTGACAGCAAGGATGCGAATACCACGTACACGGGCAACTGTGCTCCGCCCCCGGTGAAGGCCAACAAATGGGCCATGAACAACAACAACTACCTGGAATCGCTCGAGGAGCAGCAGCAGCAGCAGCAAACAGCGGAACAGCTCACAGAGTCCAACAACAATAATGTGGAGCCCGCCAAGCCAGCGCAGAGCAAGGGTGACGAAGTTACTAACAAAAGCACCAGCAACATCAAGAGCCCTGCGGAGGTGCCGCTTCCGCCCACGGCGAGTGCTGCGATACCCGAGGACAACATCGCCAAGCTGGAGGTGGTCGCCGCAGTGCCCTGCGAGCCCTGGTCAACGGCGGCGTCGCCCGTGGCGGCGGTCAACAGCGAGCCAGTGGACTGCATCTCCAAACTGCAAGCCGTGGCCGTGCCGAGTGATCCCTGGGGCAGCATAGCGACGCGCTCCACCCTCGCCACCACGCTGCTGAGCGCGGACGAGCTGGACGACGATGATGATGACTTTGAGGATGACTACGAGGAGGAAGAGAGTATTATACCCACCTACTGTCCCATTCGGTATCATCCGTTTGCCCAGCAACAGCAGCAGCAACAGCAGCAACAACAGCAGCAGCAACAACAGCAGCAACAGCAACAACAACAGCAGCAGCAACAACAACAACAACAACAGCAGCAACAACAGCAGCAACAACAGCAACAACAGCAGCAGCAACAACATCAGCAACAGGCGGCTGCAGCTGCGGCTGCGGTGGCGCAGCAGCAGCGCAGCTATCCTCCCGGCTATGGCAGCCGACCTTCCTACTACTCGGAGCCGTTCCCGCAGCAGAATTGCTCGCGCACCGGGAGCCCGCAGCATATGACGCCGCGAGGATTCGCTGCGCCGCAGTGGACCACGACAGGCGCCGGCGCGGGCGCAGGCTCAGCCGGGGCGACAAGTAGTGCAGCAGCCACGCCCAGCTCAGCGCAGCAACAGCAACAATTCTATGAGAACGGTGGCGGCGTTGGCGTCGTCTATGCTCAGCCAGCGCCTCAGCAAACGATTCGCTGTGCCGAGAACGGCAAGTCGTACTTGGATCTGGGCTGCAGCAGTGTGACAACTGCCACGCCGACCACCGCGTTGCCCAGTGGCAATGGAGTGGCCGCTCCGGCTCCGTTTGTGGCAGGTGGGCTGCCGCTGCCGCTGCACGGGCTGCCGCTGAAGCGCTGTTGCGACGGACGTGGCGGCTGGTGCAGCGCCAACCGCAGCTGCTACAAGGACACGCGACTGAAGATTCGCAATCTGTCCATGTTCAAGCTCTCACGCTTCCGCCAGGTGTCGGAGCAGTCACTCTACCGCTCTGTGCTCATTTGCAATACGCTGAAGCGCATCGATCGAGAGATCGAAGCTGAGGCCAAGGAGCTGCACCACGCGGCGCAGCAGCACCATCAGCAGGCAGCAGCCGCAGCCGCTGCTGCCGCCGCACAGGCAGCGCAGTATCATCCAGCCTACCAGCAACAGCAGCAGCAGCAGCAACAGCAGCAACAGCAACAACAGCAGCAATCACCGCCTGCGCCGCTGCATCACCAGGACTATGCGCCCGTGCTGAACTGCGCACGGCTGGCCAACATGGATCACTACCAGCAGCTGGCGCAGGTGCCCAGTTTCCAGCCGCAGGCACCGCTTGGCTATCACGAGCGCCTGGAAGCGCCGCCGCCGCCGTACAGATCTGCAGCTGCTGGAGTTGCTCCTGCTGGCTTTCCGGTAACGCAGCCTGGACATGTGGCAACCGCCTCGGCGAACTCGGCGAATTGTGATACGTCCTGCGGCACCACACTGCATCCCTACGACCACTATCCCTTCCGGGAATCGCAGTCGGGCCGTGCCACGCCCTTCCCCACCTGTCAGACGACAGCGACGCCAGTGGCAGTTCCAGCCACAGCCTCTGCACCGCCCGCTGCCAATGCGGCTAGCAGTGCTAGCTTAATCCCTGCCATCGTCAGCTCCAGCAGCAGCAGCAGCAGCACCAGCGGATCCGCACCAGCCACAACTGGCCAGGCCGTAGTCTGCTCCAGCGCCACCTCCACCAGCAGCAGTAGCAGCAGCAGCCCCAGCAGTTCCTCGTCGAGCACGGTCAACGCGTGTGACTCGAGTGACTCGGGCTATGCGGACGACGACTCGACGCGCTCCATCAACTGGAGCTCGGTGCTCAGCCTCAGCTCGCAGTCGGCGCTGGATCCGCTCAACAACAACGATCTGTTCAACATACTCCCAGCTGCCGTCACGCCCACAGCGGTGCCCGTATGCATAGCGAGCAGTGGCTCCACTCTAGCTTTCAGCGGCAGTTTCACCACGGTGCAGGCCAGCGCCAGTCAGAGCAGCAGCCAATCCTCCGCCTCCTCCACAACGGCCACGTTCACGACTCTGTCGACCATTTCATCAGCGACGCACTCGCTGACGTCCTCCTATGTGAGCAGCATCAGCTCGAATGTGTCGGCAGGTGCGAATACGTGGGAGTATGGGTTCCTGGACATGGAGTTCGGCCTGGGATCGGAGTTCACAGAGCTGGTGCCCAGCTGCAAGCTCAGCTCCGACGAGCTGTTCAAGAGCGGCTTGAGCGCAAACGTCGCTAGCTCCAACGAGCTGGAACAGCCTGCTCACATTATGGTCGGCAGTTAGTATCAGTTGTAGGTGTTCGATTGCGCCGGAGACGTTGGCTGTGGCAGCCGTCGGGCTTAGCGTGCTGGTCACGCCCGCCTAGGTGGCGCCACAGCCCAATTCCAAGCAGTATTCAATATGTGTAATTGTTGTAACAAACAAATGGAAAAGAAACACTGTAAACGTAATTTCGAATTATGCTCAGGTTGTGAACGTGCATGTTGCCCCGTCCCTCCCCCTAATTGCTCCCCCTATCCGGCCACCCCCAATGAAAAGCGGCCCAATCCCACTTTACCCAAAAAAGCCCAGCCAACAAGCAATCGCCGCCAGGGGGCGCACATAATTGCAATTGTATTGAAAATGAAAAGAAAAAACTAAGTGAAAATTAAAAAAAAATGGTATGACAAATGAAAACTATTAGCAAATTTTTTTAAGTGTATATATTGTAAAATGTCAAATGTAATGATGAGAACAACTTCTAGCAGCTAAGTTAAAAGCAAAACAAAATTACATATACATATATAGTATATATATGATAAATATATCTATATTAGCGCGTATGACATGTAACTTTAGCTTTGTTAGTTGCAATTGTTGCAGTTTTTCGATTACACTCACACACATTCACACTCACACAAACACTGCAGAAATCGCAAGAATACAAATTTTGCAGAAAAAGAAAACAGCAAGTAAAATTTGGTAGACAAGAATAACAACAAAAACAACAACAGCAAACTAAATCGAAAAACGTTTACTATATTGTAGCCATAAGTATTATTATTTATATACAAATGCAAAACAAAAAGAAATGAAAAATGAGAAAACATCTTAAAACAAAGTTTTACAAAAAAAAAATTTTAAAAATTAAAAAAATATTTGAAAAAACAAAACAAAACATACAAGCAAATATAAAGAATTTGTTTACAAAAATAGACAGTGTTTTTTGTGAGGGATTTCAATGGAGGAGTTGGAATTGCAGCTTTCTGAACTTATTTTGATATTTGAAGCTACAAAATTTTTCATCAGTGGATGTTAGACATTGCGCCATCTACTGTATACTATAAGAACTAAATACTATGGTTGATACATTTGCTAAGTGGAGACTTGCCAAACAGTTTTATGGTAGGTGCCTCTTCTAAAAGTGAAATGTAACAAAGCGCCATCTACACATATTAGTTAATACAAAAAGAGCCCTCTCTGTTATAAAGATTTAAATTATAGGTAGATGTATGTGCTAAATAGTTTTCAATAGGTAGATGTATGTGCTAAATAGTTTTCAACGACTGCTCAGCGCCATCTATAGCTCACATATATATTTGCGTTCAAATCCGGTGATGACATTACCCCATCTGCAGTTCATATTATACTTTTAATTTCGGTTTATGTCTTTACTAAGTAATGTGGAGCCATCTATATTTCATTTAACACTCAAATATTTTGCACACACTCCGAAAAATAGTAAAGTTTATTGTAAGATAAACTTTTGGTGAAGAACTTAACTATAGTTTTGCAGTCTATTGCTGAGGATTTAACATTTAAAGTTAATAAATTCTTTGCGAAAAGCGGATATGGCAGATAAATCAACAGGTGGCTAACTTTATTGAGTGGTGTATTACAAATATTTATATTAATATAAAAGCGATTTTAAAATCCTCTGAATATTATTATAACAGAGAACTTTTATGCTAATTAACATTGACAAAATCAGCTGATTTCTTTAACGTTAAACTCGTATTGCACTGTTAAAAAAACCAGTTGGCAGTCCCACTGATAGTTTTGTTCAGTTGGCAGCTTCGTAACCTGTTGAGCACCTGTTATTAGTTTGTCTTCTTCTTTGGTCGCGTGCGGGTGTGTCGCGGCCGTCGGTTTCAATTGCGTCGGCGGCATTGTTTATAAAATCAGTTCACCAAGCAGCGCTCGCGTGTTTGTGTTTCTGTTAAAGTTATTCTGCGCGTTGTTTATATGTGAGTTTCGAAATGCCGCCAAGGGATAGCTAATGAATATTGAGAACATCGTGAAAGAGCAAAAGTATAATAAAACCGCAAAATAATTTTTTTTGAAGAAAAAGAAGTTAGCAAGTTGAAGAGTTCTACAGCGGCAGCAGCATCGCGGCTGGCGGCGGCGTAGGCTGTAAAAATAGTTGTCTGTCTGGTTTTTGTTTGTGCATCAGGCTGTGTGTGTGTGTGTGTGTGTTTGTGTGTGTATGTGTGTGTATATATGCTGCAACAATTTAATTGTAAACTAAAACAGTTCAATTACAAGCAATTACAAATATGTAATTTGCTTTAAACTGAATTTGCGCCTGGGGCTGTAATTAAATATTTCAGTTGCCAATGTAATTGGCATTAAATAAACAAATAGTCAAAAGATAGGCAAATACATGCAAGCGCATGCATGTATTTGTATTTACAAATAAACACACACAACAAGCAAAAGGCAATCGCAACAATTACAACAATGATGGTGATGGGGAACATTTGAGTGGAGGGGCTAGAGTTAGCAGCATAAATGGCGTAATCATAATCTTTTTGCCCTCTTTTTAATGATTCAATTAAAAGCGCAAATTGCAGCCCAGAAATTCAATTTAGTCAATGTGCGGTTGCCGACGCGTCGCGACGTCGACGTTGACATTGAGGTAGCAGAGGCCAACGCGTCGCTGCCCGTTGATTTCTGGTTGCTGTTTGGTGCTTGCAGCAATACGTGCCTCGCGTGCAGTTTATTTTATTCTTTTTTTGCGCTATACTTCGAAACGTCATATAAAAATATATTTACTTTTGCAGTATATTTATTTAGTATTATTAATTTGTAAAAAAAAGGAAAATCATTCGGAATAAAACCAGTTTTATTTGTGAATCGGTGCAAAAAAAAAAAAAAACAAAACCAAAATGTTTGAAATATTTGCGGCGTGGTTTCTGTGTATACGTGTATATGTGTGTGTGCTTGCCCTTCAGTCAAAGTAACGGTAGTTTATTGCAGCGAAAGAAAGACCTAAACGAATGTAGGGAGAGGAGCAGAGACAGCGAATGACTGCCGTCACATTTTTTGCCCAGCAAAAAAAGAAACAACAATAACAACAATTGACGCCGGCATTGGCTTGAAAGTAAAATACCAAAAAAAAAAAAAAAAAAAAAAAACGCAATAGCGGCCACATTCCAAGCGACAGCGAGCGGCCCCCAAAGCTCAGGTCAGCCGCCCAGCGGCTCTCTCACTCGCACAGCAGCTGCACCAGCATCAACATCAGCCTCAGTGGGTAAGTCAACTACATCAACGTCAATTTTCTGCTGCGGCCGTCTTTTTTTTCTGAGTTGTTCGCCCCTGCCTCTGCCCCTGCCCCCTTTCAGTTTCAATCTGTCATGTTATTATTTCTGTTGTGCCGTTACGCCCGCCGCCGCGACGGCCGATGTAAAGAGATTTTTGCGTAGAAATTACATATTGTTTCATATTCACATCGCTCTCAAGTACTTGTTGATTTTGTTTGTTCGTTTGTTATTATATCCTGTACGGATTGGATGTCATCAGATACATAACTACAAAAGTAAATACACAGTTCTTTTTGCTTATTTAAAGCATCAACGGATCCCCAATTGTGTGAAATATTTGATAGCAAACACGTGAAATGTAATTAACGTCCATAAAAGTACTTGGTCTTAACGGTACAAAACAGGGTATCTGCTAGTGACAAATTTACCTCTAAGCTATTTTAGCTCTTTGCCGTTCGCTGTTTATGGGTCTTCTTCTCCTACTTCCCACTAAAGCAGCGAATCCACCAATGGGATGTCAGTTTCAGATCATCAAAGAAACAGTAAAAAAACCCATATTCCACTCAACTGACTTAATTATGTTAATTAAGAATAGCTATGCCTCTAATGTAATGTGCAGAGAGTGTTTTGTGAGGTAAATGGGGTTTGGGGTTATGGGAGCTTGGGGGTACGTGAATAGGTAGCAAATTTGTGTAGTTGCCAAGGCAATCCCCAGATTTATACAAAGCTATTATATATTGAATGTATACCTCAAAGATTATTCAATTTTTTTTTTCATACTTGTGATTGTTAAGTGTGAAATCACTTCAGAATTGAACCAAGGCTTTTTTTTATTTGTATTTCCAATTCGGCCGCGCAGTTAATTAATTTTTATTTTTAACGATCTTTTAATAACCAAGTAACAAAAAAATCGAAATAGAGAGACTGCCAAAATGAAAAGAGAGGAAGAAAAAGAGAGATCATGATCTATGGCATTGAACTTCGTCGCTGTGTTGACCTTTCAATCATCTCGTAAGTTGATTGCTGCCATAATGATGAGAGAGAAATACATTTAATAACATTGTTTTGAAATTGAATGGAAACAATTAATTGTGGGAAATGTGAATATGTATTATAAATGATACTTATAAAAACTGATCGATAGATCGAAGATAGATTAACTGGATTTGACTTAAATCATCAAGGCATCAGCTACTTTATTCATAAATATTTAATGTTTAAGCGCATTTTTAGCACTAATCCGGTTTAGGCTAATTGAAATTATATCCTCTGCTCTCTTATCAATCGTTTATACCTACCTGATCGAAGCATTCAGTTGTAGAAGCACACAAACCTCTATTTTTATAAAATGTATTGCGAAACTATAAAAGATGCATATCTCGTACTTTTACCCTACAGACACCTCTCTGTGCTCAGCCTCGTTCACTAGAGAATTTCGTAATTTTTGCAAATCACAACAAACAATGGGAAAAATGCGAACGGCGTGAAACACAGAGGAAAAAAGACAAGAAAAGACCAAAACAGACGGCGGCGGCGGTGGCGGCTTTTTGGGAACCGCCTTCTTAACAATAGAAAATCTCTGAAAGCCGTCGACGGAACTGCGTCCAAATGGCGTGTTGCACAGTTGTTGTTGCTGCTTGCCGGAAGATATTTTAGACTGGCTTGCAGCGAGGCGGGCTTTTATACATATATAAACACACATATAGAGTGAGCGAGGTTAGCAGGGGCCGCGAGAGCTGGACAGCGGTTCCGAACGTGCCTCCGTGTTTGGACAGAAACAAGTTTTATAGTTTTTACGCTGACGTTGACCAACAGTCCATCGAGCTCCGCACAGCTGTTGTTGTAGTTCTTTTGCCGGGACGGCCCTAAACTGCGCCCAGCTAAAAACCAGTCCAGCTTAAGTCCCAGTCCCACACACCCAGTCAATACCCCAGTACACTTTATGCGCCGGCCCCTACTGTTGTGTTGAACTAGTTGCGGTGTATCAAATCAAGTCTGACCACGAAACGACCCTAGCAGACACTCTGCCCCACACCCTTTGTGCAGCTTGTCGCACTTTTCGGGGCTACTTTTGCACAGTTTGGAAATTAACTGGTTGTTTTGCTTGTCAGCTGCTGCTGCTAGTGCTGGTGCTTGTGCATGTGGAGTCTTTGCTGTCTCAACTACTTCGCCTCAGCTCCTTATCCACCTCAGTCGCCACTCATTTTATATTGTTCGATGGCGCCGTGCAGACAACTTTATGTTAAAGGCCCAAAATGCGCTCAAAAGTTTTCGACTGTCCCGTCTGGGATTGCCTGAAAGTTGTGGCCCAAGCTGGGCGGCTGCGCCGGATTACATTTGGCCGCCAGAAGCCACCCAGTCAGCCTGCCACCGAGTCAGCCAGCCGACCAGCCAGCCAGGCAGTCTACCATTTAGCCGCGGCAGGAAGAAAGCGAGGAAGGAAGTTGATTTTGTACAACTTAACGCTTTTCTTTACGCCTGGCGTGTGTCTGGCCCCATACCCCAAAATGAAAACCCGCCGGCAAACGGGTACAAAAAAAAAAGATTTGGAGCGAGGCTAACTGCTTGAATTGAATAGAGATTTTGTCTTTGGATAGTTGCTGAAATGTCCATAATATTATAAACAGGTTTTCTCTTGTAAGTACACAAAAAGTCGAGGCTGTGTTTTCGTTTAGATAATTACCAACTTTTTATTATCTATATAGTATAAAGACATGGTTCCTTAAAAAATATATTTCGTATTCTATTCAAAGGAAGACAACTCAAAGGATTTCATAAATTAGATTTCAGTACAAAAATGCGGGGCTATCAAATAAGGTTAGAAAGTGGAATTTATTTACCCTTTGTTGCTGATTCTTCAATCATTTTAGATTCCAATTTATTATAAAATAAATGAAAATTCCAGGCACAGAGGTGCGTTAAAATAGGAAATATTTTTGGCGTAGAAAATACGAGTTTATGAATAGCTGATGGATCAAACGGATTGTACGTCAAGCTGTTTACTTTATAAACAAATTTTACGTTTTGATTCGCATTGTTGACAAACACAAAGAATATGCGTAAAATGGATTGTTTATGGTTATTTTATATATCTATTGTAAAGTGCACCTTTTAAAGAACTATCAATATTAAAAGCGCTAAGCAGATACAACATTTTCCGTCTGTCTTTTGTATCAATTAAAAGCTTCTGGACCTCACGACACACAAATCATCTAATCGAAAGATAGAAAATACAGGAATATTCACTTTTGCGTGTGGGGTTTGTGAGCCGTGAGTGTCCACAATTTGGCAATTGTTTTGAAAGATATTTGCTATGCAGTGGGATCCACTGTTTAATGACCAAAAGTGAGTCCGAGTGGTTTGGGAGTGGGTGTACGAGAGGTGCGCGGCGCAAATGGCCAGCAGCGCATCATCTGCACACACTAAATTTTTAATCAAGCATCTAGCAGCCCGTATCTGTATCCGTATCCAGCAAACAGCTCCCAGCTGCTGTGAATCCGCCCGTGGAGTCTTTGTTGCCGCTACTACTGCTGCTGCTGCGAGCTCAAAAAAAATGCAATCAACGTCAAATGCGCTCCGAAACTTTGCGCAAAATAATAGAAAAGCCATTAATTTCACTTCTCGTCGAAGAAAATGCAAGAAGCAAAACGCAACGCGGAGGAGCAGCGCGTTGTCTTTTTACGAGGACCCAGCCGTGGCACATGGCCAGCGAAAGGAGGAGCATGTGCCCAAGTAATTTTTAATTATGCGCTTAACGTGCGGAAAGCTCGATGCCAACAACAAAAATGTGATTATTGGCATCACATTCTGGTCGAAAAGTCAGTGCCAATTATCATTATTCGAGTTTTCCAAAGGACGTTCTTCTTCTGTTGCTTCTTTCGTGAGAGTTAAAAAGTGTGAAAAAATGATTAATAACATTGAAAAGTTGCAAACAATGGCACTAGAATTAGTTAAAGTGGAATACAAATCTCGCTTATAAAATATCTTGTACACAAATGAGAAATTTGCAGTTATATAATAAAGAATGTATTAAGTTTAGTTGCATACATTAAGTAAATAGTATTCGAATTTTTAAGTTTTTGATAATATTTATTATTGAATAAATAATAATTGGCCTACACAATAAATAATAGATAAAGTTTTGAAAATGTTTTAGCTTTTAGTATTCCTTTTTTAACTGTTACGGCTTTTACATTTACTTTATTTATTTATTATACTTGGGGCGGATCGGATCTGAATATATAGTGATTTTACTAACTCTATTATATTTTGAGCACTATCTATGCTAGAGATGCTAGAGACTTGAGACTTGGTTTATATACTCGGGGTAATATCCCACAATTGAAAAGCTATGGCGGATATATCTACGACCACAGGGGGCGTGGCAACTAATATCAGCTTATATCTCCTACAGTTTTGGTGCAAGAAACTTCAGAATTGGATGCTAAGTTTCCAGGGGCCTCCTCTACCGGTTCCCCATAAATTATTGTTAAGCCCCAAAAGGGGCATGCCGTACAAAAAATACCCTGTAATTTTCGCATTTTGAGTGTAAGCATCCACACTTTACAGATCTATTCCTGAACGCCCACTCTATGAACATGCCAAAAATTATATGTCTACGCCCACTGGGGGCGTGGAAATTCAAATCTGAAAACTGCAGCTTCTGAGGCAATAACGCTCCACATAATGACTTTGTGACCTTTGACCTTGCCTTTTGATTTGCCAAATTTGATAAATGTATCGAAAAGAATATTTTATTAACACAAAATAACTAAATAAAGAAAATATTACAAAAATATCAAGATGACCGCACCGGGGTTCGTGCCCACACCTTTACGCTCGCCAACAAACTTCTCTCATTTTCAGAGTTGCCACCTCTCCCATTTTGAGAGATGCCATCTCTCTCAATTTAGGTGCGTGTTTTTGCTAGGGTAACGGTTCTAAGCTTCTATCCAAATTGAAACTGTCTGGCCACCTCCAATGAACATTTTTAATCTACAGCTAATTTGAGCGGCGACAGCGGGGATTTAAGATTAATTTAAAAATATAATCTTATAGATGCGGCTATGGGGTGCTGGGACGTGAAAAAGTATTTCGCTGTCGGTTGTGTCCGACTGCAACGTTCTTACTTGTTTTTTTGTTTGTTTGTTGTAAAAAGTCGGATTTGTTTTGGCGCTGGTTATTCACAATAAAGTTTTTCACTACATAGTGCAGAGGGTAAGTGTAAAGCGCTCCATTATCGTCGTGCTTATGCCCGAAAATAGCAAAAGTTCGTTGGCGTTCTAAAACCACTCTTCATTAGTAACAACCGCTAATTTCACTTAGTGGCATGCCGACATGTCGCATCAGTAGGGAGCCACACACTTCAATTCCATATGGGAACAAAAAGTTTTTAACTTAATTTTAAATTGACAAATTAAAAACCGACAAAGCTAGAAACACACATACATACATATATACATATATACACTTCCCCTTACTAAAGAGGAACACATATATCTGTTCAACGTGCTATAACACTAATATCCTAATGATAGGGTATGGCCACAAATATTGTATAAATAATAATAGATTATCTTTAATTTAGTCATAATACAAAGTCTGCTAACATTATTGCAAAATTTGTATAGTACATTTTCTACAAGTGTGTTAGCTTAAACGGTAATGTACATAGCTGGTTGGGTTGGCGATTTATTTTACATTTATGAGTGACAGCGGGTACAAGGGTAAACCGAAGTTGGATTGGCCTAGGCTAACTGACCCCTGGCAGCTAGCAACTGGTAACTGACCGCTGGCTTCTGTTGAAAAGTTGAAAAGTTTAGTCGGCGAGCAGCAGTAATGCAATAAACAACTTTTTTAACATTTTCAAATTGTTGTTTAACTGCATTAAACTTGTCAAATGAAGTCGCTTTTGAAGTTAGATTGCTTGCACCAAGGCTGAGCCATAGCGGGGGTACAAACAACACGCGCAGAGCGTATATATATGTATATCTCTTTCTTATCTGTAGATAAGTTAAATACTCGGTGAAGTCTTTCTAGTAAATACAAAAAAAAAAAAAAAAATATTCATACATAATGGCAAGCCACTGGCACACCTAAACCCGGGCCAGTTGTGGGGGCTGGTAAATGTTTAGAAAGTTACTTTGGAACGTTTTAAAAGTTGCAGGAAGGGAGTTGGAAAATGTGAGTAAATTGATGTCCTAATGAATATTGATTGGTTTAAGCTATAAATAAATTAAAGGTACTAATAATGAAACTTTTAGTCAGTGTAAAGTGTAAGTTTATGAAGTTCATAAATACTAAATGAGCTAAACAAAATGCAAAACAATTTTTTTAAACAAACTTTTATAAAAATAAATTAATTGGAAACAAACTTGGTCGAGAGCTAAAACCTGTAAATTTTGACAACAATGAAAGAGTATGTTTATGTTTTGGTCAACATTTTAATTAGCTTATAATCGCTTAACGCTCTCCAGAGTAGATCACTGCAGTTTTAACTAAGAGGTGAACAAGCATAATCACCGTTTGTGCCACTAACCACTTTCAGCTGCA
The DNA here is from genome assembly GCA_961210405.1 of Drosophila mercatorum. NCBI lineage: Eukaryota > Metazoa > Arthropoda > Insecta > Diptera > Drosophilidae > Drosophila > Drosophila mercatorum. Next base: position 13,698,030 of record CAUIUS010000003.1, read on the forward strand.
ACATCTGATAAAATAGCAGTAGCTGATCTGTGGCTCAAGTCGAGAAATTGGGTCGACAGCAGGAAGTCAGAAATTACGTAATTTCTACAGCACCTCATTTACAGCAGAGGCACGTTTTCGATGCATTATAAGATCCACCATATTTATACTATATCAATATACTATTATTACATTGCCGTTCACCAATCATAAAAAATAAACTGAATTGGATTGAAAAAAATATATTTGAATAGCCATATTAAGTGTTTAAAGAATAGAAATGAATTGAATTATTTTTTAATATGTTAATATGTTCTTATATTAATGTTCAGATAGCTTTTCAACTGAATTACAAACCGTTATAGCCAGAATTTTTAGCTGGAATCTTGAAAATATGGATCAACTCTCGGGTTGTGGTATGTCCATAGCTGCCAAACGTTTGCGCCACCGGCTCGACGCCATCATAATTTTGACCGACGCGACGGTGCCTAACAAAGCAATTAGATCCGTGGATATACCAACACCAACACCAACACTACTCACAGTAGCAGCAACAGCAACACCAAGTTTGTTAAGTAAACGCCGTTGCGCTCGGGACATTCCCCCGAGGCAGCATATTCATTAGGCAAGCGGCACACACACAGACAGATATATAAACAAGCAAACATAAATGCACGGGGCATATCCTGCGTGGGCATTTCTTAACTTCTTGCTGTTCATGCTTTGTTGTTGTTGCTGTTATGCTTGTAACCAACTTATAGGTCACTTGCTCAAGAAATTTCCCAAGTTTTCGCAGCAGACATCAACTTGTTCTTGGTGTTTCTGCTTTTGCTGTTGAAGCTTCCTGTCTAGCAGGAGGGTTACGGTGCGCGCTCCAGTCTCTAGTGGAGGCCACTAATGAGGCTAGCGCGTCGGCGTCCTGGCACAATGCGTATAATTAAAAGCGTCCAAGGTGTAAACTAGCAAATTGTTTGATCCTATTCACTCAGCTAACCATTTTCTCAGCTACACTGAAGGATAGCTGGCAGTTTCTTCCCTTTGAGGTACCCATCACTTCTGCTTTAAAATTTTCCGTGTCCTTTTCTCATGTCCTTGTCGCTTGCTCAGCATAATATTGGTAACTTTTTTTGTGCTCAGCACTTTTGCACTTTGTATTTTACGTTTTATTTTTTTTTTTCATCCTGTCAAAATTTGCTTGACAGGCGCTTCTCAGTCGTCGAGGTGCTCTAGTTACCAGTAACCTGATAACATAAAAACTCTCAGATCCCGGATATTCTTGGCATGTCGAATTTGACGTTCGCAAAGCAAACTCGAGAGTATTTTCCCAATGAGTTTACTATTTTACTTTATTTTATTATTTTAAGAACAATCATGCTAAGTAAAATGTGTACAAGTAAACGGGAATTGGATTAGCTTTTCTATATTGCCTTCTTTAAAGCAGAAAAAAAGAACCAAACTAAAACTTTTTGATTCTTATTAATTATTTAAACTAGTCATTTATTTAAAAAAAAAAATGTTCCTCGTGACATATACACAAGCTTTGTGAAAAATGTTTTGGTTTTTATTTTACTTAAAAATCGAATTTCAGCTTTGTTCTACTAAAAGTAAAGAGACTAATGCTTTAATGACATCATGGTCAAAGAGTTTTCAGACTACAGTTGACTGTTGCAGTTTGGTGTCTAATTAAAAGTTTTACTAAAATGAACAAGGGGACGTCAAAGTTGTCCCACACCTGGGAGTCATTTGCGTAAACTTTCTATAGCACCACTTTCGCTGCATGTCCCAATGAATACTGTTTAGCTGTTCTTGTTCTGCATTAGCATCGCTTGAGCAACCGGTTTTGTGACTGTGGTGGCCGGTCTGCCCGTCAGCAGATCACACTCAATCGAAATCTCTGTCTCACTTTTTATTCGCTCATCTTGCTCTTGCACACACACTTGCTCATTGTATGATAATGAGCTAAGGGGCAGAGAAAGAAGCAGAAGAGCCGTTTGATTATTGCCACTGCTGCTGCTGCTTCTACTGTTAACCACAAAGGCAAATAAACTGAAAACTGGTGACTGACATTGGGCCATCAGTTTGTTGTCTTTTGGTTGTCTCTTTTATGCTTCGTTCGTCTCAATTGACCTTATTTGCAGGTGTCTCAATATTCTTTACCATTTCATGTTCGAAATTGGCCAAATGAATAGTCCTCCAATATGCATGCGTATTTTCATTTTATATTTTTATTTGCCTTTACCACATTCATTGCATTTCCTTTAGTTGCTGGTTCAAGCTGTTTTTTTTTTATTTTCCTCTACCATTTCCTTCAGATCGAATGCATCTGAAATATTTCGACTCGTGTATTTGACAGCCAAACGGGTTACCTTACATGCCATATCAAAAATATATATCCACATATACATCATAAATACTTCTGTCGACAAATAGGGAAGTAAACAGAGAGAGAGAGAGAGAGAGAGAGAGAGAGAGAGAGAGAGAGAGAGAGAGAGAGAGAGAGAGGGGTAAAGTATGTAAGTGCGATAGAGAAGCAGGTAGACATGCAAGCCTGCATCTGTGCTGATACCCTGCTAATGGATATCTTAAGCTTATGGCAATTCCTAACAACGTACATCATAAAGGAACTTTGATTTTTAAACCTTTTTAGGAAATACTTCAGACAAATAAAAATTTTTCAATGAATTTTCCATTATACGATCTAATGCCAATTATTGTATTTTAATACAGTCATAAGATGAAAAAATGTAGTACAGGGTATATATTAGTAAAGGTGCTATATGTAAACTCTTTTTGTGGGTAGCGTTAACTTTTGCACGCATTGATGACGAATGGCCACAAAAAATGATGAATGTTTAATGGGTCAATGGGGACACGAACATATGCATGGGTATAAATGCTTCCGGCTAGTGGCTTTAGAGCGATTGCAACATATTATAAAGGACTGACGCTCAGTGTACGACTCTGACACAGTTTTAGATCAACATAAATCTGAATAGTAAACATATGATTCATGTTTAATTTCTTGTCTTTATCGTTAAAAAGGAAAATAAAGAAAATTAAACTTAGTTAAGAGCTTCATAATGTTAGTTAATTTTAAAATTTATAAACATCCATTCTAATAATTTGTTTGTTACATTTATCAAATATTGAAGTAATTAACAGTATATTAAAGTCTGCTCTTATTTTATGTTGCCGGGTCTTTATTTAATTGCTTTTTCACTTAAATTCTCTATACTCATTTTGATTATTTCTCAATAGTTTTCAAAGTGTCTATTGGCACTATTCAAGTGTCTCTTGAGAAAATTTCCTAACAACAATTTACAATGTCTAAAAAAATGTTAATTTGTTTAAGAGGTCTAAGGAGAGCACTCCACATTTGCTTGTTTATTGTTTACGGTAAATTTGTTGGTGGATTAAATATACCAGAATTTCGAACAATGCGATCATTAGTTCTGACATTTTCCAGCAACGAAATAAGAAAAACTGTGCAAATTTTGCGGTACTTAAAAATGCATATTCTCGTATGGTGATTACTGCTTTTATGAATTCACATCCGACAGACCCATATATACGAAATATTCCACCAGTCCATGGCAAATATGCGCTCATAATTGTGGCATGCCTACATGCCCCACTCTCGCCCGCAGACATGCTATGCAACTGCGAACTTCATTGAGCGCGTGTTAATGGTTGGGAGATGCCAAATTGGGCGGTGGGAAAAAGTGAGGTTTTTTTTTCAACTTTCTGTTATTTTTTTTCGTAGCCGAACGCAATCTGAGGAAAAGCGACAATGTTGGCATCGTTGTCGTAGCTGTCGAATGATGTCATGTTTGCTTAATGCTTTTTTCTCTTTCTTAAGCTCCCTGGTCTATGTTACCATTTTTTTTTTGTCTATTTCTTTAACCCAACTGTCAATGGAAGGCGGTGCAGGGTGGGACGTTTATAAATCAGTTACCCATGCGCTGATGCTGCAATAAAAGGTGCGATTTATCATAATGGCACACTGAGAGACAAGGCAGGAATGGAGAGGGGATTAGGGCCCCCTCCCAAGAGGACCTCATAGATAGGAGCTTGCCATTCGAATAATCATCTGATTCGCAGCTATTGCCAGCATCCCAGTATACATTTGCTGTGTGTTTCGCAATACTCTTACTCGGCGAGTACGCAATGTCTGCCGTGAATTCATCGAATTCATTTTTGCCATTTTCCGCATTTTTCACAAATCTGTTTCGCACACACACATATACACACTCACGCGCACAGGCACACCGTGAAGATGTATAGCTTGTGTGTGCAGATATCTGCGGCAGCCGCCAGTCGCCAGTTCATATTGATTACAACAAATTTTCCGTCGCCGTTTTGTCGTTGACGTCGTCGTCTTCGTCGTAGTCATTGGAAAAGTTAGAGATGAAGCTTAAGTGGAAACTCATGCAACACGTAACCGATATATTATTTATTTACTTTTTGGATTGCTAAGATTATGTCATCTTTGATGGGAAACTGACGCACCGTTTAAGGTGCAACAACACCTATTTAGTCTTGGCTTTATAAACTATAACTATAACTATAACTATAACTATAAATTAACATTAAAAGCTAATATTATATCCAACAACAATGTCTTTTTGTTCTTTTAACCTTCGTGATAACCTCTAAGCATTCTGTCATTTAACATTTAATTGATAAAATTAAAAGGTTATACACAATTAAATAAAAAACAATAAGCTTGGGTAATTAGTTTTTCAAGAATGTCAAATTTAAACAAGTAAGAAAACTCTAGTCGAGGCCGCTCGACTAGGGTATACCCTGAACCCTGCATTCTTCGTTTCTTTTATATACACATGCACTTGTACGTTCATTACAAGCAAAACATACACACACACATACACAGGCGCACGCATACACAAGCGCAAGTCGGTGCGTCGGCTGTTCTTTGGCTGCTTTGCATGGCAATGTTATGGGAAATTAAATGTTTAATAACTTTTTTTCTAGCGCAACGATTTTGATCAAACTTGTTGGGCGTCATCATGTCATCCATATGTGTGTATGTGCCAAAGCACAAGTCTCTAGTATTTGAAATACGGGACTTACAAATTTGAGGCGAAGGGGGCGTGGCATCCAAAATTTAACAAAAACCGAAATTGTATAAGGCTCACATAACACTAAGTGCAAAATTTGGAGACTCTAGCTATAAAGATGAATTATATAGATTTATATAACAGAGCATCGATTTCGTTTTTAATCGATAACATTAAAATTAAGACAGTTATCGATTTTTTTTAACAAACTCGATCTTTTCGTGCTATACAGGAACCTACATAAAAAATTTCAAGTCTCTAGCTCTTATAGGTTCTGAGAACGACGCGTTCATACATACGGACAGACGGACAGACGGACAGACGGACAGACGGACGGACAGACGGACAGACGGACAGACGGACATGGCTATATCAACTCGGCTTGTCATCCTGATCAAGAATATATATACTTTATGGGGTCTGCCACGCCTCCTTCTGCCTGTTACATACATTTCAACAAAAACATTATACCCTGATTTCCCATTTTTAATGGGTTCAGGGTATAAACAGGATGTCTTCATGTTGATCTACAAATTTTGATTTTTTTTGCTTTTCTTTGTAAATTTAACAGAAACGTGTCTTTGTTCTAATCAACTTACTGTTACACACCATTCTTTTTCTCTTTTTTCTGTCTTCCTCTGCTTGTGTTTGACATCACGATGTCATCTCCAATCAGAATCGGTCGAATCAGCTCTAGTTTAACATCTCTTATTGCTTCAAGTTTCTAAGCTTGCAGATTTCTTTACTTTTTTCACCGTTGTACTTGGTGTGCGGTCATCTTCCATTACCAACCCACTGAGACAGCAAATCCACCTCCCTCGTCAGAAACCGTTCACTCGCTTGACATTTAGTGCCGGCTGTTGCTGTTGCCATTGTTGTTCCCGCTTTGGCCACTTCAGACCGAATCTTCGACATGGAAGGCTTCGACTCAGACTTGGCTCGGCTGTTGGCTGTTGGCGTTTGCTGTTGCTTTTGCTGCTTTGATAGGAATTTTGTTGAACCGGTTTATGTATGTGGTGGTTTGAGAGTTGTTGCTATTGTTGTTGCTCGCTGGCGTCTGGTAACTGGCTCCACCAAAATATTCGTACAGCCATACGTACATGAAATCTGTGTGTGTGTATATTTTGGTGTGCTTAAAAGTGCTTTGTGCGAAGCTTGGCTAACCAACTGGCCAAGCCGCACAAATAAACATGGACACACATAGAGAGAGAGAGAGAGAGAGAGAGAGAGAGAGAGAGAGAGAGAGAGAGAGAGAGAGAGAGAGAGAGAGAGAGAGAGTGAGAGAGAGGGAGAGAGCGTGAATGAGAGCAAGAGGCAGAGAGACGGAAAAATCGCGCATATTTGTCGTTGCGGATTATTTCATAGAAGAATTTTATACTTTTGCTATAGAAAAAATAAATGTGTATTTGTAAGTCTATGTTTGTGTGCGAATATTTGTATTGTATTGTATGTATTATGTGTGCCATGTTCTTTTTTGTGTGTTATGGTTGTCTGTTGTTGGTTGCTTGTTGTTGTTAATGTTATTGCATAGCTTGGCTTTTTCACTGTTAATTTACATTGCAAAAAGTTCTTTTGGTTCTTGCGCATTTCCAATTCCAATAGAATATTGATAAAACCGAAGGGTGAATATTTATTCAATTCACCATTCGGTTTTATCAATAATCTTTAAATAAAAAAACATAAAATATTGACTGACCTTAAAAATAAATAAGAGTCAAAAAATTATGATGGATAAAATAAAACTATTAAAAATAAATATTTTGATTACTTCGTTCTTTAGAAGTTTAACGTTTACACAATTAAAGAGTTTAAAGATCCCTTATTTTTCGGAAAGCACTTGTGGCTTTCTGTAATAATAATAGTTTTTTCGTACTGTTCATCCTTTTAATTGCCTTTGATTGATAGCCTTTGATTATACACAATGAAAATGATCTGAAATCAATTATCATCAAACTGGCTTCAAACAAAGAGGCAATCGAACTGTCGCCAACTGAGTATTAACCACACTTGGCCTATTTGTCCCATAGAACTAAATGGCCAATGGGCAATAAAGCATCATATTTAGGGGGAGGGTGACGAAAAGCAGCATGCAGTGTCAGCTAACAGAACATTTTGAAAGATTTTCTAATGCACTTTCCATTAGACGTTATACCCCATAAGAACAATAGATATACTACTTCAGATTACCTGTAGATTTTAGTTATTAAACATATAATTTGATAAACAATTTTTTTTGTTACTTCAGGCTGTTTATTTTAAAAATAATTATTATAGCCAGTGATTTAATTTAAAATATTGCTTTCACTGATTAAGAAGGCAATAAGTTACAGCTAGGTTATGAATTTATGCAAATGTCATGAAGAATATGAAAACGTAAAATGTGTTCCCGACGCCTATTGCTGGGTAGATTCTAGACGAACATTTCAAATACAGTTTGCCAACAGATGCTTTATCAATTTGCATATAAATATATCTGAACTGTGTGCTTGTTCGTGAGTGTGTGGTTTGATATTTGGTTCTGTGTGCATGCTGGTAACATATTGATATTTTGTAGTTGGGAAAAACTCGGAAACCAATTGCATTTAGATCTTTGGCTGCTACTAAACAACGTTCAATGTGGTGCCCATTTCGGTGCATTTTTATATCTGCTGATTAAATCTGTGTTTTATATGAAAAACATTTGCAAATTGACAGTTCTATTGGTTGAAAGACTTAAAAGTATTAAGTAAACTGGTTGTGCAAAAAACTTTTTGTGAAATGTGAGCCAGCACTAAAATCATTCAGCAACAGAATTTATTAATCGAGTAAACTCTCAACTCTCAACTGAGTAGCAAAAATAAATTGAATTTAAATATCGAATGTATGAATGTGGAACCTATTGTTTAAATTGTTAAATTGTCTGTCTTGTATAAATCTTTTGTTATTATATAAGTAAAAAGCTATTGAATTAGTCTCTTAAAGGGAGGCTCTAATTGACAATAAGTTAACAAATGGTGTGTAAACTGTGTAATTCAATAAGCATGAGTGTGTTTTTCTGAAATGTTTAATTCGATTTGAATAATTATGAATAATTGCTGTTAAAGGGACAGAAAACTTAAGGAGGAAGTTTTCATCGTCCATTTGCCACTTGCGGCTATAATTTATGCATTCGTAAACTTTTGATTTATTTAATTTATGCACCTTTTGACCTGACGTATAACTTCCCGCATAAATTTCAATAAGTAATAGCCCAAGTGCGGACGAAAGAAATACATAAATATAAATCTTTCAGTATTGCCAATAAAAATTTGTAAAAGCAAATTTCAAATGACAATTTTCTACATCATCAATGGAGCGTAATTGCCATTAATTATGTTTGTCGATCTCAATAACAAGAGAACGAGATGAAGTTTGAAAAGAAGAAGAACAACAAAATTACAATGCAAACATAAATTCGGCAATAGCTTTGACATTTGCTAAACTCCAAACTTTGACAGAGCAACTTTTCCCCCGCATAAATAAATATATATATATATATATATATATATATATATATATATATATATATATATATATATATATATATATATATATATATATATATATATATATATATATATATATATATATATATATTATGTGTAAATTGTATATTGTGTAAAACGTTCAAGGTTGAATACGTTTTGTATTTATTGTGTTTGTGTGTGGACTTTAAATGAAAATAAAAAAAGTATATGGCAAATGGCGCAATGAGCATTTAAACAGAAATGGAGGAGTCATAGCCACGGCCTCAAAACTCAACTCAAGTCAATCACTAAAGCTCCAGGCTTGGTGCACTTTGTGTTAGTGTAATCGAAGTAGCTGCTGGCCTGAAATGAAATGCCCAAATTACGACCTCGTCGATCTGCGGCTTGTGAACATTGCTGTTGTTGCCGGGCTGCGTCCTAGCAAATGAATAATTTGCCATCACAGATAAATATAATCAATGGCTGTGTTGCGCGACACCCGTCTCGCTGCAATGGAACCCAACAAGAACTGAAGTTGCCCAAAATGGCAACATCTGGGCGTTGCTTTTTAACCAACTTTGTTAAGATCTGTGGGCCAACTTTTTATTGAATTAAAGTGACTTGATTTACGGCAAGTTCCGGTCAAAAGCACTTAACATCATTTGGCAGCTGTTGTAGACTCTCTCTTTAGTTTATTTGGGTGCTGAGCAGCCCAAAATGAGTTTGATTACGGTTGAAGTCCTCTATATTTAATGTATGCCCAAAGGCAATGTCCTGCAAAATTGACAAACTACAATTAATAGAGTTTATAATTTTCATTATGATTATGATGAAGAACAATCGCAAGCAATCGCTTGTTATACAGATGACATGCAGTCAGACGCAGGAAAGCAGTGTGAGAAGCTTGTCTGGAAACTGACAACAATGCTAATAGACAAATACCAAACAACAAATAGTAAATGTTTAACGCAGCGGTATGGGGGACAGGAAATGTATTTGAAGTTCTATTAATTTAATTTAACAGTTGCACAGGGATAAACAGACAACCAGAGACTCAAACAAGGCCAACAACATGGACAACAGACAAAAGACAACAACGACAAATGGTCATATCACCTGGAAATCTGCTTTGTTGCAATGAACTGGCGACAATTGTGGCAACGTTATGACTCTGGGCTGCCACACAATAAACCCGTACATATCACAATCATACAGACACTCATACATATAAACATTTGTCGTCGTTTGTTGCTCCGCTGTCGTCGCTCTGCTGTAATTAATAATAATTTGCATTCGCAGTTAACAGTTCAGCGCCCGTGTGAGATTTCATTTTAATTAAATTATATTTGCCCATGTTCAGCTTTGGGGTCGGCGTTATGCATGCTCGTGGGTGTGGCTAATCAGGCCAACTATCTAGGCAAAATGGGCGTGGAGCTAGTCGAGTTACTTGCAACACAACATCATGCATAAATTACTAGCGTTGTCTGGCTTTATTTTGCTTTTGGTTAATGGAACTGTTAGAATCGACTTGTACATGACAGCACCAGCCTATGTATAATACTTTAAATGAAACATTTGGCGTACTCTCCGACATTTCATCCCTACCTACCCTACCCTATATTCCTATTCAATAGTAGAACTCATTGTTCTCAAATCGACTTATAAGCACCGAGCGTTGTAAGTTTTTTAAAGAGACTATTTTTATTTCTCCTAAATAACTACAATTCATGAACTTTTCATGCCATTTATTGCCATGATAATATTATAATTGAAACATTTCTTCATACATCTACGATTCGCAAGTATATTTGAATAAGATTTTATTTTTAGCAAACTGTCCACCAGGAGTTGTTTAAAATATCTGTAAAACAAATTAATTTATATAATAAATAAATATCCGCACGTATTTAAACTAAACAATAGTGAAATTTTACACGTAGCTTCTTTAAATGTGATAATTGACAACTACTTGAAACTGTTTTATTTACTTAGTTCGTTATTTAAATGGTATTGTTTTAATATTAATTTTAATAAAATTTTTTGGTTTTCCTCTTTTTAATGTCGATATTTATCCATTTTTAATTTTAAGAAATACAAAAGGAGGGTGTTGTTAGTACGGTAAGGCGGGCGTGCGGCGTATTGGTTGCAGGTGTGCGAGGCACCTTCACGGTGTGAAATGTCAGTGCTACGAAATGCAAAACACATCGACATATTTGCGCAAATGAAATCTGCGATGACTGTGACGCATTTAGCTGTCAGCTTGTTTTAGGAGCAGCAGCAAAGGATGTGAAAGTCTATCCTTGTTGTGCCCTTTCTCTGTCGTTTATGCTTAGTGCTCCTTGCCTGGTTACCATTGCAGGGTTGCCAATAAAAAGGCAACGAGCCAAAAGCAAGACAAAACGCAACGCGCGTAAAATAAACAAATTTCCGCCGACGACACTCAACTATGCAAACAGTAATTGGAGCAGCTTTTATGTGAGAGCCAAGCAACAGCAAGAGCAGCAGGAGCAGCTGTCAGGTGGATATAGGGGTGGAGGTGGAGTTGAAGCTGGAGGACTCTACCACACAGGTATACAGACAGCAGTGTAAACGATGTCAAACCGTAGCCAAAGACCAAACTGATGCTCAAATTCTCCAAAAACGAAACCCGCAGCTCTCAAAGCTAACGAAGGTATGCGGCAAGAAGACAGCACCAAGCAGTACAGGACTCCTCGGATTCGTGGAACGGAAGACACAGAGGACGACACGGAAAGGGAGAGAGCAGAATTTTTTCCGCAAATGCAATATTGTAATGTTTGCAATGCTCGTAATGATATTAATGTATGCATATGTTTTACATTGGATGCAGCACAAAATGGAGGAAGCAACCGATTTGTATGCGGAAAATTAAGAAAAGCAACTGAGAAAATATGAAACTATCGTGCCCAAATAGATGATACGCTGTAGTCAGGTAAACAGAAAAAATGGCGGTACTTTTATATGTGTTCTCTTTGGTGTTAGAGCTTTTACCTGCTTGATGAGGCTACTCTTGTGCTCTTATTTAAGTACAGGGTATTAATGGTATGGGGCATGAAAAATAATACTCACCTGGGAAGCAAATGTAGTTTCTTGTGCCCTCTCCCGCATGACATCTGATATGCCGGAGTACAACTGTTCTCGACATATGTTGATGTTAATAAAAAAGATGCACAACTGTTTCGTAAAGGGAAGCGAATAATAAATGAATAAAATTGTGGAACAGATTTTGAGGTATTTTCAAAGACTAACTTTGAGTCTAACTCGGGGTTTTCTATTACTGCAGTTTGCCTTTTCACCTTCATAAACGCATTTTAAAACCAAAATTTCGTATTATTATTAACAAATGTAATCTATTTTTTTCATACTTATTTGTTTGGCACAGTTGTTGCAATTATATAGTTGGTTCATTCGATTAAAAAACAACTGAATACTAAACTAATTACATAGTCTAATACAATATCAAGCATTTCAATTTGTGTCAGAATCAGCTTTAGTTGACAGTTGACTGCGCAACAAATTAAATTACAAATCGGAGTTGATGACTGTTGTTGCAATGCCATGTCAATTCCAGAGAAAGTTTAGCGTATAAAGTTGCAAGTATATTGATATTAAAGTTAAAGTTAGCCTCCTGCCTGCTGACATAGTGCGCCTTTTCTGCTGCTTAAATATTTGATTTGTATGGGGAAATCAGTTAAAAAGAACACCATCAAGCTACAGCTGAAAGTCGCTCTCTAAGCCATTTCAGATTGACAAACTCAGCAAACAGTTGGTTGAAGTGATGGATTAGAGTAGTAATTGATTAAAACTACAACTGCCATTGCGTCGCATCAAGCGAATGAAAACTTGACAGGGACTTCGTTTAAACGAACGAATGGACGTGCCATCAAACATGGTCCTTCAATCAGTTAGATGCGAGGCCAACATGCTTAGTTCTTAATTTAAGTATCGGCTATGTGCTGGCTATGTGAAGCCGCAGGGATTTCGAGTGCTTCAACTGGAACTAGAACATGTTGGTTGCTTGTATAAAATTTTACTGTGCTCTTATCTGTCAGGTGGTGCGGGCTGCGGTCAACTTGGTACTGGACTAGGGCGACAGCTCTACAGCTCTACAGCTGCTGTTGTTCTTGCTTACTAGTTGCCTTGTCCACTGTTGGCAACTATGCGATGACGGAGTTACCTTGATGCTTGACAACGAGCAGTTAACAAGCTGCTGATGAGCATTTCATGTGGGTAAGAGGTAGCTGTGTGTGTTGCACGCTAATAAAATTGCTTGCCTGCGCAGGATACAGTAGTTGTTTGTCAGCATACAACAGGGCTTCAGGACTGTCATGTATGCAGTCTGCTGTTCGCCTGTTCAACTGGCTGCCAATAACTCAGCTCAACTCAGCCAAAATTGAGTTGCGGGCCTGCCAAAATGTTGCCTAGATATTGTTAATTTTGAGCTACAGATGGTAAAATCTCTGCCAACGATTATAGCCACATTATTAAAGCCTTGTCAGCAGCAGCAGTAACAGTGACGGTAGAATCGCCACGTGGCTCAAATTGTGGCATAAAACGGCAGCAAAGACACCTGCCTGGCTGCTCTGCATATTAATAAGTGGGGTGGTCGACACGGTTGCCATAATAAATATTACTCAGTGCTCGTCCTGCGCCTCACAGCGCCCAGACCGACCAGATCAACTAAGCCCAACCAAGCCGCGAGGAAGCAAGTCTTAATTCACATTTCGCTTAGGCGTTTGTGCTCATTGCGTATACGTCACGTACTCGCGAATGACTTTAAAGACATGCAGAACACATTAAGTTTTAAGTAATTGAAGTTTTGAGGCTTTATTAGATTAGAAAACTAACTTTAATCGATCTTTAATATGATAAAAAATAAAAATGTTACTTATTGTCTGCAATCCGTTATTTAAAGTATGATTAGGTTAAATCTGTATTCTCCTGAATACTTCAAAAGCGATCAAGATCGAGTTGAAGAACTTAACACCTATTTTATGGTCCTGTCTGTTGCCTGGCGACGCCTTGTCTGGCTGTCTGTCTGACGGACTCTCTCTCTCTCTCTCTCTCTCTCTCTCTGCCTCGTTTCCTCCGTATATGTGCATGTCTCTGTTTGTCTGTTTAACTGCATTGTCGCATTGCTGCATTTGCTTCGTCGCTCGTTTTTTAATTTTATTTGAAAAACCTTGACGACACCAAATGCTGATGCCATGGATCTGGTATCCTAACGACTGCAGCCAGGCAGTTGCCAAATTTACTTCAATTTTTTATTTGCCGCCCTGGCACGTAGAACGTGCTAAATTTTCCACACGCATTCCTCGATAGTCTGGTGAGGGAGTCTGCACTCCATTTCCAGCGTCAGCGCCAGCGCCAGCGCCAGTGGCAGTGGCTGTCTGGCAGTTTGCCAAAAAACTGTCAAAGCAACACGAGACATGGACCTATTCCCCATTCCCGACTCCATGTTCAAGTCAGTCTGTAGACCATGGGGACATGTGTGAAAGCCAAAAGCGAAGAGTAACACTCGGACTGGCAATGAAAATTCTATACAGATGAAAATGCAGTTCACACGAATGGACTTTTTGTTTAGGCCTGTAAACCGTCCAGTTGGGAGGAATTGGTTGGGAATTGGCTGGCCGTCGAGTGATAAAAGAGTGCACAAACGCCAGAGATTGAATTAGTTTGTCGTTTTCTGTTTGCCATATGAAGTGAAGTATTCGGATTTATATATATATATATATATATATATATATATATATATATATATATATATATATATGTCCATATATATTGTTGTTATGGCTTACACAAAAGTATCATACTTCAGTCGGTTCTGTTGAACGCTGTCAAATGCATATTGGTGCTGGGCATAAATCTTTTGTTCAATAATAAAATTGCGCGCCAATTTTATATGGGATTTTATTGACACAATACCTACGTTTTCCATGCCAATGACGGTCTACTGAATCTCTTAAATGAATTTCTTTTCCATTGAGCTTAAATCTGATTGCCTATCCAACAGTGAAAATGTATTGAATATCCTCTATTATTTATTTAAGAGAAAAAATAAAATATTTAAAGCTAATTAAGCAAAAATTAAGTAGCTTTTAAATTTTTCCTGACAAACCAGATTTAATATAGTATAATTTAGAGTAACCGATAGTGTTTGATAACAAATAACTGTTTTGTTTGCTGTGAAATCGTCCGTATTTTAATACTTGATCTAGCCATAGCACATCATTTTCTAATTAATTGAACAGACCAGAAATTAATTTCAACATATACTTCTGACAACAAAGGCTGGAATGGACGTAAAATGCAATATCAATGGGCTGCTGCAAGGCAGTAATTATTTAAAACATCTCTACTTCAGCACAAAGAACGGCGCACTAACAGACCCATGTTTGTTCAAACAGGCTCAGTGCACAGCCAGAGTGCACGTCATGTCCGGAGCGTATGCGTAATTTGTTAATTTCGCATTCATGCAATTAGTTCAGTAGGGTCGGGTAATCATGATATTCCTAAACCAACAACCAGTCGGTATCATGCTGAATAATTATTTGCATTCGATTCAAATATGTTAGAATGTAATGGAGGGTGTTGGTGGTAGTCCAGCCGCACAATACAAGCTGCCAAAGGGCATGGCATCAGTTGTACATGTTTGGGTAATGTTGGTCAAGCGCACGGCATGGGTGCTGAGGGCTCATAATAAATATTCAAAATGCACAATATCACACACAGAACAGGACACTCTTGCCAAACTGTGTTTGGACAGATACGCAAAAGTGAATGACGTTGACGTTGATGTCCTGTCTCTTTCGGTTCAGTTGCACAAAAAGGCTGATACAGAGTGAGAGTGTGTTATATAAATTCATAGCGTTGTATAAATCCAACAACGATTTTTCAGAGTGCCAACTGCAACGCAACGTAACGCAACGCAACGAAACGTTGATGGTCCATCAGCCCATGTGCTGGACTCTGCCTAAGTGATGTGCTCTTAAAATTGTATTTATGAATTTTATGTATTACACACATGAGACTTGAGTGCTCGAACTTGGAAATGCAATTTTAACTTTATGGCTTATTGGACCAAAAAATTGCAAAACCGACGCCAGACCAAATAATAAAAAAATCCCTACTTGATGAACTTTAAAATTTTGCGTATGGCAACAACAAACTCAAATTCCGGGAATTGGGTTAAGGGCTTTCTATTGTTTGTCTGGCAGTATATTGGTTTTTGTTTATTTTAGTCTTATAATTGCTTGCTACAGGGTATGCAATATAATTTTAATTCTACTAGTCAATTACGGACACTTGTTTATTTATTTGTTTTATTTATATATTTTCTTAAGCTATGAGAAAAGCGACAACAAAACAAAATACTTGAACGGTCTTAACTCATCAATTTGTAGGTAGCTAAGAGTTGCCAATTAAATTCGAATTTGCGTTAAGGCAATGGGCCACAGAAGTGGGTCTGTAAACTAGCGTTAGGACTAATTGGGGCTTATACAGTAATAGCAAAGCTGGGCTGGCGGATGGTGGATGGTGAATGAACTGGCTCCAGGCAACGGACGACAGTCATTAATTTGCCAGCTAACAGGGCAACAGTTATTCACCACAGGGACCGAGCCAGGTGGAGCGACAGATGGTTAAACAGATAGAAATCTTCGCCTTCACCTTTGCCTCCACAGATTCCAGAGGCGTACAAAAAATGTTTAATTACAGACTGAAGCGCTGAATAGATAGACGGCAACAACTCGCATATTGACCCAGCCAAGCGGAACGTGTCGAGTACGGTTAACTAACTGAAATAGCAATGAACCTACCAGGCATCCGTGCTTCGAACCCTTTGACGCAGCCAAAGTCGGATAAAGGCACAGGTTGATGGAAAGATAGCAAATGCCATTAGCATTCCGTTCTATATGTGTCGAATACTCATGGCTTTGACATACGTGGGTCACACGTAGGTGCTGACGTGCTCTCTATTGACGGACTAAGGAGGCGGAGTTGTTGGATCTATTCGCCCATATGTACGCTGTCGTTGGTTGACCTCTGCTGTTGACTTCTCCACTTTTACGAAATTAAATCTGAAATGCTAATAAGATGGGCACGGCTTGTGCTTTGAGCATGAATAGTCCAATTGAATTTGGTGCGCTGTCTGTGTGTTTTTTCTGAACACCCTGCACATTTGAAAAACGAGTATTTCAGACATAAGTTATCGGTGAATAATTCAAATTTAACTTGATATATCCTTACACAATTTGTTTATGTTCTTAAAAATAATTACTCTCACCTTGCTTTTCAAATTGTGTGTTTTTGCCATGTTTACCTGAGTATGACAGATAACAGCATATAACAGCATAAGCTTATAATTTAGGAAATATTGTATTCTGAATCATTATGCCGAATAGTGTAAGTGTAATACAGAATGTCTAATCGTCGAGCTCACTCCATATATTTTCATTTGTTTTTCTTCTCTGCTAAGTAGACAGCGCCATGCAGTAATTACGGCTTTGGTTTTTTGATCTTGACAGCTACCTGGGCATACATTTATATCAACTTATGTACATACTTAAATGACTACGACTGCGAGGTAGAAATAGAGTTTGTAATGGCGGAAGTAGTTTCTCTTTTTTTTCTGCTTGATTAAAGTAGGGCAGTAGATGGTCGCCAGGTTGATGTGATGTGCATCATTAAGCCCGCATTTTGAAATAAGCGTATTAACCTAATTATGCTTCAATAGATAAATATAATAATCCTAAAGTAAACCAAAACATTCTACGTTGTTAAGTTGATGTGTTATCTTTCCATAGTTAACAAAAATTAATTATAACAAACATAATTACAGTTTTGTTTTCCATTCAGATTTAATGTAGCTCCACAGTTCATAAGGACCATGTGTGTATTTGGGAGCAATTTAAATAAATATTAGTGCTTGTTACGCCGGATGTCGAGGTCAGTTCTCCAGGAGCAGAAGAACTACTGATGCTGCAGCTTTAAAGTAAAACACTTTGGTAATTGCTAGCTTATATTCTTATTCAGGGCGTCCATTCAAACATCGCAGTCAAAGTCAAAGCAGCTGTGGGTGGAAACAACTTCCCGAGTTGGCAATGGGGATGGAGAGGGCTGAGCGGTGAGTGGAGACAGTAGCCAAATCCTGGCTAACAGTATTACGATTATGCACAAAGCTCACTCTGCTAAGCTAAATGTGAAACATCGCACAAATAAAACAAATGTAAAATGCGATGGCTCAAGGTATATAAGCTATATAAGGTATATAAGTACGCCAGGTTGAATGCTCTTCTCTACTTTCTTTAATGCTCTTGCCTTCTCTTTCCCAATCGTAATTCGCATCTCGTTAGGAGATGACATCTGTCTGTGTGTCACTGTCCCGAGGCCAGTGAAGGGACCTAGCAAAAAAGGTTCCGCTATGCAGCTTTGACATAATTAAACGCATTTCAAAGATGAAGATGTCGTCCCGGCAGTCGGACAGTCAGTACGAAGGTTGCTGATCCCTGCTGTGTCACGATGGCTCTCTATATAGGCATTCTTACTTATACATATACTTATATATGTATGTAGTGTGTATAAGTGTGGCTAAGGTGTGGTGATGCTGCTTACGCTATCCTCCTATGCCTCCAACACAGTCTGTTCACTGATGGCGATGCTGATTATGTGGCCCAATGATGAAGATGAAGTGCGGCTGGCTTATCAATATTACGTATACGCAGGAGGCTGCAGCTTAAAAAGATTTGAGCGGCACTTCAGGCATTTCTGGCATTTCATTTCAGTTATTTAGCTAAGCCTCAATTTAGTTGATGGTATTTTCAAATGCCAGATATTGTTGTTGCTGTTGTTATTGTTATTATTTGAAGGCTTTATGCTGTCATTTTTCTTTCCTGAGGAGGTAGATGCAAACTTATTTGTTTGTCTTACGGTCACGCGGTCAACTCTATTTCTGTTGTTGTTGTTAAGCATAAATTATGTGGACATTTAGTTGGGTCAGAGCGTTTCAGATGTTGATTATGTGTCGCTTGCTGCTGGACAACGACACATAACGTATACGAGGCGTGTACAAGGTTAGCTACACATATGATTCTTCTGCTCCAGCTGGTTTGCTGTTGTTTTTCTGGCTGTTATAGTTGCTATTGTCTATCAACATGACCAGAGTCAGAGACTGGTCGTGCCGAAATCGAGGCGTTGATATATTCCTAGTTGTTGGTTTAGTTTGTAGCCGCCTACGGGCGCTGTTGATAACTCTGATGACGTTGATGAAAAACTTTTGATTGATGTGGTGACAAAAACTTTATGCTGTCATTAGGCACAAGCAACACAGTGAGAGAGAGGAGCGAGGAGGGCAGTGGGTCTGCAAAGGGTTTGTTTGGCACATGTACACATAAATATGTAGGTCGGCTTTTTTACCGCCAGCCACATGGTGGTAAAGGTCTCAAGTTGCTGGCGTAACAAATGACAGTTGGCAAAGTTGTTTACGCTACTTGAGCTACTAAAAGTTTTGTTTATTAATTAATTGAAGGCTCGTGCTTTCGTTAGAGCCGTTAACTCTCATGCACTATATATATAAAATATAAAAATACATGCATTCCAATCTAAATTCGGGGTTCATTGTAATAGTATTCCGTTTTATTTATCGTCAAGTTTTTAATAATTTTAATACTCATTTAAACTTAGAATCAGTTAGTTCTTTCATTAGGCTTTAAATAATTGATTTTTCAACTAACTGTGTAATGAAATAATTAACTAAATGTGATATATATGCATTTAACTAACTCGGTTGGCAATATTAATACGTTGGGTTCTGTGCAGCACCGGCAGCCCCGAATGCAGTACTCGCTTCGTCTACTAACTATGTTTTTTGGTTTGTGATTTTTCTACAGCAAGTACTTCTTACCTGTGGCATAGTCGCACGGCCATTGTCGTCGATGTTGTTGGTGTTGTTCTTGTCGCTGTTATTGTTATGAAGCCCTCTCGGCATGGTCATTTATTACAACGTGCTGCAAGCAACAATGCCTCACAGTTTTCTTGTTGCTCTTTGCCTTTGCCTTTCCCGTTGCTGTTGTTGTTGTTGCTCTTGCCTTCTCTCACTCTCATCGCAGTGTGCACTTTTCAAACTTTTCTCGTTATTTTTGCACATTCGTTTGCTTTTTATGGGCACTGCCACACTAATTACCTTGTTTTTCGGAGAATTAACTTTTCGATTACTGTTGCAGCAACAAGAAGAGCGAACAGCAACATCTAAATACAAGCCAAGCACTCACAACAACTTACAAGTGCAGTTTGGAAAAAGTTTGGAACTATCGATGTGAAAAAGCTGGCAAGAAAAAAAGCAGAAAATCAAAATGAACACACTCCAGTACCAAATTGTGTGTTGCCGTTTGCCGACTGTGCTTAAATGAACTTTCAACAAGCTTTAGAAAATTATGAAAATATGCTAAGAGCGACACATCAGCCGCATTGCATTGCACTAGGCAGTTTGCTTCAGACCCAGGAAAGTAAAGGGGAAAAAGTTTCAGCCAACTGCAAAAAAAAGTTACTAAAATTGGCTATCAGAAAAGGGCCTCTAGCATGACCTGCTTTAGTTGTGGTTGACTTATCGAAGGTACTGTAATTGGCAACTCAGCAGGAGTTTTTACTGGCTTCCGCTGTGCCAGTTCTCCTCCTCGTGTTGACATTATGTTAGGTGCTGTGATTAACAATTCAAAGGCTAACAATTTTCACAATTTTAAGGCTGGGCAAGTTGATCATGTTTGGCATCTGAGCTCTGCTAGTTAGTAAATTACATTTTCAAAAACTCTTTGTTTTCAGAATACCTGCAGCAATTTAAATAATTTAAAATAGAAATAATTTAAAATTGAAAATATGCTTAAAAAAATACAAATAATTAAATGTGGTAAAAAAGCTATTTAATAATATATTCCGGCAAATTATAATATTATTTATTAATTTGCAACTGCATAGCGGAAATATGTATGTATTTTTCAAATGTATTCTTTTCAATTCTTTACGTTTTGGTTAGCAATGAAAACCATATAAACACTCTTTGGAAATGCTTTGCGCTTTGATCGTAGTTACATTGCAAATATATAGGCGCAAAACTGGGCTTTTAACTTCATTATTAAATTATCAGCCTTATAAAAAATTGTGCGTAATTATGTGTGTGTGCATATGCCTATAAATAAATAGGCAATGCGATTTTTCATATAGCATTGTAAAATATAGTTTAGCCAGGAATAATAATTGTTTGTTTTGTATGGAAAGAAGAGCTTAATTGCATTTAAATTTTATAAAATTAATCTACAGTTAGCCTAAGACAGTTTCAATACTTATTTTGCATTTTTATACCCTGAACCCATTGAAAATGGGAAAAAGGGTATAATGTTTTTGTGAAAAGTGACAGACCCCATAAAGTATTTATATTCTTGATCAGGAAGAGAAGCCGAGTCGATTTAGCCCTGTCCGTCTGTCCGTATGTTTGAACTCGTCGATCTCAGAACCTATAAGAGCTAGAGACTTGTAATTTTTTATGTAGGTTCCAGTATAGCACGAATGGATTGAGTTTGTTTCAAATAATCGATAACTGTCATCGTTTTAATGTTATCGATTAAAACCCGTTATCTTCATTTAGTTATGAAATTTTTATCTAATTCATCTTTATAGCTAGAGTTTTCAAATTTTGCATTTAGTGTTATTCAAACCTTACGCAATTTCGGTTTTTGTTAAATTTTGGGTGCCACGCCCCCTTCCCCTCAAATTTGTAAGTCACGTATTTCAAATACTAGAGACTTGTGCTTTGACACATATTACATATGACATGATCACGCCCAACAAGCTTGACCAAAATCGTTCGTCTAGAAAAAAGTTATTAAACATTTAATTTCCCGTAACATTTGTATAATAGCAGCCAAACAACAGCTGACGCACTGACTTGCGCTTGAGTGTGCGTGCGCCTGTGAGTGTGTTGTTTGTAATGAACATACATATACATGTGTATATACAAGAAACGGCGATTGCTTGGAATAGCGGTTCTTCGCAGGGTTCAGGGTATCCCCTAGTCGAGCGTTCTCGACTACAGTTTTCTTACTTGTTTGTAATGAAGATTATACTCATCAATTTTATTTTAATTTTTCCAGAAACTATTAAATTTTCAAAATGATGTGTTTAAAAGGTAAGCAAACGATTATTCTTAAAAATAACATAATTACGTGTTTTCGGAAACTTAAAGCATTTATAAAGTATTGTTATCCCTGCTTGCCCATTAAATGAATATCTTCAAATGATGTACTTAACTTGCAAATACAAGTTCAAGTTGGTTTTTGCATTCTGTTTTAAATCTCAATAGTTTTTCTTTTCAGTCAATTACACAGCACTTTTGAGTCCAGCTAACTAAACTGGCCATTAACTCAGCAGTTAGTGCAGACATTTCTGCTACTTGCAAATGTAATTACAATTCATTTTTCTCCAAGTATCATCCATTATCTGGTTCTGTCCATAACATTTTGTTGCACAGTCGTCGCTAATCTTGGCCGACAAGTTGGCCGCCTCGCCCCCTTTGGCATTTGCGTCTCCGACTCTGGCTCTGCCTTTGGCTGTGGCTCTGGGTCTGGCTGTGCGACTGTTTAAATGTCAGTTAAAATCCCATAAATTCTCCTTAAATGACTTCTGTCTGCCGCAATTTTACTGCCAAGTCTAAGAAAGTCCAAGAAAAGGAAAAGAATTACAGTGAAGCTGATTCTAGAACTGAAACTGAAGCTGAAGCACAGGCTGAATTAACTATTAGGGGAAATCACTAAATCCTTTGTCGTATATAAAATTTCATTTTTCTTCTTGCCGGAAGATAAGAATATTTCCTGTTGTCCCCTTGGCAAGAGTCACAGACGCTTGCAACACAGACTTACTTTCTGTTGCCACTTGCTGGTTGCGAGTGCAACGGTAGCCGTGGCGAGCATTGTGCCCTAACATACAAAACAGGACATGCCATTGGGCACTGGACATTGGCTGCCAGAGCAAACGGTTGCCAACTTCACTGAAAGCTGGCAAATGACGCCAGTTCGCAAGTTGTGCAATTGGTTCAATAAACTCATTAAATGCGCCCAACTTTTTGATATATATATTTTTGTCCCGCACGAACTTTTGCGGGCTCGCAAAAAATGGCGGTCATTCGGTCGCCTTGGCTCGTTTTCAACTTGTCGCATTATCCTTTTTATTGTTGTCGGCGTTGCAGCACATTATCCACGGACATTTGTTTCTCCTTTCAATTCTTTTCGCCAAGTTTTTCGTAACTTCCAATAAAGTTTGCAATGTTTACGCTGCAGAAAGGCAAAACAAGGCCAAATTAATGAAAAGTTAAAAAACATAAAAAGCTACTTTTGCAAATTATATTAAATATTCTATTTACAATGCTTAAGTAAATTTAATGAATAAAAACTCTGGCTTTTATATTACATTTGAATTTAAAAGTGGCCAACAAAGTTAAGGATTGAGATTTGTTGTAATGAAACTGCATTGATTGTGTTTGTAGTTGAGCCACAGTGTAGATATTCTTGAAATTGATTTCGGTTATTTACAATAGAAGTCACTTATTTACTTCCAATTAAAACATTTTACAAATGGTTTCCACTCATCCTTTTCCTCTTATCAAAGCAAAATATATTCAATGTTTTCAGAATGCTTCTGTAGCTTATAGAATATAAATATATTCTATATGAGAAATTTACTTATAACAACAAAAATCAAGTAAGAAAACTCTACTCGAGACCGCTCGACTAGGGTACACCCGGAACCCTGCGAAGAACCGCTATTCCGTGCATTCTCCGTTTCTTTTATAAAACATATGTATATGTATGTTCGTTGGCTGCTATTTGTATGCCAATGTTATGGGAAATTAAATGCTTAATAACTTTTTTCTAGAGCAACGATTTTGATCAAACTTGTTGGGCGTGATCATGTCATCCATATGTATGTATGTGCCAAAGATTCTAGTATTTGATATACGCGACTTACAAATTTGAGGCGAAGGGGCGTGGCACCCAAAATTAAGCAAAAACCGAAATTGCGTAAGGCTTAAATAACACTAAATGCAAAATTTGAAGACTAGCTAGAAAGATGAATTAGATAGAATTTTATAGCTTAATTTAGATTTTCGTTTTTCATCGATAACAATAAACAATAAAAAACAAACTCGATCTTTTCGTGCTATAGAGGAACCTACATAAAAATTTCAAGTCTCTAGCTCTTATAGGTTCTGAGGTCGACGCGTTCATACATACGGACAGACGGACGGACAGACGGACGGACAGACGGACGGACAGACGGACATGGCTTTATCAACTCGGCTTGTCATCCTGATCAAGAATATATATACTTTATGGGGTCTGCCACGCCTCGAGACATTTAATATCTCCTATTATCGGCCTCTTGCAGCAGCAGCAGCGAAGCTGATGAGTCATAATGCACAGTTAGCAGATTGTGTGCTTGTGCGTGCGTCTGTGTGTGTTTATGTATTGCTTGCTACATATGTACATATAAAAGTAACGGAGAATGTTAGCGGCTCTTAGCAATCGCAGTTCTTCGCAGGGTTCAGGGGATCTCTTTGTCGAGCAGTCTCGACTAGAGCACTCTTACTTGTTTTTTATTTTATTTTGGCATTTAAATATTTGGGCATACAAGTCATTTAACTTATTTGCCTCTGTTGAGCCTTGTCGTTGTCCTTTTGCTAATCTGGGACAACAATAAATTTTGTGAAAATTTGGCCACATTTTAATTTGTGGTTCAGCGGCGAAACCAGAAGCAGAAGCACAACCAGAACGAGATGCCACCAGCCTTAACACCTTGGCTCTGGCATGGGACTAACCACAAAATTCATCGTTGCTGGTAACCAGAAGGCAAACCGAGGAGAAACCGCCGCGTTGCATTCCTCAAATTGCAGGAGGCAAACTGAGAGTAGGAGCTTTGAGGCCTGAATACGAAAAATTAGTGTCTCTGGTTGTGGTTTCATACAATATGTATGTATGTGTGTCTGAGCTTTTTGGCCTCGCAAAAACGTGCAGCAAAATTGTCAATTTATTTTTTATGCCTTCTTGAAATTTACTGCGATTTTCGTTTTGCAGAAAAAAAGTACAACAAAAACAGGGAAGCCGCAGAAGCTGCAGTTGGTGCTTCTGCTTGCGAGGATGCCAATTTGTCAGCTGGCAGTTTTTGGTGGCATTGCAAAAATTCTTTATGAAAACTTTGTTTACGACAATCAACTCATGCCTGGCTCAAACTGGCTGCCTGCTGGCCCTGCAGCCTTGTATTGAGTTGACAATATTTTTAATAGAAACTCTCTACGCCCGAAAAACTTTTCTCTTCGCAAATTTGCAGCCACTGCTGCATTGTCCCAGCCGTAGTGGCAGACCCAGTCCCTGACTCAGTCCCCATTCTGGGCCATATTATGGAAGGAAGCACAGCGGATGCAGACAGAGGGATGAGAGCTCTTCTGTTTGTGTTTCAATTTGTATGCCTTTTATGGAATTATGCACTTTTGTCAGTTTGCTGCAGTTTTCGCACAATTCGCTGCATAACTTTTGCAAAAAAAAAGTGCAATTGAGTTTAACTTAAGGGACAAACACAATAAAGAAGGTTGCCAACAATTTGTTTGCTTCCGCTATCAGTGTAGCTTTTTGAAATATGTAGTATTAACTTTTAATGCAGCACTATTGAAGTATACATAAATAGCGCGTGCAAGTTAAGCAAAGTTTAACAAAGATTAGCCCTTGCAAGATTCTAGCATTTGCAAACAAAATGTGAAGTGCTAAACGAAGTTACGAATTATTAGAAATACAGCAGTAGGTATTGGTATTGGTCTGGCCTTATTTGGACTGAAAATAAAAAATTTCGAACTTTACCACATATAAATTAGATTTATTTGTCTATATTTGTAATACTACACTACACTACATTTAAAAAAAATTGATTTTTCCATTTATATTTTTAATTTATATTTGAATTTAGTATGCATATCTTTAATTTCTAATTAAGTATTTAATATTTAAAACGGATAAATTGTATAATTTCGTAGACCTAACAGTTAGTATTATTTATTTAATTTTAGTTTAATAACATTTTTAGTTTGAAACAATGTGTATAAAATAATTAAATGAGCCATCAGTTAAACTAAGTAGATTTAGTCACTTCTCTTTACATATGGCCAGATTCTGATGCGAATGTTAATTAAAAACTCTGTTTCCAGTGGCAAACAGCTGCCTAACTGTGTTGGGGGCATGCGATTGCCATTAAAAGTGTTAGCTTGCAAAGGCAGCGATATTTCGCATTCGTTTACATTTTGCCATTAAGCGTCGAAGTCTGTAGCCCATCAATTTCTGCAAGTAAGCTAGCAGCTTTTTGCCTGGCATTATCCTTGCTGTCCTGTGCAATGCAATAAAAGTCGAATACGCACACTTTGCAATTTCAATTTGCTTTCTGCTGGCTGTTGGCTGTTGGCTGCTGACTGCCTGCTGTTGCCGTGCTCGTTATTTGTGTTTGCCGCTCATTAAAAGCTGTCAATTGTTTCTCTTTGGCATTTACAACCTGCTTAACTACATGAAGAGTGCATATTCTTATGGCTCCCTTATCTCATGTATGGTGCCCGGCTGAAATCCTTTAAGAGCGCTGAGCCATAAAAAAGAAAATTCCCATCTTAGTGGTTTTAAATTAAACTTCTCCATTGCACTTATGTGACTATAAAACTCATCCAGTTCATTTTCTCTCCCCGTTCGCATCTTTTGACAATTTGTAATCGCACTCTTTGCGGCAATTTTATGGCCCGTGCCGCAGACAACTACGGGCAGGACTGAACCTATTGTGTGAAAATCGAGACAACCAAAGAGTGTGTTATAAAGCACAGATGATATATGCTCCAAGGGTGATCAGTGAGATTGCCTCGGCTTAGTTTGGTTTGGCCTGGAAATCGGGAATGGCCATTTTATGGGTTGGCTTCATCGTCTTAATGCCTTAGGGAAGTTCTGAATTGCATAATGCAATGCAGTAAGCGGTTGCACTTAGCATTGTGTGGGTACGAAGGATTATGTTTGAAAATGAGCTAGGTGAGTGAGATAGGTGAAAACTGTTGGTTATAGTTTTGAGTATATTATGTATAAACTAAGTTATTCAATTAACGTAACTAATTTGAGCTCTGAATAACAAAATATCTGGCCTAATAAAAGATTGTACATTAATAGGATTCACCGAACCATATGGCATGTACGAAGCATTTAAATATTATCCCATACTAAAGTGCCCCCTACGTTCTTACATGATAAGCTTTTGGCTTTTGTGCTTTTAGATTACACTCTATTATGGTGCGAAACATACAGCTACTTGTCTGCTTCATCTCTGACATACTTTACCCCAGTCTCGCCACTGTCAAGTTCAATGCTCTAAGCTCCTAAACAGCTTCTACAGCTTCCATCCAGCTTCAAAGCAAGCGAACACAACCCCACCTCAGGCCAACATACATACACTTTCTCAAGTATCCATAAAAGGCATTAAACTTTAAGTTTACTGTGTTAAAGTGCCAGAGAGAACTTGAGGTTAACCTAAAGTAATTTAAAACATGCCACTGCAGCCGCTTCTGTGTCTTCTGCCAACAGTCGCATCCCTACGACTCGATCCACTATTTGCTCTACACTTTGTGGCCAAATATAAAAAATGCATCAGCAGCGCCAACTGCAAGGACACCGAGACACATACTCGCTCATATGAGCAACTCAATAAATCAATATTTGAGTGCCTGACGGGTTAAGGCCCCGAATGCAATTGTCTATAAAATGGAGCTCTGGCAGTCAAGATGACAGCTTGTGCTGTAGGCGGATGCCTTTGTTGGACAAGCGTTCAAGAAAATGACAGATAAATTTGTTTTTAAAGATGCTTTAGGCGCCAAGTGATCTCCTTAACTCCCTTGGGCAGAGAATGTATTCAACTGACTTCGACTTATATTGAACAAAACAAAAAACCTTTTGAAATATTGAATATAAATATAATTTATTGATTCTATTTTGGGTTGGTATGTGTCGAAATAAGTAATTTTAGGATTATTCAGGAGTTTACAAAATTTTATAAAACACGGAGTCTTTTGTACCTGGAAATATTTGTTATATTGGTGAAATTTACACGAATATTATAGCAAAACAAGTAAGAAAACTCTAGTCGAGGCCGCTCGACTAGGGTATACCCTGAACCCTGCATTCTTCGTTTCTTTTATATACACATGCACTTGTACGTTCATTACAAGCAAAACATACACACACACATACACAGGCGCAAGCACACACAAGCGCAAGTCGGTGCGCCAGCTGTTGTTTGGCTGCTTTGCATAGCAATGCCATGGGAAATTAAATGTTTAATAACTTTTTTTCTAGCGCAACGATTTTGATCAAACTTGTTGGGCGTCATCATGTCATCCATATGTGTGTATGTGCCAAAGCACAAGTCTCTAGTATTTGAAATACGGGACTTACAAATTTGAGGCGAAGGGGGCGTGGCATCCAAAATTTAACAAAAACCGAAATTGTATAAGGCTCACATAACACTAAGTGCAAAATTTGGAGACTCTAGCTATAAAGATGAATTATATAGATTTATATAACTGAGCATCGATTTCGTTTTTAATCGATAACATTAAAATTAAGACAGTTATCGATTTTTTAACAAACTCGATCTTTTCGTGCTATACAGGAACCTACATAAAAAATTTCAAGTCTCTAGCTCTTATAGGTTCTGAGAACGACGCGTTCATACATACGGACAGACGGACAGACGGACGGACAGACGGACGGACAGACGGACGGACAGACGGACGGACAGACGGACAGACGGACATGGCTATATCAACTCGGCTTGTCATCCTGATCAAGAATATATATACTTTATGGGGTCTGCCACGCCTCCTTCTGCCTGTTACATACATTTCAACAAAAACATTATACCCTGATTTCCCATTTTTAATGGGTTCAGGGTATAAAAATACTGAAATAGGAATAAATTGGTCATGCAGCCGAAGTGTATTCACTTTTAATGTCAATTAATTAGAAATAGCGTTATTGTGCATGAATGCTCACGCAACTTGATAGTTAGGGTTCTGTTGAATTTTATACTCAAATCAAATCAATATTTAAAAACACGCTTTTACATTGTTTTCTTTAATTTAATTTTATTTATCATATTTATCAATTTATAGTCGATGGTAAATCGAGTTTATAGCAAAGCATGCCCACCAAAAAAAAAAAAAAAAGAAAAAGAAGAAAACGCAACGCATAGATTTTGACTTTTGCGGCGCAATCGACAACAGCAGCAGAGAGCAGAACGACAGTGCCGCAACGCCCCTCGAAACATAAAAAAAGAAGGAAAACAATCAGTGAGCTCGCTAAAAAAATCAGGAAAAGGACGTAACGCACGCATCACTCGGCAATCCCACTATGAGGAAGGGAGTGGCATGTGCTGCGAAAATATAGTGGAGAGAGAGAGGGAATTTTTAGTGAGGATATTTCAATGATTGTTCGCCCTTCATAAAATATTTCAATATTGTAACCGATTTTTTTATGTATATGTGGCGGCATGTGTCATTATTTGTATATTTGTTTTTTTTTTTTTTTGTGTCAACTTGTTACAATCAACAACAAAAATGTTAAAGGATTGCCAGAACTCATCGTCAACATAGCAACAATTGTATGGGGTGCCGCCAACATTTGAAGTATAAATTGAATCAAAATGAAAGAATAAAAAACAGCCGCAAATGGCAAAAAAAAATCAGATATTTAATGCTAATGCCACGCCTATTTGCAATACGCCACCTCTTCTGGGTGCCCACAAGTATGCAATACATTTTTTATCCACCCGCTCTGTTCCATTTGCATTAAATTTCAATTCAAATATGTTTTTTTTATACATGATTACTTTTGTTGGGTTTGGAATGGCCTGCGCCATTGAGCATATTTATATCTAAATCCCAGAATAAGCAGTTTAAATTCGTTTGCATTGGCTCCGCCGTTTGCCCGTTATCCAATCCAATCGCATACGACCATATGTTGAATGCCACCAAATCCCTCGTAATTTGAACAGAATTTGCAAAACAAATAAAATTAAAGCGTGTTTCACATGTGCCAGGCTCGCGATTTGTTCAAATCCTCTTAATGGCAGCATTATATGCCCTTTAACATGAAGGAGTCTTTAAATTCGAGCAAAATGCTAAATATTACGATTTGAGCTGAACTGTCATTATTTTACATTTCATATTTACAATTTTAGTACTAATATTAAGTTATATATTGAATATTATTAAGCTATATAAATATTATATGTATATATAAAATTTGAATTTGTTTTTCAACAAGTTCAACTATTAAAGTTCGATAAATGTGTTTCCATTAATTGCGCGTATTTTGTTGGCACTAATCGAAAGTTACAATTAGTTACATCCTTGTTTCCCTGTTATTGTTAATGTTTCCTTTCGGACATTGTTGCGATAAATACGCATAATTAAGCTATTTGTTCGCTGTTTTATGTTCAAAATAACAATTGTGTGGCAAATATTCAGATTTTATTCGATTTATCAAATATATACATAACATTCAACATATGTATGTAGTTTGGGGCCCAGTCCGGTTGCAACTACGTGTACACGTTTCCGTTCACATATATGTAAGGACATACATATACATATTATTAAATATATATATATATATATATATATATATATATATATATATATATATATATATATATATATATATATATATATATATATATATATATATATATATATATATATATATATATATATATATATATATATATATATATATATATATATATATATATAAGACTATAAGCAGTAAAGTACTTGTGTCATAAGTGCTTACTGAAATCACTTCCAGGCTGCTTCTCCTGCTGCTGCTGCCACATCCTTTAACTTCCGTTACGCCGCCTCGTGCCCTACCCCGCATCATTCACTCTGCACTTGGTGACTTTGTCATCATCATCATCGTCTGCGTCTTTCTCGCTTTCTCATTCTCATTCTTTTCAGTTTTCCGGTAGTTGTTGTTGCTGTTGTTATTGTTTGTTAATATGTGCTATAGTTCCACTTGTTCGTCATGATGCTGTTCTTCTTCTTGTTCTTAAGCTTGTTGTTGCTGATTTTGTTGGCTATTTCGCTCACGTAATAACGATAATAGCCCTTATTTCTTTCATTTCTTTATATATATAAATATATATATGCTCTGATTCAGTTCTGCACCTCTCAGTCTCGGCTCGCCTCACAACTGAGTACTTAGTTTCTACACGAGTCGTCAGTTCTGTCATAATATTGTTGTTATTTTATATTATTTTTTATCATTCATTTTTTCGTCTGTGACATCTAATGCGCTTAACTGATTTTCTGATAAGCAAGGCACACGAATTACAAGTCATAAATTTGGGCAAAGTGGAATATTATTCTGCATTTTAATATAATTATCATCGCATCAGTCGTATTATCACAGCATCAGTTAGGAACGTGAGTTATATCACGGTCATCTTTTATTCTTTATTACTCTCTTTTTGCTTATTTAGTTCAAGAAATCACGATGCGTGTTACGTGTTATTTTGATATTAATAAAGACAACACGAATTTAAATCTTATGAATACGATCTGACTAAAACACTGAACTGATTCGTAGGTGCGTTTTGGGTTTTATGTATCACCGTGAACCCAGAACTTTTTCTGCCAAGAGCTAGTTTATTTTGGCCATGAATTTATGCAATATGACAATAATTTTTATTTTTGTATACCTTTTGGTAATTTTAATTTTTTAACTTACTCATATTTGTGTTTTTTATAATGATATGTTTTTTATGTAGTTTTACATATGAAGTTAGCTTTGCTGATTCAATTTAGTTTGACTCACTTTCTAAATTAATGATGGTAAGCGTTTTTAAACGCAATTTCGAGAACAAAATTAATTGTTTAGCTTAAGAATTGTATTTATATATTATTTTAATAATTTCATTTGATACGCTATTTTTGACTCATTCAAATTTCGGCTGTCAATTTGAGTAAATATATTTTGTTTTCTTTCATTTTGTTGATATTTAACAACACCCGCAACAATAGACTGCTGCTTTGTATATGACAGAGTATAGAATATATTACCAGCAATTAATGCTTCAATTACCATTTGCTTGTAAAGAGCACAAAGACAGGTTTCTATTTTATTCTGCTGTCGATTAAATACATGTCTCTCCGTTACATATATTTCAAACTGTATTTAAGGCTCCGACTTGCAAACACATTGCAAAACACATTTGCACTGCCATTTAAGACGTTTATAGGTCTCTATTTAATCTTGAGCTTTCTGCAATGTTGTTTCTGTCATTTGTGTAATCGTGTTCGGCACTCAGTGCTCAATAAATTCACCAGCTGCAAAGCGACAGACGAATACACCGAATACATTCTAGGCTCAATAATATTGGGTGGAGTATTTAGAGTGCGTACACCTCTAGCAAACAAGTGCATAAAATATTGTTGTTAATACTCTTGATACATGTGCAGTCGAAGTTCGTTGGTGTTTCTACGTGGCAACGTGGCTGCGTGGGCATGGGCGTGGTCGCAGCCATCATCAGTCATGCGTACGCAAATATTTTAAGTGCTTCCTGGGACGTGCCTCCTGCCTAGCTGCCTGGCTGCCTGGCTGCCTGGCTGGCTGCTTGCCTGCTGATATGTCTGCCAGATACTGCCACTGAGATAGAGATACAGCAACAGCAATTTGAAAGGATATCGTAACGCAATTCGATTTTCGACGTCAGGTGCGTGCCGTAGGGCCAAAATGATAGCATAGATACTTGAATACTCGATTCTTGCTCTTTCTCTTTGTCCTGCATTTGTCATATTATATTACCAATAATGCTTTGCAATTGCATTTGCAACGTCACTTGCATATTGCTGCTGAAATCAATGTAACAAATAAGCACAAAATATCGCTAGCAGCACGGAAAATAATAAGCAGAGTGAAATCTGCATAGTAATTGTACATAATGTGTTTTATTTTCGATTTTGAAAAATGTGTGCTTCAAATTAGTATTAGATGCATAATCTTGTCGTTAAATTGAATTTTATTTGAGTCAGTTGCCTGTGAATGTCAATTAAACAATTGATTTGATTGAACAATTGATTTGATTGCCTCATTCAAATGTCAATTTCATAAATTTAATCTTGTATCTGTTTTACATTATATAATTATTACAAGTAATTACTTCAATTCAAATTTGGTTCACTTACATACAACCTAATGCAGTGTTAATTAGGTTCGGTAACATGTATTCAGCTGAATATTGTGTTGTTTCTGCTGCCTGCAAACTACTGATAATGGGTACGCAACCCACAAGCTTAGTTCAATACAAATATATGTACATGTAAATGCAACTAGACACGTGTGCGCACACACACATGCCACTGTTGTTGTGCATGTACTCCCCAAACTAGGGAATGCATTAGGCCTAAGAGGGCCCAACCCAGTTGCCTCGGGGGCAACACCCAAGCGAGAGTATTGAATCGGCTAGCGTTGAGCTGCTGAATATTGTTATTTCTGCCGTCTTTTTTGTTATTCTGTTGTTGCTGATAATGGCTGTGGCACTGGCAGTGGCACTGGCTATGCGATGATAAGTGCAGTAGGAAAACTTGAATAAAGCTGCGAAAATCCTTGCGCCAGCTGAAAGGAAAAGTTACTCCAACGTTAGGACAATAGGCGCATAAAAACTTCTGCTGTTCCATAAGCGTAAAAGCGGAAAAAGAAAAAAAAAACGTTTAACTTTATTGCATCGCATTAGCGTCTGCCATAAACAAACATTTAACACCAATGTGGTGCTTGGGTTAGCAATAAAATGAAGAAAAATATTAAAATATTAAATATTTTGAAATAAGGAAATAAAATATATTTACTAGCTTCACTCGGTGCTCGATCGGAAATATGCCCAAAATTATTTAACTTGCATATCCGGCTAGTATAGGGAATAAGTCTTTTCTCCGTTCACGTCTGTAGTTGTCAATGTTGCTTTAATGTAATTATATGGATTATTCTTCTTATACTAATAGCATTAGAGATATAAGTATTTCCCGAAAATTAGCTAGCTATTTATATTTTGTATGCAAACCAATTTCAATGCTTGTTAAATTCGGCAATGACTGGGCTTTCTAAAGGTTAAGGCCCTGAAATGTCTTTGTCAAAGTAAACTCAGCCAATACATTACTGTGATTTATTTTGAACGCTTTGTAGGAGCTGCTGGGTGGTGCGGGCAAATCAGCACAGCACAGCGGGTCACTATTCAAGGAGATGGCTACCATATTGTCAAGTACATGAAATATTTCAAAACATTTTCTGTATTTGACAAGCAGTCAAACTTAAGCGGCCACTCGTCAAGTGACAGGGGTCCCGGGAGCAAACAGAGCCCTAGAGGCTCCACAGTTACAAGATTCAGTCTCGGAGCCCCAATGGCAGTTACCATTCCATTAAGCTTTGCAATGTGGAGCAAAGAAACATGAAATAAAAAAAAAGAATGCGCAAGAAATTTCATTTCCTGGCACTCAACTGGCAACAGGACACCCCGGCAGAGCCCAACCCACCAGAAAATTTCAAACCAGTCCAGCTTGAGTCACTCATTTGGCTTTAACATAAAACCAATTTAAACTTCTGCTGCTTGGGGTAGACGCTTCTGGTGAACAATCGACACGCGGCTTCGCTGTTCAGCGTTCCCCAATATGCAGACACTCAACAAACTACCCTACGTAAAATGATAGCAAAGAAAAAAAGGCGAAAATCAACAATTTTAATTTCATTTTTGTGCAGTATTTTAAAGTTCATTCTCAACTTACCTGAGTGGGTGCCGGGTGAAGATTTGTGGGCTGCTCTGTTTCCGTTTTGGGGTGGCTACGATTTAATACGCGTGGGAAAAGCAACAATGGTGCCGCGAGAGAAAACTTGATAATACTTGCGCTGGCGCTGCTTTTTGGCTTTTCCTTAAGCCTCGGGAAAGCAACTTTACCGATGCGGCACGTAGCACTCATAATTATGTGGATTTTGGAAATTAAGTAAGCGACTGCCAGACAAGTTTGAGTATGAAGCCACTGTGATAGCGATTAACGCTCGCACAGATTTATGCACAGCTTGAGTAACACAACAGGTGCGGGCGATGGGCCCCCAAATCCCGACCCGCTCCATTCTTAACCTGGCTCTAGGCTCTATGCGCGATGCAAGGTGCAATTTAAATTCCAAATTTGTTAAACTGTCACAAACGCTGTGAATGCGAAATGAGCACAAGGCTCACAACATGCGAAGCATAATTATATGAGGACGCTAAAAATAAGTAGAGAACACCACTCGGGCTGGGTGGCTGACAAGCTGGAGTTGGCTGCAGGTGACACAAGCCAAGGAAATTGCTTCAAACTGGCTTGCCGGAGCTAAACAAACAAGCGGAGTTGAATTACGATGCCGCACGCACGTGGTTGCCACAGCTTGTTGTAGCTATAGCTGTTGCTGTCGCTGTTGCTGGTGATGCAGGTGGGTTGTCAGTGGTGTCTGTGTATGTGTGGGGGTATGTCTAAGCGGAATGTGCTGCTGCCACCCACATGAGTAATAGTAATGTTGTTGCCTCCACTCAAGATGTGTGCCGGTGCCACCAGGCTTATGAATAAATTAAGAATAGGCCGCTTTGCAAACCGGGCCAACGAGGCAAAGCGCGTAGATGCGGCAACAGTGCGAAAGCATCTCGAAAATAAAACAGCCGCCATGTATAAAAAAGGCAATTTAAATGCGATGCATAAGCGGCAAGACGATGAATGACTCACCAGATATCCTGTAAATGCTGCTTATTATTATAGCCGACATTAAATGAATGCGGATAACATTTTATTTAAGCTTAACCATTTAATGTGCATCACCTAAATAATAGAAAAAAAAACATAACCTAGCATTTTAGAATCTAAAATATAAATAAAATAATAAAATAATGGTGCGTGATATACGGCCTTCTCCAGTGGCAATATACCCCTTAGTTAGAATTGATTACATATATTAGATATAACCGTAGGGCGTTGCATGGAGTGGAGGCAACAGTAGAGCGAAGATAAGAAAGCAACTGAAGATAATGCCGTTTAAATAGAATCTGGTGACGGTTGGATGCAGCCCCGGGCCACACAAAGTGCAGGACATAAAGAAAATGTCAGCACTGGCACGCTGCTCAGAGCTATATGAATGATGTTGGGGGGATAGGAGATGGTAGAGGGTAGAGTAGAGTAGAGTATGGGGTGTTTGGATGAGCAATTGGAGTTGAGCTGTAGCTCGCACAGGTGATTTACATAGCATATTTAAGTGGAGCACTTTGTGAACTCGCATACGACACAAGGCGATATCATCATAGTCATCGGCAACATCATTATCATGATCATCATCATCGTCGTGGTGCATAACAAATGTTTCACGAAATAAAAAAAGCGACAAAAAACTGCTAGACAGCAGAACAGTTCAAAAGGGAGTAAGGAAATAAGCTTGGCAAGGACGTTGCAGACATAAAGAACATATTTTGACTAAGATGTATTACAAGCGACAGCATAAGGAGTTTGACATTTTTATTATGTTGCCGCCAGCGGTATATACAGAGTGAGTGTGTGTGAAACAGAGCGATAGAGAGAGATAGAGAGAGAGAGAGAGAGAGAGAAACAAAAAAGTTATTAGTGCATCCAGATTTCACTTGCAACCTGCTAGCTGGTAGCTGCATCAGCTTTGGAATTAGCTTCTGCTAGCCCCAAAAAGTGCGCAACAAAAAGCGCAAAATGGGTTTGCAACTACTCGCAACTGACGGCAATCCTGAAGCAAGAAGTTTTTGATGCGCACATAATTCAATTATTATTACTCTTAGCCCCAAGAAAAGCGATTTGGCTAGCCCGGTGGCTGGCTGAGACTGTCTGGCTGTCTGTGCTGGCAACAGAACAGAAGAAATACAATTTATTTTAAATAAATATGATTTATTATGTTTGGCATGCCTTGCTCCTTGCCGCCATACGAAAGGCAATCTGCATGAAGGATTACGGAACATGAACGCTAAGTTTGCACAGCACTCAACGGCGACGACGAAGACGATACGCAATGGGAACATGAGATTGCCGAGCTCCTACCCCAGCCCCTTCGTTTTACACAAACCTTACCCTTGCATAAAGCAAATTTGACTTAAGGTAGATTTTGCGTTTTATGATGATGACTTAGAAAGATGAAGAAAGGCCAGCCAAAAAAAAAAATACATAAAACGTATAACATTGCCATCGAAGGCTTAAATCTCAGGGAATGTGCTAAGGCAAAGGCAAATATCCATCAACAGGTTTGAGTATTGACAAACATGAAAAGAAAAATGCACACACATACATATATCCCACATAAATTTTACTATATGATTGAAATTTGATAATTTTGATGGATGGGATCGAATATTTAGATTGAGCACATGAATTGTAAGTGCTTTAGATTGAGATGTAACTACGGAAAGCGCATTAAACTCTCATGTTAAATGCTTAACTTTGTTGTTGCAAATTTCACAACTGTGTTGTTGCTTTAAGGTATTTACATTAATTAAAATTCCATTTGGAAAGTCATGAAACATATGTATGTCAGACAGTTTCATTTGCATATTTCTTCAATTATTTTGTATCTTAGTTTTTTTTTATAGCGACAGAGCTCATGTTGAACAAGGATTCATTATTTAACATAAATGCTAACTTTGACAGTTACATTGAAGCAATGACAATTCAGCAATTAGTAGTTGTTGCTTGGCAAACTTGACTGTTGGCATTAACTGTCTTTGAAAATCCAAAGATATCTGTGGCTAGCTTACAACCAATAGACATGTGTCTGTTCAGTATTTCGCAAAATAATTCAAGTAGCCCTAAATTACAATTGTAATCAACTGTCCTGCCTCCAAACAAGAGTCTATTCATGTCAGCACTAAATACCATTTAGCAGGACATAAATGTAAAGTCGGCAAAATTGCAACTACAACGACGACTGCAACTGCAAGTGCAACTGGAAGAGCTACAAGCATGAATCTGAGAGTAAATATTGCAGTCGCAGCAGCAACTAGTTGCATGAAAGCTTTAATTTTCCTCTGCCCAAAAATATATGGAATTCCAACTAAATATTTATGGTTATCACAGAAATACATTCCAAAAAGTCTAAGTCTAATCCTGACTGAAATCAGCATTTACATTTGGGATTTTTCTTTTTTTTTTTTCGCATTTTCGTTAGTCACAAAAGTGTTTAACTCTGCTGCCAACTATAAAAATATTAAAAAATACTTAAAATAAATTATACTTAGCATAAAAAATAATTTCGATAAATTTAAAATCGAATCGCACATGGCTGTTCTTTAACTCAGTGGAATTGTGATAATACAAAGCTTGAAATGCCAAACAATCCGCAGCTTTAGCAAAACCTTAAAATGTCCGGTTTATGGCCAATGGTAACGGGCAGGTAAATAGGTTATTTATGGACCACATAAGCCTGCGGACATTTGGCCTGAAGTCCGGCTCGGTCCGGTCCGGTCCGGCCCGTGTAGTTTAGTCTGTGCAAATAAAGCACACAAAATACGAGGCTTTACTGTAACATTTCCAGTGGAGTTTTTATGCAAAACTAATTGGCTGTCTGTCTGTTCAGAAGCGGGCCCTGCATCTGGACCAGGGCGTAGCCTCCCCATAGGTCAGCTCTGCTTCTGACCGGCAGATTACCGACAGCAGCATAGTCATGGCTGGCGCTGCTGGAAGATACGTTTTAAAGTCTGGGCATCATGCACAAAGCTCCGGTCGTGCGTGCCGGGGACATTAAAAACGTTGGCGCCTTTAAGCGGACAACTACCGGCAGTTGCCCGATTCCCGAACTCCCGGACTTCAACTCCAGTTAAAGTGCACAATTTGGAACAATGTTGCTGGTTGCTGTTTGCTGGTTGTTGTTGTTGTTGTTGTTTTTGTCGTATTGTTGCTTGTCATCAGCATCGTTATATTGTTATGGCCATTGTTGTTGACGCCACTCGCTTATCCCCTTCGACTCTCTGCCCTCCTCCACCTACTTTATCATGGTACGCGCCTTCCTGTTGTTTGTGTGTTGTTGTCAGCTAATTGAATTTTCAGCATGAAATTTAATTTATCTTTGTTGTTTGTTTGCGCACCAAATGGCCGAAAAAATGCAAATCCAAAAGTGGAAACAAGTTAACAGCATTCCTTTTCTCTCTCTCTCTCTCTCTCTCTCTCTCTCTCTCTCTCTCTCTCTCTCTCTCTCTCTCTTATTTTGTAATTTGGCAAATCTGTTGGCTTAGTTTGTTTAAATGTTTTATCCCTTAAATAACAAAGAAAAACACATTTGTTTTCATTTCCAGTCGACAAAATGAAGTGGACGCTGACGCTGTTAATAATTTGTCTGGCATCGGACCTAGTCAACTGTAAGCATTTTTTACTTTTTTTTTTACAATATTATCTAATTGACTAAGCTTTAATAAACCCTCTAATGTTTCTGCAGCCGAAACCAATTTGCCCCCTGTGTTTACACAAACCCTCAACAATATTGTGCTGTATGAGAATAAGCCAGTGGGCTCAGTGGTCTTTCGATTAGAAGGCTACGATCCTGAGCAGAGCAATGTTACATTTGGCTCCATTGGCTCCGATCATTTTAGTGTCGATCCAATTTCTGGAAACATAACACTGGTTAAACCTCTGGATCGCGAGGAAACGGACAGCTTAACATTTTTGGTATCGATTAGAGATCGCGTGGATCCAAAGGGTGAATCCGATCAGGATAATGTTGTGGAACAGCCTATTACTTTTATCATACTTGATGAGAATGATAATCCACCAGAGTTTCAAAATGTAAGTAGAAAGGAAACGCAGAGCTTCGATTAGCAATTTAATATTCATTTTATTTTACTACCCCATAGACCCCTTATGAAGCGGACGTTAATGAAGACGCTGCTGTGGGTACCACAATATTTGATAAAATATTAGTCAAGGATCGCGATACAATCGGGGACAGCCTCGATCTCAAATGTGTGCCACAGCAGCAAAGTCCAGAGGCATGCAGCAAGTAAGCCGAAGCCGTGCATAACTGAAAACAAATTTATAAACTATAACTGTGCTTTGCAGATTCCATTTGGAATTGCTAACCACTGAAGCGACTATACTAACGGCCGCTGTGGTGGTCAAAGATACTCTGAACTACAACCAACGAATGATCTATCATTTCCAAATCGAGGCTAGTGATGGAGTGCACAAAACCCAGACAACTTTTGAGGCACGCGTCAAGGATGTGCAGGATAAGCCGCCAGTATTCCAGAGATCCCTTTCAACAGTCATTGACGAAGACATTCCCATTAACACTTTGGTGCTTACCGTCCAGGCTCGTGATGGTGACAAAGGGGAGCCTCGGAAAATAGTCTACGATTTGTTGAGCAGTGAGTAGAGTGAAGCCAAAACGAAAAACTTAATACGAGCTTTAATTAATTTAGAGTTTTTAGAATACTGCGTATATTTATACATATATTTCGTTTTTTTTTTTTTTTTTAAATCCGTTCAGATCCCAATGATTACTTCCTTCTGGACTCAAACAGTGGCGAACTGCGCACGGCGAAGCCTTTAGATCGAGAAGCATTGACAGATTCTACTGGTCTGATTCCGCTGGAAGTACGCGCCCGCGAGGTGGTGAATGATGTGCCCAGTGATGACCCCCTAACCAGTGCCACGGCTAGGGCAACGGTGACCATACGTGATGTGAATGACTCTCCACCTAAATTTAATAAGAAAGAATACGAGGTATCTCTGCTCGAAAATACGCCAGAGGGCACTCCTCTGGCCCTGGACATGAGCGTCAGTGATGCTGATGTGGGTATCAACTCGAAGTTTGCGCTGCGCCTGGAGGATGTGTCCGGGGTGTTCGATGTGGAACCTAAGCTAGTCACAGGCTACTCGCAGGTAAACATACGTGTAGCCAATGGTACATTGGACTACGAGAATCCCAATCAACGCAAGTTCATAGTCTTGGTAATTGCGGAAGAGACAGACACGAATCCCAAGCTCTCCTCTACAGCCACCATAACGGTAAGCGTTCTGGACGCTAACGACAACAAGCCGAGCTTCGAACAGGAGAGCTACTCGGCTGTAGTCTCCGAGGCGGCCCTACCTGGACAGTACATAACTACGATTACCGCCAAAGATGTGGATTCGAGCAGTTTCGGCGATGCAGGGATACGCTACAGCCTCTCCGGCACTGGGGCCGAACTGTTTTATGTCAATGAGCAAACGGGCGTCATTACCCTGGGCGATTGTCAGAAAGAAAGCAACAGGCGCCAGCGACGTGACCTCCATGAGAATGACAGCGATGGTCACGCACTCGAAATGCTTTCCATGGAGGCGGAACACAGCCTCGACCAGCGGCAGATTAACACAGAGCCCACCGTGCAGTACACGTTAATCACGCAGACGCCGTTGCAGTCGGAGACAGCAGCAACAGCAGAAGAAGCGGGAACAGCGGCAATATCAGCGGCAGCTGCTAATGACGACAAAGCCGCCAGCAGCAAGGCGCCGACGACGTGTCTGGACTATGAAACGGAGACCACGTACTTCTTGTCATACAAGGTGGGTGTGGGAAGAGGTTGACAAACAATGACATTCATTTGCTT
Organism: Drosophila mercatorum; assembly: GCA_961210405.1. Lineage (NCBI taxonomy): Eukaryota > Metazoa > Arthropoda > Insecta > Diptera > Drosophilidae > Drosophila > Drosophila mercatorum. Next base: position 13,739,311 of record CAUIUS010000003.1, read on the forward strand.
TTGTTTGGGTCACTTAACTATGTAATGCATTTGGTGAGCAACATGTCATATAAATATACAAATTACGCATAGTTATATTCGTTTCAAGGTGATAAAAATCATCAGGCTCAGAATCTAGTACATCACCTCTATACAAAGTGTGTATATCCGGGATGAATGGCAAATTAATTATTATGAACTTCGTTATTTCGTTAGGGTATTTAAGTGTTTTCATCTATAAAATTACCTTATCGATATATTTCTCACGCAGTCTGATTTTTATTTTGATTACTATGCAGGCCACCGACGACAATGGACAAGGTCAGACCTCTGTGGTCTCCCTACGGATATCAGTGAGCGATGCCAACGACTCGCCTCCCGTATGTGAGAGTCCCCTCTATCGGGCCAGCGTGGATGAGGGTGCTTTGGTCTTTGATTCGCCACTGGTGGTTAAGGCGCGCGATGCGGACACAATGTCTAGCATTAGCTACCGGATTATCGGCTCACCACAGATCGAGAGCATCTTTGACATTGACAAGCGAAGCGGTCAGATTAGCATACGACCAAATGCCAGCCTAGATGTAACGAATCTGAAGAGCGAGCAACTCATATTTGTGGTCGAAGCCAATGATGGACTCTTTACGGCTAACTGCGGCGTCAACATTACGGTACGCGATGTCAATAATCATGTGCCCAGCTTCCAGCAGCAGAACTATAGCGCTGTCGTCGAGGAGAACTCAGAGATTGGGACCAGTGTTGAGAAGCTACAGGCCACCGATTTGGATACGGGAAAGAATGCCGAGCTACGCTATCGCATACAACAGGGCAGCTTTAACGACTTTGATATTGATGAGCGAACTGGCGAGGTGTTTGTTTCCCGCAAACTCGACTATGACAGACGCAACACATATCACCTGCAGGTTCAGGCTGCAGATCTGGGCACGCCAAGTCTCACGGGCACCGCCACACTGACAATCAATGTACAGAACAGCAATGATAAGGATCCTTACTTCGTACCCGCCACACAGCACGCTGAGGTGCGTGCAGATGCCCCTACTGGCCACCTGGTCTACACACTGATTGCTCTCGATCCCGATGTGGCCACGCACAATGCCCTCGAGTTTGCTGCCACCGATGACATTACGGCCATTGACAAGGAAGGCAAGGAGCTGCCCCATAGCGAACAGTTCAAGGAGTACTTTGCCATCGCTCGCAATGGTAAAGTTCTGGTCAATCGGCAATTAGATCGCAATCTGTTTGCGGTAATGCGCATCAATGTGCTCGTGACGGACAGCACTGCTCCCAATGTGCAGCAAGGACGCGGCCTGCTCATTATACAGATCATCGATGTCAATAAAATACCACCGGTCAGTTCCTTTTTCACTATCAAATTTTCATCCTCTCTTTATTGTGAATTGATATGCCGAAAGTGTTGATGGGCTATTTCAAATTCTTCGTTGCTTTCGCGCTCAAGATTGGATTCAATCTCGCCGTAGGTTATATGTGACACGATTTCATGTTGCTTATCCGAGTAAATGTTCCTGTAAGAGAAGTAAAATGTGAGGCTTGTGATAATTATTCATAAGTGATCTGATGCTGACTATGATGTGTCACAAACCAGGAAAAAGGCATTCAACATCTCATTCCGTCTGGCACTATCATAACCAGCATATCTCAATCAGATATCACTTACAGCACCGATATGCAGCAGAGGGTCTTAATGATCATTTTGGCTAAGAATACCATAAATACCGACATGGATTGAGCATATAAATACTTTATGCAGGCATATCCCAAAATGATTTCGTATATGTTTAATACCACGCTATCAAGGAGCTGCACTATGATTGTGGGCATCAGCAATTCTGGCTGGGAATTTGTCAGGATTGGATAGCTTCATTCAAAAATTACATGCACGACGAAAGATAAGGAAGAAATCAATATACAATTAAAAATACCTCAACAAATACACTTTTGCGAGATAGAAATGTCTTTGGAAAGTAAAACAAATAATTAGGTACCTAAATAATATATTAGTTGAACCCATCTACCTCTCTTTATATGTATGAGTTAAAGTAAGATAGGGAAGATGGTCGGGCGGCCAAGGAATACTGTATACTCTTTTTGCATGTTTAGGAAACTTGAGAACTTACATTGCAATGATATATGATGCTAGTCCAACAAAACATAGTAGGAAGCGCAGTAAGATCAAACTGGATATAAGGAATATAAAAAGCTCTTTTATCCATATCTCCTGCTTGGCCGCATTGACCACTACTTTGACTTCGCGCAAATCCAGATGCAGTCGGTTGACATTCAAGGAGGTAGCCTTATGCAATACAGAAACAATATTTATGAAGAGCACTTTGAGCTTTCCATAGGGCATATCTTGCATCATTTTGAACGTCTGAGAACAGCCAAATTTCCGAATAATATGTGTGACTGAATTTTCATAAACAACCTGTTCGTTTTCACTTACTTTCCTTCCACACAGAGATTCAATGCACCATGGAGCCCCGAGCAGCCGGTGATAAAGTTGCAAATGGTCGAGGAGCAGCCAGTTGGCACTGTGCTGACCACTCTGCAGGCCAGCGACGAGGACTCTAGCATTGGCGAGTTCAACATAACGTCCAATGATTTCTTTGCCATCAATCACACCACAGGCACCATCTACACAACTGCCCGCTTGGACTATGAAACCGTAAAGGAGGTAAAATTCACGGCAACAGTCAGCGATACAGGTGTGCCGGCACTGACAGCAACGGCTGACATTGTCGTCGATATTATCAACCTGAATGACAACGAGCCCCACTTCACTCAGGCTGAATACTATTTCAATATCACTGAAAACTCACCACGCGGCACAGTTGCTGGCAAGGTGGAAGCTCATGACAACGATGTCGGTGCCTTTGGCGAGCTGACGTACACCCTGATAGGCGAGAATAATAAATACTTTAGTATAGATGCCTACACGGGCAACGTAATGGTGGCGAATGCATCCATATTGGATCGGGAGCAGCTAAAAGAGCTAACGCTTTCCGTTGTAGCACAGGACAAGGCACCAGCCACCGTGCAGAAATCGGCGACGGCAACGGTGAGTGACATTAGATATTATTATCTATCTATGGCATTATCTATATCTATAATATACATGTTAATCCCCCTCATAAACATGTATATTATAGATATAGAAAGATAAGGATATGGGTACATGGGATGTTAGTATAGAAGTGAATGCAGATATAGATGTAGAAGAATACAATTGGAGATAAGTAGATACAGAACCATAAACATTCCGATAGAGGCACTGATGAAGATACTGAGACAAATACGAATAAGGAGACACATTCAGATCGATATGGAGCATCTAATATTATTAAAAATTGATTCCTTTTACAGATTCACATCAACATTTTGGATGTGAATGATAATGCTCCAGTTTTCACCCGAGCCGTGTACAATTCAACGGTGTCGGAAAATGCAGCATATCAGCCGCCAGCTGCACTGCTGCAGGTGCAGGCCATTGATTTGGATGAAGGTCTTTATGGTGATGTGCGGTATATTATAACCGCAGGCAATGATCTGGCACTATTTAAGCTCGATGCGCAGTCGGGCATAATTTATCCGGCACAAAGTCTGGCTGGTAAGCATGGTGTTTACGAGCTGGTGATCTCAGCTCGCGACACTCAGGGATCGGGCACCATGGAGACTACTGCGAAGGCTGTCATCACTGTTTTGCGTGTGAATCGCCATCGTCCAGAGTTTGTAATTCCTGCTTTGTCAAATGCAACAATCGAAATACCTGGCGACATCGTGCAAGCCGACTACTTGCTGTTGACCGTCAAGGCACTGGACAATGATACTGACGGAATTGGAAAGGTCAGCTATCATCTGCAGGTAAATAATCAAAATGTGCAGCAGACGGCAGAGTTCAAGATCGATGAGGCCAGTGGGGAGTTACGCGTCAGACAGCAGCTCAATCGCAAAAATCGCGCCAAGTAAGTAAAAGAAAATGATTTTTCAAACGGACAATTTCTATTCAGATTTCTTAAATATCTGCTTTTGCAGCTATGACATCATATTGGTGGCACGTGATGCTGGCAATCCGCCATTCGAGTCCCTACGCCTGCTGACCGTCAGTATTGTAGATGCGAATGAAAATCGGCCAGAGTTCCCGGACGCCTCCAATCCCTACAAAGTCTCAATAAATGAGAACAGCGGTCGTGATGTCAAGATTGGACACATTCAAGCTGCCTCGCGTAGCAAACACAATCGGGATATATTTTACTATATGTTGCTGGGCAACGAAGATGGCGCTTTCTATGTGGACAAACTGACTGGAGACATTTACACCAATAAGAGCTTGGATCGTGAGGAGACCGATGCGTACACTCTGTACATATTGGCTAGCATCAAGGCGGACCTGCATATATCTGAAGAGGAGCGCGCCTCGTTTTCAATCAAGACATTGAATCGAGATAACACTGTGGCCAAGGTGGCTATAACCGTGCTGGATGTCAATGATAATGCGCCGATGTTTGAAAAACCCGTTTACTATGCGGGCGTCAATGCCAATGCCAAAATGAATGCAGCCATCACGCTGGTGAATGCTACAGATGCGGATCAGGGTAAAAATGCCAAGATTGAATACATGATCGTTGCCTCAAATTTGTACAAGTTCGGGGCCACGAAATCAACTGGCTCCATTGTGCCCAGTCCGTTTGCCATATCTCAGGATGGCCGTATCACAGCCAATACAATAATGGCTGAGTACAACCAAGATCGCTTTGAGCTGGAGATTGTGGCAAGAGAACTAGAGCAACCCCAACGATCGGCCAACACCAAAGTTAATGTAAGTTGATAGACTGCGAGAGACAATGATGGATTAGGTCTAAGAACTTATGCTTTTCAGATTTGGGTATTTGATGGTACTCAATTAGTTAGGGTGATTCTATCCCGGCCACCCGAGGAAGTCTATCAGGAGCAGGAAGAGATTATAGCCGAGTTACGCAATGCCACACAGCATCGCATCATTGTGGACGAAATACGTTTCCATTTAGACTCTATAGGACGCATTCGCATGGATTGGTGTGATTTGTATTTCCATGCAGTGGAGCCACAGTCACAACAAATAGCGGCCGTCGATGAAATTCTCAAGGATATTGACAGAAATTATGATTATCTTAAGGTAATATTTCTTAATCTTTAAAAAAAAAAATTAAAAGTCAATAAAAATAACCTTTATTCTTCTCTCTATCCAGGACTACTATGCTGGTTTTGCCATTGAGAATGTTGTGCCCGCTTATATAGCCATTGTACAGGATGAGTTTGACTTGGCCGTGGCTGGTCTGGTTGCTCTGGTCATAGTGCTCTTCGTGGGTGTCATTAGCTTTATTGTCCTGTGTTGTTGCCTGAAACATTGGAATCTCTCAGTGCCAGTAGAGACACGTCGCAAGGAAGCCTTGATCAAAAAGCAAATTATTGAGGATTTGAATACAACCGAGAATCCACTCTGGATTGAACAGTACGACCTCGATAATCTTAACTACTCTACTTGCTCTTCATTTACTTAAATACTATTTATTCATAGAAAACTTAAACTGTATGAAGAACAAGAGTTGACTATGCAGGTTTTCTCGGAGCCTGACCATATATCGAACTCAGATGCTCCTGGACATTTGGAACATCGCAGCTCCTTGGAGCAGGTGCATCATGGCCAGTCTGTGGATAACACGTATGCCACCATTCAGCCACGCAACAATCAGAATCGTCTGACTGCCGGCTCAGGTAGCAATGGCGGTGCTGGTTCCATTTCCATGCGAAGCGGCGGTGCAGCCAGTGGAGGTGGAATCGGCGGTGCTGGTCTACTTTTAACCCGTATAGATCCACATGTGAACGATTTTGCGGACTATGCAACTCTCCGAAACAATCGAGCTCCTTCTGTAAGTAGCTGAGTAGTCCCATGAATGTAGAATGGAAATAATTTCGATCTAATTTTGCAGATGTACGAGTTTACTGGCTCCACATTCCAGGCACCAATACGGGATGGAGACGACGCCGTAGCCGAGCTTATTTAAGCAGTGTAATCTGCAGTTAAAATCTAAATTGTACATTTTGTAGTAGCTAACTATATAGAGAACCCCTAGATACGATTTAGTTCAATTCATCTATTTTCCCGAGTTTGCAGTTGCGTAAATATTAATTTATACTAGTGCATATACAGACACGAGCAAATACATAAATATATCTATAAATATATATACACATATATAGAACGTAGTAGTATATAATATGCTAACGAATATTTAAAGATCAACTAATCAAGAAAAAAAAATAAAAGTTTATAATACTTACGTATTAAATTGTGTAAACGGCTACAAACTATACCCCATAGAGGAATTTCTCCCGCATAAATAATGACAATAATATATATGAGGAAAACACAAACATATACATATATATTAATATATATCTATCTATATGTCTAAAAATACATGGATGTCTAGCGTAATATGTAAGCGTTAGTTATGGTTAATATTGGTTTACTCGACTTGGTAACGCCGCGATATTAGTTTAAAAGCGTACTCACTTTTATGTATTACTAAGTTATACCGTTTAGAAAAAGACTAAATTATTTGCTCTTCCAATTATTATTATTTCAATTATTAACTGTTAGTCTTTAAGTTTAAAGTTTAATTAGCCGCGCTTGCTCATACACCTAAGTTATATATATTTAGTTGATGATATTAATATATGAATACATAGAAGACGTATGTGCGACATCAACTGCTCTATGGAATCCATTAGAACAGAGTCATAACTCATTTGCTTGCATTTACTGTATGAATACGATTTAATAAACGATAAAATAAAACAACAACATATGCTTTCGTAAGAGATACACTTTTTGGCCCTAAAAGCCTCTTCCACCTGTTGATATTTGGCTGATAAACAAATGTTCTCCCCGTTGTTCGGCTGTCACAGTTGCTACGAACAATAAACAAACTCAATCCTCTTCGGATATTTCCCATATACAGGCATTACAGCTTTTCAAATCAACAAAAATTGTTGAACACGTCGGACCGGATACACATAAATATTTTCCTTAAATTGGTTTATAAATTGTCTTTTTTGATTTGTAATTGATCGAAGAACGCCAAAGTCAGCAAGATGGATGAAATGGAAATTGCAAGTGTGGGCCACTTTCAGACCCTGGTCCGCTACAACAATCCGGTGCTTGTTGTCAAGCATCCGGACAAGAAAGGTGCCCCACTGACAGAGATGGAAATGAAGCGCCCACAAACAGCAGGTGCCCTGCTAGATACGAAGAAGGAGACGGAAGAGATTTTGAACTCTATACTGCCTCCTCGCTGCTGGGAAGAAGATGGGCAGTTGTGGCAACAGTCTGTGTCCAGCACACCGGCCACTCGCCAGGATGTAATCAATTTACAGGAAATGCTCGATACTCGTCTGCAGCAAACCCAGGCTCGCGAGACCGGCATCTGTCCTGTTCGTCGCGAGCTTTACTCGCAGTGTTTTGGTGAGCTGTTGGCTCTATTTGTTTTCATAAATACTCTTACTAATGCATTTCCCAGTACAGATGAGATTATACGTCAGGTAACCATCAATTGCTCGGAGCGCGGCTTACTATTGTTGCGCATTCGTGACGAGATTGCAATGTCTATGGAAGCCTACGAAACACTCTACTGCAGCTCTGTTGCGTTTGGCATGCGCAAAGCACTGCAGGCGCACGAAGAAAAGGAAATGCTCCGTGACCGTGTAAAGACTTTGGAGGCTGATAAGGAAGCACTGGAAGAAATAATTTCCGACATGAAAATGAAACAGGAGCAAGCAGAACGACGCAACGCCGAATTGCGAGCTTCCGAGGAGAAGAAGTTCACTGAGGAGATAACGTTTCTTAAGAAAACCAATGCACAGCTCAAGGCTCAACTGGAGGGCATTACGGCACCGAAGAAATAAAGCTTACACATTATGTGTGGGCGTCTACTTATATTTGTCGCATGTAACGAATTGTTTAAAATTAATGGAATTAAATGTTCTGAGCAGCCGCTAAGAAGTTTCCGGTTTAGATTCGCCAACCTCTGGTTCTGCAGTGGGAGGGCCAGCATCTTGGCCGTGCGATTCTTGCTCTTGTTCCATTTCAGGCTCATCCACGTTGATCTCGTTAAGTATTGGCGTGGGTTTAAAAGGCTCTGCTGTCTTTTTTGTAGTTTCTTTTGCAACTTTTTTCTGTGGTGGCTCCTTGTTGGCTTCAGTTGCATTTGCTGACACCTCGTCATCAACGTCATCCACATCGTCACTTGGTAACTGGCTGCGCATGGCTTCCATCTCGTCCTCGGTGGGCAGCGTGTGCTTGAGGGTCTCCATTTTAGCCATGTATAACTCATAGACAAACTGCGCCATTTCAGACATGTTTTCCACTGTCTTACAAACATCATCGGGAGGAACATTGCTGGTAAGTCGTTTGGTTGGATATTCGTCGACTGGCACGAGGCGTAACTTTAATGGGCGCTGCATGAGCTATAATAAATATATATATATATATCAGTTTTGGTATCAAACGTTGCTCACTTATGCCACTTACCAGCTTGAACGTCTGCTGCAATTCCAGGCAGTTCTTAAACAATGATACGCGTCCAAAGATGTACAATCCAAGACGTGCACGACTCATAGCCACGACCAAGCGACGCACATCTCGCAAATGGCCAACAGCCTTTGTGCGCACCAGGGAAATTAGGATAAAGTCATTCTGCTGACCCTGGTACTTGTCCACGGTGGTGATCTTATGGGGCCAACCAATAAGCGGATTGTTGCCACACCTAGCATTAATAACATCGCGAATAAGATGCTTCTGTCCATTGTAGGTGGTCAGAATAGATATCTTGACAGCTGGATAGCCAAGCAGGCGCATGTACATATAGAGAGCGACGATATATTCCGCCTCAGCAAGATTCTGATTGAGAAAGCTTGGTTACAAATATATATAGAATATTAAGTAATATTTTCACTTACCTGATAGAAATATGGATTCGGCTCACTTTCGCCCACGCCTTTGAAATCATCCACGTTAATTAGCTGATAATCGTAGGCTAAGCCGGTATTTGCGTTTTTATATTCATCACGCTCAAAGATGTGCTGCAGGTCAGCAAGTTTCTTGTAGCGCCATTTATACAGCGAGCAAATGCTAGAGCGCGCACGACCCTGACCATCTAAATCAACAGTTGGTACACCCAGACGAACCAAACGTGTGAACAGGCTTTGCTCCATGTTCGAGTACTTTTGGAACGCCATATTCTTAATGACGGGTGGGAGCTGGTGATGATCACCAATCATAATCCAGCGTTTCAGGCGATTGAGGCCGTCTAGCGGATTCTGGAGAAGTAGAGGTATAAATGTCTCTATTTCCAAAATTTGCGCAGATTCTTCCATTAAAATGTTGTCATAACGGAAACCCAGATTCACAAGTTCTTTGCGTTTGAGCGCTGCATGCGTGCAGGTCATGGCAATGATTTTGGCCTCCTTGACAAGCAAATATTTGGAGCGATCTAGACCCGTGCGTAGTAACTCAAACGCGCGGAACTCCTCCAGTTCTGTAAATATATCAGAAATATAGCGAAAGTTGGATTGTGCTATGCTCATAAGATCATCAAAGCTGCTTCCTTTGAAGAGTGGCTGCGGCGCATCGGCAAAGAACTTGCTAAACGGAAATTCAACTTCGAACAGCGCACAGAGTTTATTTATATCTGTTTCCTTATTATGTACCAGCATCTGGTTTTGAAACTTCTCCCATCGTGCCATCACATTGTATAGGTAAAAGTAGCCTGCCGTCTCGCAGGTGTAAGCATTGTCGCCACTGACTTCCAACGCCTCCTGCAATCGCTGGACTTGAGTGAGTAAATCCATACGCTTGGCCAACACATAGTTGACGCGACCATAGCGACTGTAGTCCTTTTCTGTTTCTAACGCCTCCTCACCATGACCCAGACGCAACAAATGCCGCTCATCAATATCAAGGGCCATAATCTTCTCGAACAGCTGATTTAGAGCTTGATTCGAGTGTGTTACAATTAGCGTACGTTGATTGGGCTGATTGTGGTAAATATTTGAGATAATCTGCACTGCAACATCCGTTTTTCCCGTGCCAGGTGGACCAACCACCAAGGTAAGACCCGGTTGCATTCCAGCGCGAATCGCCTCTATCTGTGTAGGCGTAAAGCGAATGCAGTTTCTAAATAAAAAAGAAGAATTTTGTATAACATTTTATTGTATATTTGCTTTATACACTCACTGCTTGGGTTTGTCGCTGGGATAGGGACCCCTGGCCTCATATTTATAAGGCTGCACCACAATTGATTTAGAAGTTGACTCTGATGGTTGATCTGTTTCCATTTGCTCTGTATCACTGTCACGCTGTTCAGCCACATCTTCAAATATGAGGCGATAGGGCGGTGGCCTGTTTTCTTCAGGCGCTTCGCACTTGAGCTCATAATCGGGGAAGCTGGCTCTTAGATGTTCGTAGTCAAGAAAGGTGTCATTGAACTCGAGAGTACGTTCCTGATTTGGCATGTTGCTGTAGTGTGCCGCTGCCGGATCGCCGTAGCCTAGTAGTATATCGTGTAGCCAGGGAGGCACCACACACTCGGTGTTCATAAGATGACGAATGGTTTCCAATACAGCTTTAAAATTATTTTCCTTTGGCTTGCGGCGCATCAAAATGTTGAAGCTCTCATAGACATCGTCCGCACCCTGTATAAATCAAATTGAGATTGATTACTCTGAAGACTGATAACCAGCTAATATGTAATATTTTACAGTTTACCTCTTGCAAGTCATCCATGTCCATGCGATACTGATTCGAGTCCAGCCACACTCGATAGCTCCGCTGCTCACCCTGTAACAGGGGACGCGGTTCTGGTCCGTCCTCAATCACACGGCCATTAGCATCGAGCATGCCCTCCACCTCGCAGCCACGCACGCTAACCAAACCTACTTGCGGAATAAATGGTTCCCTTGGGTTGTACTTGGTGCCGTAGGGCATCGTGGGCCTGACTGTGATAAGGAAGCAGACATCGTGTTTCCGTAGATTCTCCCATTCTTCCTTGATCTCGCGACGTACTGAGAGCGTTACTCCCACATCGGCACGCACTCGCGATGGCTTCTTTTCGCCCAGATGCGGTTTGGACACCTCGACCACAGCGAAGCTAGCGATGGGCAGTGCCATGCGTGCCCAGCCACCAAAGACGACATCGCCGTCCTCCGACTGCCATGGCAGCATGCGACTAACAGCGTCCTCAACATCCTGCCGAATCTCGTAGGTGGACTCCAGTCGAAACAAATTAAAATTGCGAAGTAGATAATCGTGCAGCGTGAGGAACTGTAGATTTAGCTTGGGCAGTGCGAGACAAGTCTCACCCGTATAATATTCAGATGGCACAACATTTTCATCCCAAATGATCTGCTCCGTGGGGTAGAGTGGCATCTCGTTCAGTGCCTCCAGCTGCGAGCAGCGCTTCTCATGTCGCGTGATGAGCAACTCGCGCAGAAACTGCTCATCCAAGCGATGCCATTCGAATGGCTCAACGGCATCATCGGGCACAAGATTGAGGAAGGAGGCTATTTGCTTCAGACCATCTGCATCCAATGCACCAAAGTGTTTCTCTAGCGAGTCACGAGTGTCCACTGTTGCCACATTGGACAGTGCAAAGACACGCAGCGAAGAGAACTTGGCAAACACAGCACGCTGCAGCGACGTAATCTTTTTGTAATGCAGCTGGGTCATATCATGATCAGTCAGCGAGTTGCCCGTCACATCGTTGATTTCGAAACGGGTGTAAAATTTTAGCATGTCCAGCAGCTGTATAGAATATTTCATATAGAAAACATATTTGGATCAATATAATGCTATACTATAGAAAATTAAAATGGTATTATATGACATAATATGTAAAGAATTGATAAAAATAATAATAATCATTATAATTGATCATATTAAATGTTCCTACTACCTATTCAAAGGAAACAAAAATATATGAAGTCTTTAAAATTACCACATACCTTATATCTATACATTAATATTGGAGTAGAAAAGTTCTAGTGACTAACATATTATCTTAATATCTTTTAATTTACTTTTCCCAATGTATTATAGTATTATAAAGGTGAACATTAATTTAAAATATGAAATGTACATTGCCAAAGATTCAGGCATTAAATCCATCAAAATTAAACTTCGACTCACAGAACCGCTCCTGTGAAGCTCCGTATACGCGTGCATTGAATGGAACGTATTTTTTATTACCACTACCTGTATTAAAAACTCTACAAACACACACACACGCACACAGGTCGCACACAAGCATTTCGAAATGCTCTCTTCGAGTCCGCTAGCACAGGTAGCATGACGCTAGAGAGTGAGAGAGAGACAGAGAGAGCTGGGTAAGTTACGAAGCCGGTCTGTGACAGCCGCTTAATTTCGCTACGTCATCATTTTGGGCAACACGCTAAGAGCTACGGGAGTCGTAAAGTCTACAAACTGTCAACTTTAACTTGGCATTGGGAGAGTGGAGAACACTAATAATACGAACAAGTTGGCAAAAAGCGGTTTGTCCAAAGCTGACGGAAGTCCTTATTAGGTTGGTAGAGGTACAAGTAAAGTTAAGGATATTTAATATGTTCGCAGAAATTCTTACTTTAAATTATGGTACTAATATGTATACAAAATACAACAGAGACAAACGTATAACATTTTGATTCCATAAAATCTCTTCTTTCCACAGAGATTTTGATTAAAGTTGAAAATATATACAGATATTGTGGCATGTGTGTAGATATGCATGTAGTAGGTGTGATATGAAAAGGGCTTCTCTTAGGGAGACGCGTTCAAACAGATTGGGGTCCCGATTCTCCCTCTGCTCCCAAGTGCAGACAAGTGGGATGTAATGAAAGACAAGGCACGCGTTTTCAATTGCAATGAGAGGTCTTGCATCTGCTTATGCCTTGTGATGCACAAAGATGCCAGCCATACACGAGCTCTGTAGATGAAGTGACTTGGGTCTTATCACATCATCACACGGGCAGACAAACAAACAACACACATTCAGGCATTGGTTTGGAATTGCCGGTTCTTTGAGTCGCCTGTTTTGCTCAAATTGATAATTTCCGTTCTTCAATTTAAACAAAGGAAGAGAAAAAACGGCTTGAGAGGGAGAGAAAGAGATTGACTCAAAGCCCTGCTTCAACGTTTTGTTGTGCGCGGTGGTTGATATTGTGGAATGTCGAGAGCGGCAAAGACGAGTCACAGGGGAAGCAAAGTCTACACTCAGCGAATGCCAACTGCTGTCGCTCTTTCAGTATGTCTGAGTTAGTAACTAGAAGTTAAGAGCGCGAGCCCACGCGCTCCACAGCCAGTGTGAGAGACCAAGAGAGCGGGAAAGAGAGTCATATTCGAGTCATATTCACATTCTCAGTCGCAGTCTCAGTCAGTTGTCGTTCGCTGCGGTTGGTTGTCTTTGGGAATTTGTGCGCTCGCTGTATAAAATGCAAACAAAAATTGTTTAGCAAATAAGCTATAGTATCTCGGGTATATTCGGCGGACAATGTGAAACGATCAGATACGTTTGGCTCTAGCTTAAGTTGCACTTTTATCCGGAAACCCTAACCGTGTGTTTGCGTTTGTATTGAATTCTTCAAAGAAATAAGAGTGAAGAAAAAGAAACTGTAGCTCGTGTGGTGTAGTTTTAGTTTTTGGCATGCAAGTCATGATCTTGGCTCGAAACCGGCATCAGCCACAACTTTGATGACGCATTCGATTACGAGTCTGAGTACGAATACGTGTATCTGTGTCAGTGTCTGTATCACTAGCTGTATCTAGGTGTATCTGGCGTAGCCGGGCATTTGTGCATGATGCTCATATTTACGCTTGGCGCGCAAATTGTGCCCTACCTAGCGAAAGGCAGCTGCCTTCTGCTGGCTCTGCTCTCCACCCTACTGGCCGTTGTCGTCTCCGCTCATGTGACCAATGACAGCTCAATGCAGGCGGCAGCACCAGTCGCCCACGATCCCAATCTGGTGCTGGTGAACAAATGCTGTGAGAAGTTTGAGATTCACGTGAACAATACGTGTCAGCAGGTCAACCAGACGGGTAAGTTGTCAAAGACTCAACAGATCTGGTCGGGAATACACCACAACAGTCGACCGTTGTCAAGAGCAACGCCAATCACAATTAGTTCAATTCCGCTGCCGACTTGGTCATTCAACTTTGTTGGATTTTTGGCTCTCGGCATGGCATGCAACATATGGCCGAACATAAATGCCACATTAGCTGGCAATAAAATGAGCGCTGCTACCCAAAAGTCTACTTCATTCTCTTTCAAAACAGAGTTGACATAATTTACGACTTGTTGGGCGAATTCTTACGAATCTATGCAAAATATGTAATACTCCGATATGATTTGTACCATTCATTAACAGTCGAAGTTGATGTTTAATAGGCAGATATCAAAATTGATCTGCTAGATCTGCTATTTATTTATTTGCCTATTAACATCAATTACGTTAACTAGACAATCTCACAGCTAGTCTTGAATCGGAGTGAAACAAATTCCAACATATCAATTATCCAGTTGAATTTGAGGACATTCATGCAACGTGATCCACTACAGAAATTAAAGCTAAAGAAATTAACGCAATTTTAGAAAATATTGCAAACTGTCTGAGCGTCAATTGATGCTATTCAAGTTACTATACAGCTATATGTGATGTGAAGTATATGTATCTGAATCTTGAACTGAATCTGGATTTGTGTTGCTACGAGCACGTAAATATTTATAGACATGGAGTGCTTTATGATTGGCTTTGTTCGCCTGCGTCTGCCCATTGTTCCATTTCTTCTCTTGCTCGAATTAATGCGATCTGACGCTAGTGCCTTATTCGTATATCTCTATTTACTATTTATAGACTATTTCGAGCCGATGTTCACCAGCTACAGCGGCGATCAGAACAGACCTGTGGCCCATTTCAAGTTCGTTATAGGCCTGCCCAACTGTGGCACTAAACAGATGTGGCCTGTGCTGGACTATGCAGGCGTAAGCACAAACAAATGGATCAGCAAATGAAACTGCCGTGACTTATGATATTCCCTTACAGAGCTACGACAAGCTGGTCCTGCTGGATGACGGCAAACTGAGACACTATACGAATACAGAGGATGAGGCTGACGAGCAGCGCGGCGTACAAACGGACTACGACGAAGATTTGGCTGAGGCGCAAAAGCCGCGTTTCTACGACTATGAACACGGTCAATACTGCCTTGATAAGGTTTCTATCATACATTCATGATATTGAGTTTCTGTTTTTCATATCAACCACTTGTGTCTTGCAGGCAATTTCGCCAGAACATAAACACAGTCTTTTTGCGCACATTTGTTTGGCCAGGAAGGAGAACAATTGGAATGATTCGAACTTTTTATTGCGCAAAATACTCAATCCCATATTCCACGTTATATCTCTTATTATCTTATTGATCATCGCCATTGTCTATTTCATTCTGCCCACGCTAAGGTGAGAACTGTTGCTGAATATAGAGCACTATAGATTCAGTTATTAATTTATACACTTGTTCCTTTCAGCAGAGATCTGGTAGGGAATATAGTGACCACGATAGCCATGTGCCTGATGATCAGTCAGGCGGCAGACCTAGTATGCATATTCACGGACTTCACCAATCACGTCAGCTTCATTGTGGCCGACATCATACTGTGCTTCAGCCTGTTGGCTGCCTTCTTCTGGCTGAATAGTTTCGGCTATTACATATGGAAAACATTTCGATCCCGAAATGTTTTTCTGCGCGTCACAGATGGACGCAAGTATTGTTACTACTCGGTCTATGCCTGGGGTTGCACGGCCACAATGGCAGTGCTGGCCGTCTTCGCGCACTTCTTCCTCGACGCGGACTCGTACAAAAAGGAGAACATGCGAGGCGAGCAGCAGACAATCGGCTGGCTTGGCATTTGCATATTCTTTGCACCCATTGCATGCACAATTATAGTGAACATCTTCTTTTATGTGACCACACGGAAGCTGATCAATAGGCGCACCGTATACGGACGAATTGCGCACAAGCTGAAGGCCAAGTGAGTTCATTATCACCAGTCCTGCATATCGTTGCGGCATTAACCTATGTAATTGTTTTGCAGCTTTGTCATGTTCTCGCTTATGTTGCTAGTGATGTCGTTTGCCTGGCTGTTTCTGACCATGTCTTGGCTAGCTCTGGACGGTCTAGTCTACGCACATATCATAGTGAATGCGTTTCAGGCACCACTGCTGCTCTATATTTGCGTGCTAAGGCAGCGCCATGTCACTTATCTGTTGAAGAAGTCCTGCTGTTACAATGAGCCGCCCTCGGCGAATGATTGGGGCGACGAAATGCACTATATGAATGGCAACGATTATTGAAATCCCTCCACCCAAGCTCTGAAGATAAGTTATAGTTGAACCTGGGCCTTAGTCTATCACCAACTAGTTGTAAAATCTACTCGTAGCTATGCTAAGTGTTTTTGTAGTTTAACAATGTTAAACATTGAGAAGTGTACTTAAAGCTAATTTATGGAAGAAGAAATTAAACAAAGTCTGATACATACCTGACCAAATAGTTTGCCCTCTTCCCGCTGCACTAACGGACTCATCAGTGCTCGCACAATCAGGTGGCAATCGTCCAGCACGGTATTGAAGAAGCGACGTGTGGGCAACAGAGCCTCCAAATCAATGATGAACTCCAAAAAACGCTCGCAGTAATGAACTACATTACTATTGAGATCACCTTCCGATGGAATGCGCTCCAATATGTGCAAAAAGTCTACGATTAGATTCTGCATAAAGTGACGTTCCCACATGACATCGGGCTTGGCATTATCCTTTTCTTTTTTCTGCAGGCGTTTCCAGTATTTTCGCCATTCGGGCACGTCCCGCAGCTCTTGTTCCCGGCGACCTATAATATTCATACATATATAAATTTGGAACTGTGTTTATTTTCCAATGATTTATTCTACTTACGCGGTTGCAGGCAGTGCCACATAGACAGGGAAACGAGGCGCTTCGCCTGTTCGCGACAGAGCTCGATTTCCATGCTGTTGAAACAGTGATTCAGGAACATTAGCAAAGCTGTTCGTTCACGCATTGTGCTCCTATTTTGCTTTGTAGCTTGGTCTGGCAAGCAGTTCTCCAGCACTTGGCGAAAGAAGCCCGGATATTCCTCCGGCAGTTGCTCGAACACATTCCACACTTCAACGCGCTCCCGAAACTTTTCATTTGACATGATCACGATCGACATTACGTGCGCGTGAGTAGCTGACTCTCGCTTGTAATTGGGCCATAAATACTGCTCCAGGTACTGGCTGAATTCCAGCATATTAATACGACGGCCGCTGCCCTTTCCACTCGTAATTTCGTCAGCATATATGCGCTCTATAATATCAGCATTGTATGGCAAGTGGTTGGCCTTAGATTCTGGAGACCAATACTGCGATGCTAGCTAAAATCACATTAAAATTACTTTCTAGTTTATAAACGTTTAAGTTTAAGTTTTGCGAATCATCTCCCACCTGCCAGATAACGTCAGAGCTGAACTGATCCAAGGTTAGTGCACCCGTCTTTTCCTTTGACTTCTTATCGGCATCCTTGGTCCCTTGTGCTTTTGTTTGACTGCGGCGCTTCATTTTGACGGAAATATATCATACAAAACTACAAACAAACAGTTTACTTAAAATGCAGCAAAACAAATGCCGGCTGAGTACAGTACAACCGTATACAGTAAGCAATAAAATCCCACATAAATAACTAAGTACTGTATGCAGCCCTGTCTAGTTAAGTATGGTTAGCGCCTTAATTCAAGTGCATTATCGATAACAAAAACAAGGTGGCAACGCTTTTCTGGCAGCTTAAATATTTTAGATACAAACATAGTTTGAGAGTCATAGACGAAGCGCCGACAGCATGTCCCAGCCGATGCCGCCAGAAAATATAAACGTGATTATTTACTTGTTATTGTTGATTTACTAATGAAAATCACAATTAAATTTCCAGAGCCACATACTGGCAGTGCTCAGCTTGCCTCTACCGGAGAAACTGTCACAATTAGAGCTATTATTCGATCGCTGCACCGTTCGGCAAATACAAGAAATTTTTCCGGTCATTGTACACTCATTATTTGGACTTAATGGTAATCAGGTGGGATGGGGATTAAGGATAACCACATTGGAGAATGCGGCCCAGTCTTACAACAGACTGCATCAGTTCTTTGCTGTGAACGGCATTTGGATGCACGTTTGCCATCGGCTGCTCAACGATACAACAAAATTTGATATAGATATTAATTTATTGCCGGTTTGTTAAATATCAAATATCATAGTAATTATTCTGTTAATTCATCTTCTATATCCACAGCGTAACTTCATTAGCATGCTGCAAGGGGGTCCTATGTTCTACTCAGATCTCATCAACATTGATCCTGTGAAGCATCAACTGAGCACGCTCTCTCTCAATGCCTTCGATTTCTATATGCTGCACTTTGTGCTACACGCTGTGAAACCTCTGCACGTCGTCAATCCCATTGCTATGCAGGTACACAGCGAAAGGACGAAGACAATTTATCAGCTGCTGGTTGCAGAGTATTTGGATAACTTTCTGCCCCAGCATTCGAATGCCATCATAGAGCCATCGAATTATTCGAGCAGCGTTAAGGCCCCGCAACAGCTGCCTGCACAGTCGTTGCAGCCGCTTCGGCAGCTGCGTTATCTCAAGCTGCCCAGTTCGTATCGCAATGAAAACGGAGAGATCGAGGAAGCTTCGGTGGTTAACACGTCGCCACAGTCATCGGCGGACGGTAATGCGACTGCTAGCCGAACATACACTTGGCGCTCCGAGTCAGTGGTACACTTTTTCGTTGATATTTGGTTGCGCTACGACATCGAATCGGAGCACCATCTGCCCAGCAGCGAGTTTGTGAGAGGTGTTCGAACGCTCATAAAGCAGATTCATTTCTTTGCCAATGCAACGCGTTTGGACCACGGTCCGCTCTGCGAGCTGAGAAAATTATCACTGAACATGGTTAAGGCACGCATCTACGCCTTCCTCTGCAGTTTGATCGATCGCTGGCCGCTAGACAGCTCACTGAGTGTCGTTTTGGAGCTATGGCTGAGCTACATTCAACCATGGCGCTACACTGTGGGCGCCAGCAATCGAACGTAAGTGAGAGTATTTGATTACTTTAAATTGCATTGCTATTCATATTCATATTTTCTTTTGTTCTCCTGCAGCTTTGGCATAAACTATGAGCCACCTATTACGTCTCTCTTTGACGGCTTCATCATCGACAACCTGATTGTGTATACGCACATCTTCATGCAGCTGTTACCTAGATTTGAGCGACTTGATTACTCGGTTTATCGCAATGCCTACATGCTGCACCGCCTTGCGAAAACGTTCGCACAGCAGGATTTGGTTGAGCGACTGGAGCGCTTCGAGAACTTGCACTCAGGAAATGCTTATGGGTTTGATTCTCCTCAACGCCAGGCCAATACGTTGAAGTAGGTTTCATTTGCAGATATTTTTTTAGCTATAACTGAAAACATGTTTGATTCAATTTGATTGCAGCAAGTCCCCCAACAGTTCCTACAACGCGCAATGGAATCCATTGGTGAGCTCCAATATACCAAAGCTGTTTAGTGAGCAAATGAATGCGAGAATTCAATGCTTTTTGTATGGGATAAGCATGGCACGAAACTGTGTGCTGACGAATATAATTTGTGCGCTGCGTAAGGAGATATTGGACCGACAACGCTCGGAGGGCTATCTGAGAAATCTGTTTAAGAAGATTCTTGGCGAGACAACGCAGGATGAGTTAACGCTACGCGATCTGAGTCGCATACCCGAGGTGCTGCGCCAGTGTATAGATGCATTCTGTTACACCTTTAATGTAAGTTTCTGCCCTTGAAGTGTTTCTTGAAGTAAATCTCTATATTTTAACAGGTGGATCTGAGCACATTGTCTATGCACGAAACACTACCTGTGGAGCCGAGTCCGCCGGCTTCCCCTTCATTGCAGAGCTTCAGCTTTTTCGATTCAAATGATTGTTTGGATACTTCGAAGTTGACTCCACATCAAATGTCATTAAATACCTCGAACCTGCAGCCAACTGTCGATCCTGCGCTGCTGCCTATTAAGTCAAATGAGATAAAACTGCTAGTAAGACTGCTGCACCATATATCAGAAAGCATCAACAACAAAGTGAGTTTCCAATACCTTGTTTTGTGTAGCGCAATTGATGATAATCTCTCGTAATACTCCATTTAGTATGGCAGCCGGATAGAAGCTTTGTACGAGCGAGACGATTTTTATGGAAAGCTCTCACGTCAACTGCTATATCCTCCCATGACGGAAAAGTGGTTCGAAAAATACGATGGTAACATCGATATTTTCGAGAACC
This sequence comes from Drosophila mercatorum, assembly GCA_961210405.1. Classification (NCBI taxonomy): domain Eukaryota; kingdom Metazoa; phylum Arthropoda; class Insecta; order Diptera; family Drosophilidae; genus Drosophila; species Drosophila mercatorum. The sequence continues at coordinate 13,759,790 of CAUIUS010000003.1, forward strand.
AACTTCCACCACGTCTCAGTCTACGTCCACTGGGTTCTATACCCTCGATTTGCTTGATGGTTGCTGCACTGTTTTTTGGACACTTGTGGTGCGGTAAGGCAATAGTTGGTCTTCTGCTTCTTTGTACTGTACTCTTTGTTTACTGCATATTGATGGCATTATTGTCATAAGTGATTCATATATTTTGATTATAAAATTTATATTTGTACAAAATTTATATGGATTTATTTCTTTCTAAGCTATACATTTAACATTTATTGTTGCCTATCACATGATCACATCATCAACACAGATTGCTTAGGGGTTTCTTTAATGTTCGATGTGTATCACATTTAATAAATCTTATATTTTGCAAGATCAATCATGCATTGCTATTACTCCATAAGGAATGAAAAGAAATTAAGTTCAATTACCTAATGGGGACAATGACAATTTGAAGTAAATAGTTTTATTAGCAAGCATAATATAATAAAGAATGTACAAAAAGTGAGAAAACTCTAGTCGATACCGCTCGACTAGGGGATACCCTGAACCCTGCGAAGAACCGCTATTCCGTGCATTCTCCGTTTCTTTTATATATGTAAATATGTATAAGTATGTACATTACAAGCAACACATACACACACACACAAGCGCAAGTCGCTGCGTCAGCTGTGCTTGGGCTTCTATTTGTATGCAAATGTTATGGGAAATTGATATACATAAATGTTTAATAACATGTTTTGTAGACACACGTTTTTGATCAAACTTGCGGGGCGTACTTGAAATATGTGTTTTGCAAATTTGAGGCGAAGGGGGCGTGGCACCCAAAATTTAACATCCAAAATTTTATATAGTCTTATTAACTGAGTATCGATTTCGTTTTTAATCGATAACATTAAAATAAAATTTAAATTCAACAAACTCGATCCTTTCGTGCTATACAGGAACCTACTTAAAAAATTTCAAGTCTCTAGCTCTTATAGGTGCTGAGATCGACGGACGGACATGGCTAAATCAACTCGGATTGTCTCCCTGATCAAGAAAATATATAATTTATGGGGTCTGCCACGCCTCCTTCTCCCTGTTACATACTTTTCATCAAAATCAGTATACCCTGATTTCCCCTTTTCAATGGGTTCAAGGTATTAAAACTGCATAAACTGTATACATCAGTTCCATTCTATATATTTATATGTATACAAGTATAAAAGTCATGTGTTTGTATCGATTAAATATATACATACATATATACTCTAATTTTGCATAGCACACGTCTCGCTTAAAGTATAATATTAACAATCTTTTCTCTGTATGGATTGAGTCACTGCGGCACAACAGAACGAAATATGCTCTCATCGGTCAGTTGATTTTCTACCATGGAATGTGAAAGAAATGCTCCTCAAATTAAAGAGTGTAGTTAGTTCGTGGAGTGTCTATCATTTAGATTAATGTATAAGATTATATAAAATTGCATTTATGGTCAAGAGATTGCGGATCTCACACATTCAGCAGGCACGATAAGATTATTTTCGGCTCATAATTGTAACTAAATGTGACGGCGCAACACTTTTTCCGCGCGACTAAACCGATCGGGCGTGTTTACGGAGAGCACGATCCAAATCTAAAATGGATTGTAGTGCCAAACCGAAGCGCCAAAATCCATGTGAGGGAGCTAGCATTCTATCTCATCTCACATTCTCGTGGGCTGTGCCATTGTTATTGCGTGGATCACGGCAGGGTCTCAATGCAGATGATCTGACAAAGTGCCTGCAGAAAGATCATTCCGAGCAACTGGGTGATCGACTGGAGAAGTGAGTATCTGTTATTATAAAGGAAATATTTTCACGAACTGAAATATGGATGCTTCCAGTGAATGGTATAAGGAACTAGCGTCTGCCCAGCGGAAGTCGACAAAACCTGAACTTCGCAATGCTTTGCTCCGTTGCTTTTGGACCCCATTTATAATCAATGGCATTCTGTGCTTCATATACATTGCTCTCAAGTGAGTGTTTATTTTTATGCAAAACTGAATCAGTGACGAATACACATAACTTGTAGAATGCTGATAGCTGCAATTCTAGCACAGCTCCTGCTACAGTTGCAAAATACGGTTGCGGAAGCTGTTGTCCATAAAACAAATGAGCCTACCGAATTGATGAGTAATTATTCGCTGGATAGCCTCAATATATCATTGCCTGCAAATGACATCAATAGTTAGTAGCAGTCAGAATATTCACGTACCTCATATTATCTCATATATTCAATATACTATACTACTAGCTAACAATTCCACACAGACTCTGTCCTCTAGCACGTGGAGTGGCATTTGGTACGATGTTTACAGTCTTGGTGGATTACTGGTGGTTATAAATTTTATCTCGTGCATACTGTGGCATCATCTGTATTTGCGCCAACGTCTGATGGGTGCGCGAATGAGAATTGGCTGCTGTTCGCTGGTCTATCGTAAGACTCTCCGCCTCTCTATGCGCACGGTGGGTGGTACGCCAGCTGGTCATCTAATCAATCTTATTTCCAATGATGTAAGTCGACTGGACTATGCTTTGGTCTTTGCACATTATATCTGGATCTTGCCTATCCATTCGCTGGTCACCTGCTACATTGTTTGGCTGCAAGTTGGTCTTCCAGCTCTCATCGGAGTTCTTGGACTGCTGCTGAAGACTGTCCCTGTGCAGATGGCACTCAGCAAGCTGACTGCAGCATTACGGAAACGCATAGCAAAGCGGACAGATGTGCGGGTGGCTATTATGAACGAACTCATGCAAGGAATCCAAGTGATCAAAATGTATGCTTGGGAGAACTCCTTTGAGACCGTGGTATCTGATGCAAGGCGCAGTGAGGTGCAGCAGCTGCGATATGCCAACTATCTGTATGGATTTCAGCGCACCACCAGATTTTTCATACAGCGCACAACTTTATTTCTGACCCTGGCCGCAGCCGTTCTTATGGGACAGAGCATTACGGCGGACTTTGTGTTCTCCGTGGTCATTTACTACAACACACTTCAACTTGTGGCCGCCGTCTACTTTCCCCTCGCCATTAACTTGCGGGCCGAGGCTTTGGTCTCTATAGGTCGTGTCCAGACATTCCTGCTGCAGGAGGAACGTGAGAAATGTTTGCAAATTCCAGAGAAAGACGCGAATAAAACGGATTCCCTTGTCCTAAATAATGTGAATGCCAGTTGGGACAAGGAAAAGCCACAGCGTACTCTTCAGAATATGAATTTGGCCATCAGAAAGGGTCAGCTTTGCGCTATTATTGGTTCCGTTGGATCAGGCAAAAGCTCTTTACTCCAGTTGCTACTAAGAGAACTGCCTATCATTGATGGCAATCTCGTTATGCACGAGAAGCTCTCGTATGCATCTCAGGAACCTTGGCTGTTCAGTGAAACGGTGCGCAATAATATCCTCTTTGGCGAGCAGTACGATAAAAAACGATATCAGGATGTAATTAGCGCTTGTGCGCTGATCACAGATTTTCGGCAGCTGCGTGATGCGGACCAGACCGTTTTAGGAGACCGTGGAGCTTCGCTTTCTGGTGGCCAACGAGCTCGCATTAGTCTGGCTCGTGCTGTCTACAAGCATGCATCCATTTACCTTATGGATGATCCTTTGAGCGCTGTAGACGCCCATGTTGGGCGGCACCTCTTCGATGAGGTGATTGGACCACGCGGCAGGCTGGCTCAACAGAACGCGACTCGTATTCTGGTCACTCATCAGGTACACTTTCTCTCAGAAGCCGACTGGATTGTCATACTGGAGCAAGGCCAGATCGTTGCCCAGGGCACGTATCAGGACATTCTTAATAGCGATGTGGATTTCGCGAGGTTACTAGAAACTCCTGCCACAAATGAAGATGTGATCGCTGAACAGCAAGTCCTTGGCACTCCATTCAATGAATGTGAAGATGAGGACGAGGAAGATGACATTGAAACTATCTCCAATGGTTCGGTGCCTTTGAAAAAGCGTCGAGGGAGTAATAAGAGACAGGGTAAACATTTGGTGAGTCTTAAGCCAAAATTGTTTTCATTCAGATTATTATTATCATTCAGAAATACGTATAATTCGTACAACATTACAGGCTGAAAGTACGCGGCAGCTGAAGGTCGCTGAAAAGGACAATAGCCTAGCTGAGACTCAGGCAACGGGTGGGGTATCAGCACGTGTCTGCTTTGAATACTTTCGAGCCGGTAGCTCGTTGTTAAGCTTTATCTTCATGGTGTGCATCATGTTGCTATCGCAGATAGTTTGCAGCGGCTCCGACTACTTTTCTAACATCTGGACGCAGCAGGAGCACCTCCGATCTCAAAGCGAGCCCACGAGTCTGACCACCTACGAGTGCATGTACATCTATGGAGTTCTTATTCTAGGTGTGGTCCTAATGACAACCTTCCGAGGATTCCTATTCCTCAAGACATGCATGCATGCTTCCAAAGTCTTGCACGACCGAATGTTCAGTTGCATTTTGCATGCGACCATGAGATTTTTTCAAAATAACACCTCAGGCCGCATACTTAATCGCTTCTCGAAGGACATTGGTACCATGGACGAATGGCTGCCTCGTAATATGCTGGAATTCATACAACATGGCTTGGTTATACTTGGTATATTGGCTCTAATTGTCGTTGTCAATCCTATGCTATGCCCCGCTGTGGTTGTTATAACTGTTCTGGATATGCTCATACTAAAAGTGTACCTGCGACCCTCGCAGGATCTGAAGCGTATGGAGGGAATTAGTCGCAGTCCCGTGTTTTCATATTTGACGTCAACTCTGTCCGGCATTTCGATCATACGCTCGCGGCAGATGCAGAGCACAGCTATCAAGGAATTCGATCTACTACAGGATGTACACAGCGCCGTTTGGCACTTGGCAGAGTCCACAAACACAGCTCTTGGACTGTGGGTGGACACAATCAACTCTGTATTTTTAGCAGTTGTCACTTTCAGCTTTATAGTGCTTAACGGAGGTAATACAGTCAGTCTAAGTAGTCAACTCCAAGAAACATCATAAGTAACTGTTCCAATTTTCAGCCACTTACAGCGGCAATGTTGGCCTGGCCATCTCCCAAGCCATCCTTCTCTCAGGCATGGTTCAATATTGCGTCCGACAGTTCGCGGAGTCACTACAACAAATGACAAGTGTAGAACGTGTACTGGAGTACACGGGCTTGGAGCAGGAGCAGTCGGTGGCCAGTGATAGCAATGACCCACCTCAACAATGGCCGCAGCACGGAAATATTGAATTTCGGGACATGAGCTTACGCTATGATCCTAATGGGTTGGCTGTGCTCAATCGCCTCAGCTTAACCATTAAACCAGGTTGGAAGGTGGGAATAGTGGGTCGTACTGGTGCAGGAAAGTCCTCGCTTATCGGAGCACTCTTTCGCCTGGCTTACATTGAAGGTGGCATTTACATAGACGACATTGAGACGGGCAGCATACCGTTGGAGACACTACGTACTCGCATTTCCATAATACCACAAGATCCAGTCCTCTTCTCGGCCACCATTCGGTATAATCTGGATCCATTTGGTCGGTACAGCGACTTAAAGCTGTGGTCTGCTCTTGAAGATGTAGAACTGCGGGAAGTCATTCCTGGCCTTGACTTTATGGTCACTGAACGCGGCAGCAATTTCAGTGTGGGCCAACGACAGCTCATTTGCTTAGCTCGTGCGATCCTGCGAAACAACAAGGTTCTCATGCTAGATGAAGCAACTGCCAATGTGGATCTACTGTAAATATCTTTCACTCCCGCTCAGCCCAGATTTATAAAATCCATTGCTTTTCCAGCACCGATTCATTGATCCAGCGCACGATTCGTGAAAAGTTTCAGAGCTGTACAGTGCTGACCGTCGCCCACAGACTGCAGACGGTTATGGACTCGGATCGTATTATTGTGATGGATGCCGGCAATGCAGTGGAATTTGATATGCCATACGTATTGCTGCAGAAGCCACTCGGAGTACTTACGCAGATGGTTGAGGCAACTGGCGGCGAAGCCGATGCACTACGGCAGTTGGCCAGCAAATCATTCCAGGAAATGCTGCAGCCAGCTGATGGCAAAGGAATGAACGAGAGACAGCTACTCAAACTGCTGGCGCATAGTGCAGGAGTTCTCGTTGACAAACAAGCGTCATCTTAAAGGCTTCAAGTCTAATACGAGTTTTGCTTTACTACTAAATGAATGATAAATTAGGTATAAGATTATAATGGTGTGTGCTAATTGCAGATGAGCAACAGCTTAGTCAAATAACCCTCACGTCACATAGGAAGAGCGCTATAAATGATCCCTAACAGATATTACAATGGAACCACTTTGGATTTGAGCGTTAGGGCCAGACGTAAAGTCTGATTGGGCACCGTAACCATGCGCAAGATGCAGTCCACTGGCTGCTCATTGAGACACTGCATGTGGAACTGCGTTGCGCACTTGCCCAGCAGTGTGTGCAGCTGCTTGAGAGCCACACGTCGTCCAATGCAGGAGCGCTGGCCAATGGCAAAGGGTAGGGTGCCATGGGGCTGATGCACTTGCGCCGTGTGCCCAAGAGTCCAGCGCTCGGGCAGAACCTTAAGCGGTTCCTCAAAATGTGCAGGATCCCGACCGGACGTGTAGAGCGATATGAGCACGAGGGTCTGCAATGGAATACAAGTCTCGTTAATTGGTCAAACTTTACAGGGTATAAAGTGCGTGCGAACAACTGACGTCTTTCTCGATAAAATGGCCGCCAACTTGTGCATCCTGCGGCAGGTAGCGGCCTATGAATGGAGCAACTGGGTACAGACGTAGGGTTTCCTTGATCATGCCATGCAACAGCTGCGCCTCCGCTGTAGCTCGCTCCTGGGCAATGCGATTTTGTAGCAGCTGGTCACAGGAAAGCACGTAGAGGGCCCACTGACTGCTGAACGCGGTCTGTAGGGATGGATAGGGAATAATTGTAGCCAGAGTTGGGTTACGCGGCTTAGCTGCAGACCGTGTCACCTGCTGCTATGACCAGATCCACGAAGATTCGTCTGATCATCTCGCTGGGCACCGCCGCTGCCTGCAACTTGTGGTATAGCGCTTCCTCCTGTTCCGCCTGTGGCTGCTCATGCTGCAAGCCAATGCAGAGGTCAATAATGGATGCGCCCTGCAGCAGAACTTCGCCCACATTCTCCTCAAAGTCCCGCCAGATACGGAGGTGCAGCAGTTGCGCCAACCTTGGAGGAAAGCTCATCAGCTGCGAGCTGTGCTCGAAAACCTTGTGAACGATTTGTGTGAACTCATCCAGGGCGCATTTCATCCGAGGGCAGCTCAGTACTCTAGCGCCGAACATGATGCTGCAGAGCACTGGGAGAAAGATTCAACTACGGTTAGGGATTTGAATCAATTCGTTTATAAACTCACCCTCGATAGACCAACGATATAACTGCCTCTCCAGATCTAGCACCTCGTAGTGTCTCCCATTTGATGCTGCCTGCTCAGTGTGCGTTTGCCATCTGTCCACCAGTTGGCGCGTACAGTTCTCAATATGTGCGTCCATCCAATTCAAATTTCCATTGAGCAGCAGCCGATTAAGTATACGCCTGTTGTGCAGCCACTCAGCGCCCTCCCTGCTCGAATTTACAATTTCCGAATCGAATTTTAAGCGCGATTTGCAATTCATTTTGTGCGCCACTTACATAAAGAAGAGTCCACGTTGGCAGTCGTGTCGCTTGTTGTAGAACGTCCAGGCATCCGGCAGCGGATGCTGTGGATATTGACCCTCTTGCAGAAAGAGACTGCGCATTAGATTTGCCGACGATACGAACACAGCATCCTGTGTGCCGCCCAATCTTTCGCGAAAGATAGCTCCGTATTGTCGATGTCGGGCATCCACATATTTGTGGAGCCTTAATGGAGAATGTCTTCAGATAACTGTTTTTCAGCTCAACCACATCTTCACACTTACTGCGGTGCTCCACCGGCTGCTATCAAGTCGAACAATGTGCCCACAATGGGCAATCCCTTGACGCGTGGTATGGGCACATATTTGGGTACAATCTGTAGGCTAGGGCTTGGATAGTTGGTTTGCAGTTCGGCTTTAAAGTTGGACATAATGCGCAGCAGCAGCGCTCTGAGCAGCTGCACAGCCCAACGCAGCAGCCCGCCGCGGCACAGCACCTGCTTGGTCATCTCCTGTAAACCAGATTAGTTTACACCCAGCTGGCAGACAGGCTATAAGTAGTGAAATACTCGTAGAGCCTACACGATTATCTCCTCGCAGGTCGAGCCCAACTCACCACGGCACGACAAGGGCAAGGCCAGTCGCAGAACTGATTCGACATGCTGCCTGGCTTGTGCCTTATAACCGATACTGTCAACAAAAAAAAAATAAAAGAATAAAATGCGAAGAGTAAAGGCGAAGACGAAGACGCCGAGTTTTTGAGCACGCAAAGGCACGATAAGATCAACGCCACCTTGGTTGCAATGCTTGGCGAAATAGCCCGACTACCTGCCTCTATTATCGGACAGATACTTTCCGCTTTTTTGGCCGCCCCTTAGGCCAGTGTGCCTTAATAGTATGCGCAAATCCAACAACCGAAACTCCAACGAAAGTAGTCGCTGAGTGGACTGAAAATGCGTTCGCCTTCGATATTGCTGGCCATGCAAATTGTGCAGAGCGGGCGGAGATTCGGTTTTCGGCACTCGCTCGAGAGTGCCAAACATACGACTTGGTTCTTCCTCATACTTCTTTTGAATATCACGTTCTTCCAAGTTTTGGCTGTCCTTAGGTCTCTCATAGAATTGTTTTGATTTTGCATCAATATACATACATACATATGAATGTGAATGTATATATGTCAAAATCGATTCAATCAAATGGAATTGATAATAGAAATCTTTAATATATTGAATAAATATTTTGCATTTATTTATGTATTTTAATGTTTATATATGTATACGAAGTTTATCATAATGGAACCCTGATAGCAATATAGAACTATAACAATGTATATATAGATACATAAATATATTATTTTTTTAGTTTTCGTTTTTTTAGTATTTTAGTTTATTTTTTAATAAATTTAACAAAAACTATTTAAACTAATAGTAAATTATTTGACTTTGCAAAACACACTTTTGTAGTCATGTGTACTCTCCAAGTTCATATAATTTAACGATAAGGCTCTCTCGCTCTGGTTGCCGTTTGTTTGGCAAACCAAATAGCTTGCGCTCTCTCGCGCTGGGTGAATAAAATAAACTGGCGGGCATTAGTTGAATGGTTCGTTCCATTCAGCTGCAGTTATTCGCTCTCAGTTACAATCGAGTTGTGCGTCGTGTCGGTGCACGAATTGGCGGTTGCTCGAATTGGCGGGTCGGAGCTTAGTGGTTGGTGAAATTTATGCACGTGTTACAACATCGAAAGCATCAAGTAGTTCGCAAGTAGAGCAAACAAGTGTAGTCCAAATTAGAATAATATAGTAAATATTGTGATAAAAACATATTTAAATAATTAAAGCAGGGTATGTGAACGTTTCAAGTAACATTCTATGTGTGTACGAATGTTTTGTGTGTATGTATGCATGTTTCACGTAATTATATCGCTAATTTACGTCATAAAATGTGCATAATTCACTTTAGTCGCTGCAATATGTTAATATGTATAAATTTACTATGACTGTACTCATTTGCCTTGTGCATAGTGTGCTGTGATATTTTTTTAGCACTTTGCATTCGGTCAATGGCCAGCAAACCTCGCCTTAGGGGCGTAGCATTGAATCCCCGCTAGTTTGCAGCTACACAGGTCTGGGGCCAGCAACAAGCAGCAGACACTTGCCGGCTCAGTGCAATGCGCCGAAACAATGACGATATTATTATTTGTCTGATTACAGTAGCATTTGTGCAGGTGTCTTTATATTCATATGTGTGTATGTACATGTATTCATATTTCCCTCTGCCCTGACTTTGGAGATTAGGCCGGTTTAAAATAAATACATACAAATGATATACATGTATGTACAAATATGTATGTAAGTATGTATATGTATGTTTGTACCAGAAATTTACTTTTTATTACCTAAATTAATCACATTCTGCAATCTGGGGCATATTTTTTTTGTTATTTCATTGTAATTATTTATTATTCGAGCAACAGTAAAACAGATTTGTTGGAACAACTGTTGATATCAAGAGCGAATATAGAGAGCGAGAGATAGAGGCAGACAGCGAAAGGGACTGTGGACAAAGAGAGAGAGAGAGAGATACAACGAAAGAGAAAGAGAGAGTGAGAGAGAGTGGTGAAATATTCGCATTTGCAATTTGGTGAATTTGTAATGCTGTACAAATGCAGGGTATAAAGGTTTCCTGAAACTGTATGTAACAGGCAGATAAAGTTGTGGAAGGCCAAATGAGGTATATATATATATATATATATATATATATATATATATATATATATATATATATATATATATATATATATATATATATATATATATATATATATATATATATATATATATATATATATATATATTCTTGATCAATATTAATATATCAATTAGTTCGACTAGAAAAAAAGTTATTCCGCACGTACTTTCCCATAGAAAAGCTCATACTTCAGCCCCAAAGACCAGACATCATAGTCATAGACCATTAAGAACAGTACGAGAGGGAGAGTTTATATGTGTGGCTAGGGTGTAGGATTAGGGTGTTTGCTGGTCAGCCAGTATGACTTGAGTAGTTTTACTTCTTTTTTGTTAGACCACTTCCTATAATTGGAAATTGTTGATTATTTAATAGGTATATGGTATAATATGTATATGTGTACTATTAAACTATTATATTATTCGAACAACATTAATGGAATGGTTGATTGGACTAAGCTTAATTATTAGACAATGTGTTTCTTATTTAGAGAGTATTGAAAATTAGTTAAATATATTATACTCATAAATAAAGCAATTTCGATTGATCTATATATATATATATATATATATATATATGTGGCAATATTTTTAAAATAATATTTCATTTATATCGAATCCTCTATTTTTATATGGAAGCTGCAAACAGCTTTGCGAATTCTTGTATACTTACTCATAATTGATAAACTATATAAGTGTAAAGATAGATATGCCTTATTCTTTTTTATATGTTCAGATGAACATATGTATATACATTCATATGTATATTTGTTGACTTTTGTCGTGACGACATTTTAATTAATTGACTGTTCAGTGGAAAGCCAGTTGTCTATATAGACTTTGGACCCATCGTTGAATTCTTGTTAAACTTGAAACACTGTCAGCCCTTAATCTTATATATGTATATAATACTCATATTTCATTTATATAAAGGGCTTCTACTCAGTTATTGCACACACATATATATATATATTATTCCAAAGTAGAAAATGGTTAGTTAAACACGCCAAGAAATAGGTCGAAGACATTTGTATTCCATAAAAACGAGAAATGTTTGCAGCTTATCGCGCATGTTAAGATCCCACATACATTTGCCTTTTGTCTGGCTGATATGTACAGCAATTAATAAAAATTATTATTATTGTCATAAGAATTGCGAAATTGTCAACGTCGCTCCAAATGCAATTTGATTTACGCACTGATGTCGCATGTTATCAAATGCAGACGCCACCCAAATAAATAAACAATCCAGTGAACGACCGATACGAGTGAATGTCAATGCATTAAGTAAATATAACATTATCCCCTTCATAAACTTCAGTCTAGATGTATTAGATTTATTTGCTTAGTTATGTCCATACACTTGTATATACTTACTACCGTAATAAAACAGCTTTACAATTGCAAAAATTAAACCATAATTTAATAAAGAAGTTGATAATTTGATACAACTCTGTGTACAGTTCTTGGCTTCTTGATTTCTAATTACAAAATATATATTTTTATACTCCTTCATAACTGAACAGAGTATATTGAAAATATACCTGGAGCACTAACACTATAGATAGCTGTAGAATATGTAGGCATATTGGGATCGTGGTTTATTGGAATATACTCTCGAGTTGGCTTCAAATAATTTAGTAAAAATTGTGTTTTATTTTGACCACAGTGGGCATAGCACAAACCATATCGTCTACAGTTCTAAACCTTGAGACCTGAAAATGATTGAAAATTAGCATGCGTTATTTATTTTTAAACAATGCTTTACCTTATTTTTTTATATGGATTGTTATACAAAAACACTTAAGCACGATGACTATCAAGATTATACTCTAAATATGAACATATATTTATTATTTATTTAAATAACTCCTCGTATATTATTTTTTCTGAGTGAGAGTATAGTCTGGCTAATTAGTCACTAATGTTCAGACAATCAGGCAGATATGCAAAATAAAGAGCTAGAACTTATTCGGTACAAGGTCGTCAGCTGTGCCTGTGACTATGGATGTGATAATGCGAAGAGATAAGGAACCATTGCGTAAAGTCACGATTTTACTGTAGTTTACAACCAGGCTTGATTGAATGTATGTGACCAGACGGGTGTATGTCGGCCCCGGAGATTGCGTTGCACGCTTATCAACAGAGAAATTTATTTGATTGTTATATTTTCCTCGTCGAAAAGGTAAAACACAGCGCTTTCATGATAGAATGGATAGTAGCGCCAAACCTGAACGCAAGAATCCCCGACAAGGGGCAAATTTTCTTTCCCAACTGATATTTGCCTGGGCGGTACCTTTGCTGTATCGAGGATCACGAAAGGGTTTGACTACAGACGACCTGACCCAATGTCTCAAGGAGGATCATTCGGAGCAGTTGGGTGATCGTCTAGAAGAGTAAGTAAATATACTTCTGAGCTGTAAATATAATTTATATTAACTATTTGCAATAGTGAGTGGTACAACGAGCTAGGGCGAGCCCATCGCAAATCAAAGAAGCCTCGTCTGCGCAATGCTTTGTTTCGTTGTTTCCTGGGACCCACTATAGCCAACGGCCTAATATGCCTTGTCTATATCGTCATCAAGTAAGAGAGTGCTACATTTTTAGAGGATATAATGAAAAATATAATATTGATTACAGGACGCTGATACCTGCCGTACTGGCACAGCTATTACTGCAGTTCCAGCATCAAGCTAATCCCTTAACGAAAATAGAGCAAGTCGACGGTCAAAACTTTAGCAGGACGCTTAATCGCACAGTACGGTCTGTGGCAACATTGGGGCTAACATCAGGTGATGGTACGGGTAAGTGGAACCAACTTATTATATTATTTATTCTTTCTAATTGCCTTCATCTTTATTAATAGTCAATTCACCAAACTCATTGCCAAGCGATGATCCAATCAAAGAGCACGTGAAAAGTAACTTTCCCGATGACGGATATAATACGAGCCAACCGAATGTTTGGGAGGAGGGCGTTCATTATATTTGGAATGATATTTACTGTCTTGGTCTAGTCTTGGTTAGTTCGACTCTGATTTGTTGTTTTCTGGTGCACCATGTTGACCTACGCCAACGCCTGATGGGCGCTCGAATGCGCATAGCCTGCTGCTCTCTGATCTACCGAAAGACTTTGCGGCTGTCCATGAAAGCAGCTGGCCAGACACCAGCTGGCTATCTAATCAATCTACTCTCAAATGATGTAAATCGCCTGGATTATGGTTTCATATTTATGCATTGGATCTGGATTATGCCACTCCAAGCAGTGCTTACCTGCTATCTGATATGGCTTCGTATTGGTATTCCAGCTTTAGTGGGCGTCATTGGATTACTACTGAAAACTGTGCCTTTACAATCGGCATTGAGTAAACTAACCTCAGTGCTTCGAATGCGTATAGCTGAGCGCACGGATGCGCGCGTTGGAATCATGAATGAACTAGTGCAGGGCATACAGGTTATCAAGATGTACGCTTGGGAGAAACCTTTTGAGACAGTGGTCTCCGAAGCCAGACGTCGTGAGATAAAACAAATTCGTTACGCCTCGTACCTCCGTGGATTTTACCTCAGCACCATGGTTTTCACAGAGCGTTCCACCTTGTATATCACCCTGGTTGCAGCTGCTCTTATGGGACATACAATTACAGCAGACTTTGTTTTTTCAGCTGCAAGCTATTATAATATCCTGCAATTGGTGGCAGCCATTTGGTATCCACTGGCCGTAACTTTCGGTGCCGAGGCTTTGGTTTCTTTGCGTCGCATTCAGGCCTTTCTTCAATTGGAGGGTCGAAATGAGATGGTCCAAGGACTAACGCACAAACGACAAGAAGATGTCGGCGAGACACGTGCAATCGTTCTAAAGGACATCAGTGCTATCTGGGACAAAGAACGACCGCAACGCACGCTTCAGAGCTTCAATTTGCAGATTGAAAAAGGTCAGCTCTGTGCGGTCATTGGCCCGGTTGGAGCTGGAAAGAGTTCACTGCTGCAGCTGTTGCTTGGCGAACTGCCCATAGTCGATGGCGGTGTCATCATACAGGGTGAACTCTCCTATGCCTCCCAAGAGCCTTGGCTTTTTACCGGCACCGTTCGGAATAATATTCTATTTGGTGAACAGTACGAGCGCAAGCGATATCAGGATGTAACCAGATGCTGTGCTCTGAGTACAGATTTTCAACAGCTCAGCAATGGGGACAAGACAGTCGTTGGAGAGCGTGGTGCTTCACTATCTGGTGGGCAACGTGCTCGAATAAGCTTAGCGCGAGCCGTTTATAAACCGGCATCAATTTATCTTCTCGATGATCCTTTGAGTGCGGTTGACGCGCATGTTGGACGACATCTGTTCGACGAGGTGATTGGGCCACGGGGCAGACTGGCTCAGCAAAAGGCGACCCGTGTGCTCGTCACCCATCAGGTGCACTTTCTCTCAGAAGCCGATTGGATTATTATTGTGGATCAGGGTCGCATTTTGAGACAGGGAACCTATGCGGACCTAATCAACAGTGACTTAGACTTTGCCAAACTTCTAGAGCGTCCGAAGGAACTGGATAATTCTGGAAACAATTTGGACACATCATCTGTTACAAGTTTGAGTGGACAGGAGGATATTGAGGAAGATGATATACCCTATATTGATGGCGTTCGTGATGGCTATCAACCGTTGCGGAAACAAAGCAGCTCCACACATGGCAGCAAGTCGGTGAGTGATACAATATAATATAAAATGTGAACTTCATTAAAGCGACTATTCATTAACAGCTGAACAGCAGTGACCAAACTGAATTTAATCAGGATGATGAATTGGCCGAGACTCAAGGGTCGGGAAGCATATCGCCGCGTGTTTGGTATGAATACTTCCATGCAGGCAGCACGTGTTTGAGCTTTAGTTTCATGGTGTGCGTCATGCTGATGTCGCAGGTGGTATGTAGCAGCTCCGACTACTTTTCCAATATCTGGACGCAGGAGGAACATCGGCGATCCCAGGGCGAGCCTACCAGCGTTAGCACTTTTGAGTGCATATATATTTATGGTGCTCTCATCATTGGTGTCGTGATTATGACAACGTTTCGTGGATTTTTGTTCTTTAAGACATGTATGCATGCTTCTAAGGTGCTCCACGATCGAATGTTCAGCTCGATATTACATGCGACCATGCGATTCTTTGACACCAACCCCTCTGGTCGCATTCTTAATCGGTTCTCCAAAGACATGGGTGCTATTGATGAACTTCTTCCGCGTGCAATGCTGGACTTTATACAGGTTGCCCTGGTCATGTTCGGTATATTAATTGTGATCGCTGTGGTGAATCCTATTCTATTGGCTGCAATGCTAGTTGTGGCTATTATAGATATGCTCATATTAAAGCTCTATCTGCGCCCCTCGCAAGATCTAAAGCGCCTGGAAGGCATTTGCCGCAGTCCTGTATTCTCGCACCTCAGTTCCTCATTGACAGGTCTTTCCATCATACGCTCGCGTCAGCTGCAGGATGTTGTCGCAAAGGAATTCGATTTGCTGCAAGATGTGCACAGCAGTGTCTGGCAACTGACTATGGCCGTCAATACGGCATTGGGTCTGTGGTTGGACTGCGTCAGCTGCGCATTTCTCACGGCTGTGACTTTCAGTTTTATATTCACCAATGAATGTGAGCTTTATTATATTTAAGAATCATCAGCCGATTACTAACCTTGATAAACGCTTACAGCTACTTATAGCGGCAATGTGGGTCTGGCCATTTCTCAGGCTATGATCCTAACTGGCATGGTGCAGTACGGTGTCCGTCAGGTGGCTGAATCACTGCAGCAGATGACCAGTGTGGAGCGTGTGCTGCAGTATACGGAGCTGGAACAGGAGGAGACGTCAAAGGGCGCGGAACCCTCTCAACAGTGGCCCACGTCGGGACAGGTGGAGTTCCGTGACATGAGTTGCCGCTACGATCCCAATGGCTCGGCGGTGCTGAAGCATCTCACGTTGTTAATTGAACCAGGCTGGAAGGTGGGAATCGTAGGTCGTACTGGTGCAGGAAAGTCCTCGCTTATCGGAGCACTCTTTCGCCTGGCTTACATTGAGGGTGGCATTTACATAGACGACATCGAGACGGGCAGCATATCGTTGGAGACACTACGTACTCGCATTTCCATAATACCACAAGATCCAGTCCTCTTCTCGGCCACCATTCGGTATAATCTGGATCCGTTTGAACGTTACAGCGATGCAGAGCTGTGGCGCGCTCTCGAAGATGTCGAGTTGCGAGCTACGATTCCAGGACTGGACTTTATGGTCACCGAACGCGGCAGCAATTTCAGTGTGGGCCAACGACAGCTCCTGTGCTTAGCTCGTGCGATCCTGCGAAACAACAAGGTTCTCGTGCTGGATGAAGCAACTGCTAATGTAGATCCACAGTAAGTAGAACGGTTTATCTGTTGGACGTTTTATTATATATATCTCTGATATTTGTATCTCAATAGAACTGATTCGCTGATCCAGCGGACCATTCGTGTGAAGTTCCAGCACTGTACAGTATTGACTGTAGCACACAGATTGCATACAGTCATGGATTCGGATCGTATTATTGTGATGGATGCCGGCAATGTTGTGGAATTCGATGTACCATATTTGCTGCTGAAGAGACCACACGGAATACTCAGTCAAATGGTCGAGGCCACTGGAGGAGAAGCCGATACGCTTAAGAGTGTGGCCAATAACTCATTCAAACGTATGCAGCAGGAGCGAGAAGAGAGAAGATCGCGCGAAGACCAGCAAGATAATTAGGCTCGCATTTAACTTAAGTTACTCAGTGACCCATATTAAGAAAGGAATCAATGCTGTCCCAGTTATCACTTTCGCTTTGAAGTGAATAATATCCTTATTCACAAGCTTTTTAAAAGTAAATTTCAACTTGTAACTGCTAAGTATTTCGATTTTTCAGTTAGTTGAATAGCATGTGTATAGGATATGAAGTCTACTCAAAAGCCGTACCAAAACAATTTAAATTTAGTTAATTTTCAACCAGCGTCCATCTGTAAGAACAGGGTTCTTCTCATTCTTTTCTTTTTATTTCATTATCAATTAATTTTCTCCGTACGGAGTATTACTTTAAACAAACTCAAAGTATACTGCCTTATAGGTTAGTCGAGCAAATGCATTGTACTTAGCATCTTAAATGTAAGCATAAAATGCAGCATCTTAAATATGAATAAATATTTATATATTGTTTCTGTCCTTCACAAAATAACATGATAAAGAAATAAATCTGTTATTGCTTTTTATATTATCTCGGGCAACACTTTCCTTCTTATATTCACAGTATAAGAATTTTTCACTTAAGATAATTTAGGTGTTAATAAGAATATACAGAATAGTTATAATATAAATATAAACCAAGGTTGAATATAATCTGACCAATAAAAAGCAAAAAGACTGTGAAACTTTGTACATGAAAAAATTAGCTCAATAACAGTCGAAAATAATTAAATTTATTAAAATATATATAAATAATTCTTCTAAAAATTGCATTTTGATAATTACAGGAGCTGGAATGCCTTGCCGTATGGATTTTAAATTATGGGCAATAATGCATATTAGAATAGAATACAGGAGCCATTTGAAAAAAATCGGAAAAACTTCAAATCACTTTGTTAATCAATCTGCAGCCCTCGAGCTGCGACCCGCTGACGCTCTCCCCGCCGAGAATGTTTGTGGCTCATAAGGGACTGGTGGCGTGCCATCTGCGTAGCCGACCGCTGAGATGCGACTCTCGAGTGAGAATAATTGTGAGTCTCTGCTGTGCACTGAACCCGCGTTCTCCCGCGTGGAGACAAACGAGTTAACTGGAGTCGACGTCTTTTGTCTATCGTTGGTGCCATTGGTGGCATGCCCGTGCGTCGGAGTATTTGCCGAACTTGGAGTCAGAGAACCAATCACAGATTCCAGAAAGTTGTTTTTCAGCGATTCGTCGTTGCTGTCAGAGTTACTGTCTCCAGTGGGCATACGGTGCTTCAGAAGCTCTTTAGTGAGAAACTCGCGCAAATTAAGGGAGCGGCCCATCTGACTGACATCTTGTGGCTTATCTACGGACCTTTCAAATGAGGCTTGGTCCACAGTACCGCCTTTAGATCTATGTCGTGATTCTTTTGAACGATTGGGAACGGTAGCTTTTGTTGGCTGAACATGCTCCACCTGATTGGTCGATTGCGCAGTCATACAATCCAGATCTACCTGTACGTCAATAGTCAGTGGTGACCTGGATAATGGTGCAATGCCACTTTCATTAGGCAAATATTGTGCATCCAGCTGTATGGTTTCACGACGTGTACTGCTGGCGATCTCTAAGTCAGGGACGTCACACGGGTATGTTTCCCGCCTGAAAGATGATTTAAGTATGCACCTGTCACGCAACTCCGCCTCGACATTCAATGAATCGCTGCTGTTCAGGCTGCCACTGTCAATCAGATCGCGTTGCTCGGGGGGCTCGCGCTCCAACAGTTGCTGTATGTATTCGCGCCTATTAGGAAATTCACATATATTAATATCCGGCACGTGCATTCGTTGCATGAGCAGGGATTCCTGATCGGTAAGGCTGTGCATATTTATTGCCATTGAAGTCATGTTTTGTAAATAAGCACTGATACTGGGAAACTCGCGATAGTCAACATCACATCCTCGCTGCTTTATAGTATTAATGAGTTCTTCAAACTCGACTTGCAGCAGTGTGGTTCGATCCAAATCCAAGTGCGACAGGTCAAGCTGCAGCTCCCGTGCATATTGACTGAAACTGGGGAAGGGAGCGGCTGCCGGTGTGGCAGTCACAATATGCGACTGCGCTGGCGTATCCACTTCCGTAATGGTGGATAGCTCGTGCGGCAGTTCCTCCGCGGCCAACTGAGGACTATATCTACGTATTGTAGCTGGTGGCGCTCTACCGCGACGCGCTCCTGTGCTCTGTGTGGACGATGGCAACGATTGGGGCTCGGGCTCTTGAAGCTCCAGCAGACCCATCGATGTTAGAGGCCGTGAAACTGATATGCCACTATCGAGACTGGCACCCGTTGGCTTGTTCTTCTGCAACGGCAGAGCTTCACACTGGGACGTATTGTGGCTATCACTGCGCTCAGACGTAGAGCGAGAGCGTGGCTGCTCCTGTAACGGGGGCAAATCAAAGTATTCTGTAGAATGACGGCCGCCTTCACTGCCAGAAGTTAGACTGATTTCGACTAGGCGTTGCTTCTCTTCACGCACCCTCATTATTAGTTCCGTTAGCTCTGCAATACGGTGAGTGCAGTTTTCCGTGAGTTTGACATATCGTTCTATTTGATGGACAGCTGATTTTTGCATAGAAGAATTCGGAGATTTACTCTTGGTTGTATCCACAGTTGGTTGTCTTTGCGAAGTTCCGGCAATGTGCGGTGTGGCCGCAGCTTGCTTAGTACTCATTTGATTTTGTTTCATCAGCTCTGTTGGCTTTTGATTTGTGATACTCACGATTCTTTCTTCTTCTTCTGCTTTTCGCGAAGCAACTGCTGGCTTACTGATCGAAGGTCTCTCAATTTCTTGTTGTGGTTTTCGCTGCTGCTGTAGTTGCGGTCTGGACAATATTGTATTCCAACTTTCATCACCGTCGATTTTGCTTTCCGTATCTTTTTGTTGGTGGTCCTGCTCCTTCTGCTGACTGCGCAGCGTACCCTCAAGTTCATACACGAAACTGCGATTATCTTGGATAATGGCTTGCACTCGCTCTACACGCTGATCGTCAATTAAAGAACGAGGCGATAAACTTGCAGGATTACGGGCTATCGATGCTGTTGGGGATGGTTCTTCAGAGTCGGGGACTTTTAACTTGCTTACGGAGTTGCGAGTCATGCCAAGCAAGCGTTCCACATAATGAGCGACCAATGGATGCAGCGGTGGAGCAGGTTGAGCCGGTGTAGTAGGTGGGGCAGATGGAGCAGGCAGCGTAGCGCTGACTGTCTCAACAGGATTTGTATTCATATAGCTTATTGGTGGCAGTTCACGATATGAAGTTGATGTCGAATCTATGGAATTTTGCCGACACTTATTTACCATTGGCTCTCTGTCTGATTTCTCACTGGACTGGGTTGATGAAGATGTGGTTGGCTTTGACTTGTCGGACTTGTTTTCCAGTTTCTCAAGAGTCCTACTTTTGGGAATATATTGTTTGACACTGCCATCGCTCTTGACCTTGATAATAACCTCCACTGGTCCATCACTTTTTTTCCTGCTGTCCTGGTTATCGCATTTTTTCTGCTGCTTGTATAACATACGCAAACGTTTCTCCAACAGTTCTTCTTTCTGTCGCAATTCCATCTCCCGCTGGCTTATGTCGCATGCACCATCTCTGATTATGCTAGCACGATCTTTGCGTATCGAATCAATAACCTTCTGTGCATTATCATCCGTCATCTCTCCCGCCTGTAACATTGACAGCAGTTGTGATCGAATTTTCTCGATGCGCTGCAGCAAACTTCGTAGCTTCATGGACTTGGACGAACCGCTCTGCATTCCCCTGAGCTCTGTACGCAGCTGCTTACTTTGATCATCAACGTACTCCAGCAAAACGGAACAGCAGCTGGTTGTGCTACCAGCATCATCCAAATTTTTCGGCGGGTCGCCTAAATTGATTGCTTCCGAAACGCTTGGTTTGCAACGGCCGTTTCCTTTGCGAGGTGAAAGGTTTTTGGTTACGCCCACTTCGGGGCACGTAACGATGGCCGGACGCAGAAGCATCTCCTCCATAGCTCCGTTCATTTTCTGTTCACGTCGCAGCACTGAATCCGCGAAGCGGTGGCTTTGAATAAAATTTACCTGTTTGGAAAACAAATTAAAAATGCTCAATTGAATAGGGATAAGGATGATTTTATAGCTTACATCGCTCGGTAAAAGTTGTGGCTGCTGCTGTGTTAACGCTTCTAATCTCTCCTCCAGTTCGGCGCAATCTCGACGCACCTGCTCGCGTTGCAACGCCTTCTGACCACGTTCTTCGGTTACTTGGCTACAATATACATTATTAAGTTCTAGTGTTCAATAATTATTGATTCTGATCAACCCCTACCGCAGATTCGTTAGTTCCTGTTCGCGTAGCTGCCGCAGCTGATTCTCAATGCGTGCATTATCCATGGCATTCATATTTGTAGAATCCTGCTGATTGACTTGCACGTTCTCCCCGGACGCCTTATAGTCTCGACGATATCTGTTATTGTGATCGTAGAACTGGACGCGTTCATTTTTATTGACTGCACAAGTCTGCTCTTTGAGGGAACATGAAGCTTGGCAAGGAACCAAGTTTGAACGACCTGCAGAAGTGCTGGTGGTTGAAGTAGAGACGGGCTGGGATTGCCCTGGACACTCGCCTGTGGCTGGCATCGGATATGGCGGCATCGGATATGGTGCCATCGGATAAGGTACCATATTGTAGGGTGGCATCATTTGTTGCGCATACATAGGATGTGGAACAGGATGCGTAGGCATCGGCATATAAGGTGGCACAGGCTGCATTTGCCTCGGATCCATGGGTGGTTGCTGCATGTACAAATTTTGTATATGCTGTTGTTGCATTGGATTCGTACGGGGTTGCTGTTCATCCATGGCTTGCTTCCCTAGGGTTTCCGTGCATTCATTGGCTGGTTTCAGTGATCCTGAGCTGCGCTTCAGGCCCGCATCTAATATCTTAACTTGAGGAACGGACTGTTTGTTGCTGGTTCGCAACGAGGAACGCTTTAAACCCTGCGGAATATTATCTGCTGCAGTTATTTTATTAACTGAACTTGTGTCCTTCGCTGCTTTAGCAGCAGCATTGGACGAGCTAACTCGGGCAGTAGCTTGTGTTTCTGTGATGTGTGTTCTAGGTGATCTTATAGGACTCTTTGTACGGTCTACTCCCTCCTCACATGTTTGCGATTCTGCGCCCTCCAAAGTTTTTTCTGTACGCCGCACCAATTCGCTTATTTGGGTGAAGCGTGGCCGAGCAGGCACCGCATCGGCGGCCGATACTGTATTTCCTGCTGCTGGTGGTGGCGGCAGTCCTGATCCGCTTGAAGAACTGGGGCAGACGATGCGACTAAATTTTCGATTGTTTCGCTTATGTAGATCGTTAATTTCGATGCCATTGCGTGTGCAAATCTCCATGGAGTCCTCGCTCTCGTCATCCACATCCAAAATAACTGGAGGCGTCTTCTGGAGCTGAGTTGAGCTACTTTTCGTCTCATTTGCAGCTACTAACGATGCGTCATCATCGCTGCTGCTGCAATCGGATGTTATTTCGTCCTCTTCAATCTCGTCGTTGCTGCGTGTGCGATCGTTGGTTGATGAACGTTTTGGATCACTTTTGCGCTTGCTCGAATTATCTCTGTTCACTCTTTTGCCTTTTTGATTATAAAACAATCTGTTCTCCTTGCCGCCGGTCATTCTCTCTTGCTGCACTGGTGTTTGTGTGCCTGCTGTGGCGCGACCCTGCACATTGAGGCCTCGTGTTGCCGGCGAGCGTAAAATATTTTTTGTTTTGTGATGTGCTGCACGTTTTGATGCGAGCTGACGACAGTGTTGTATCTTTTCAGTACGCTGCTGGTTTAGTTTTTTTGCGTTTTCGGTTTCAACCTGGGCGGCGCGATGGGCGGCACCAACCTGAAACATGGAGGTACGGTAGTCGTGACATTTTTTGGCCACAACATGCTCGCGCCAAGCATTTAACTCTTGCCGTTTGGTTTCTTCCAGGACTTCTAGTTGACGTGCTTGTTCTGTCGCCACCTCGTTACGTATATGGCGAGCCAAGTCGTTCGATTTCTCGCGTACCTTCAATTTCGTAATATTACAGTCTGCATACGAAGGAGAAAGTTAACTGCGTCTTACCTGTTGTATACGAGTTATACGACGCTCGTTTTCAAGCTCTTTTTTAACGCGTTCGGGAGCTGAAAATCTGTAGCGCCGCATGTTATTTGTGTCCAGCCTATCGCCTACGCTCGTTTTCATAGCCATTGACAAATAAAACTTTTACTAAATAATTCAAACATTTACTAACACTTAACAAAAACACTTTCGACTGTAAAATCAAATGCCAACGTACAAAACGTCACAAGCAAACAAACAGAAGCGCAAGCGTAGGCTCACTGGTGTATTTGAGCAGGTATCGATATATTATCACAGTGCTGCGATAAATACATATACATATCGATATAACAAAAATGAAACCAGCTGTTACTTTTGTTTTGATTACGAGATAGTGGACATAGATATAGATTTTTTTGTGTAAATCGCATTACCAAAATGACTTTCGTGTTGCGTCAGGTAGCAAAACCGGCTCTTATAAGGTACAATCACCCAGGAACTACAAGACATTTTCAAATCAGTATATTTTTCCAGAACTTTACTCAATGGGAGTTCAACCCCAATACGTCTAGCCGCCAAAGATGCAACGGCAACCAACATGCAACAGCAGCAGCTGTTGGTGAGCGAAAGTTGTTTGAAACGTTTGCGTGAGATCTGCAGCGATGGCAGCTTTTTACGCATCACAGTGGAGGGCGGAGGTTGTTCTGGATTTCAATACAAATTCGACCTGGACAGCAAGCTCAACGAAGATGATTTACAGTTTGGCGAGGACAAAGCTAAGGTGGTGATTGATACTGTTTCCCTGGACTACTGTACAGGCGCAACCGTGGACTACCATAGCGAGTTAATCCGAGCTGGGTTTCGTATGATTGCCAATCCGCTCGCTGAGCAGGGCTGCTCATGCGGCTCCTCATTCTCGATTAAATTGTAATTAATAGTGAATTAATGTACGTTGATTGTTAAACTTTAGTGAAATAGTTAAACACGCAGATATAAATTTATTTGTTCAGCTATATACACACTGCATTGATTGTAAATTTAAAAAAATATGGTATGCTGCCCCATTAGCAGTTAATTGGTTTCTGGGTATTTCGCTTACTAATTAAGTAAGTGGTCGACCTATCGAGATTAATTGCTTTGTAAAGGCTTTATCTTAATGTCAAGTTCTGCTTATCAACTCTGGCTGGCTTGAAAGGCTCGTCTATGCAATAACCAACCAGCCGACAAACAGGGCAGAGTTTGTAACGTAGCCAGTGTCTAGGTATTGGGACAGTGGCTGTGCTCTTTTATATAATATACAATTGTGAGCGATGAGGCAGGCCGAAACTCATTTGCACGCAGCCAACTGTTCACTTAAGCTTATCACTTGCTCTGTCAGCACGCTAATCTGCTCCTCATAGTTGTAGCGAGTCGTGGACTGTAAGAAATTAGAGTTAATAACCAATCACATGCAAATGGTGTATAGGTTTACCAACTCCTCCTCGAGCATTTGCAAGGCACTTCCGAGGCTGGACAATTGCTCGTCCTTGGCTTTCAGTTCTTGCGTGGCATTTTCAAGGCAGATTTGCAGATACAGTGTCTCTTGTTCAAACGACCGCAGACGCGACTCGGCTAGCGCTTTGAGTCGTAATAATTCTTCATACTTTTTGCTAAACGCGCTATATATAAGCTGCTCTTTGGTGGGCGGCTCGTGCGGCTCCTGCATTGAATCGCGCGCTCGCTGGCCACTCCTGTTCTCTTGGCAGCATGGCTTTACGGTAATGCCCGCCGCAGCTGAGCTACAGCTACAGCTACTGCTGGCATCAATCAACGTTTTGCTGAGATCCACATTTGTGTTCGAGCTGGAGTTCGAGCTCAAGCTCAGGTTAAGTTTAGACACCTCGTACTGGGCTCGCCAGTGCGCTGACTCCTTTTCGAGTAGCGCGATGCGTTCTTCGGCAGTCAGTGTTAAGGCTAAATTGGTGTTAAGCTGGTGTTGCTGTTGATTGTGCAGCGGCGTGTTGTCGCTGCCAGTGGCGCTCAAAGCATCCTCACTGCCAAGCTGAAGTCACAAGTAGAAAGTTAATATTTCATTACGGAGTTCTTTGTTAAGCACTTGCCATGCTCGCGGCATCGACCAGTTTTGTTTCGAGTTCGCAGTTTCTCAGCTGCAACGTTTCCACCTCTTTCCGCAAGCGCTTTTCCAAATCGTTCTGGTCCCCAATTCTTTTCTCCAGTTTCTGTTCCAATTCCGATATGCGTTCTGTGTGCAGCAACAAGTCGCGTTGCCTGTCATCTATCTACGGGTGAAAATTGTTATTAAACGTGCGGTGAATATGCATGCATGTATATGTCTGCAGCCCCCATTTACCAATGACGTCAGCTGTGCGTTTTCCATTATTTTCTTTTGCAGCTCCTCGAAGATAAGCGCTTCCTGCGCTGCATTTATGTTTGGCGCTTCACTTGGCGCCTCTTGTTTGCTGCCCCCTAACAGCCCGCGCTTGCTTGTCTCCTTTTTCTTGCGCGCCTGCTCATGCACCGTTAGTTCCTGCTGCAGCTGGGAGACACGCGACTCCAACTGCTTGTTGCGAAAGCCCAGTGAGTCAACCTCCTGCTCTGTTCGCCTCAGCGATGTTGCGTTATGTTGCAGTTGTTCACGCAGACTTGCCTCCTTTGCCTGCTCGTCTAGCACCGCCTTCTTCAACACTTGCGCTTGGGCACGCAACTTCGAGCGTGGGCGGATGTGGATTAAATTAGATTAATGCGCTTGCGAATGGGGCGTAAACTGTTGCTGGTTACCTTTGAGTATTCACTCGCCAGTTTTTGATACTTGGCCTCCGGCACTGTGACATCCATGCTGGTCATTTTTTCTGCCATGCAGGCAGGTGAACCGCCGACTTATACACTCTGCACAAGTATAGACTTAATTGTTTAAACAAATAGAACTATTTTTGCGCTTAGAAAGTGCCAAAACTGCAAGATTAGTTCTGACAAAGAGTCCGATGAATCGAAGTGCACCGATTTCGTTAATATATCGATTAAAAAGGTGGCTCTAATAAATATAATCTATTAGCTTTAAAATAAGTCTATAAAAATATATATATATAAAATAAATTTTTAAAAATCACTTAATAACCATTTGCTAAGCTATTTACATTATTGAATGCGCAAAAAAAAAAAACAAACAAATATTGGTTGCTATCGATAGCCCCGAGAGTCCTATAAAAACAAGCCTATCGATACTTCCGGCTTTTAGGTAAAGCAACATTTTTCAAATTCAATAAACCGTTTGCTATAATTTATTAACTAATTTATAAAAGACGTAACTAACATACACACTTGCCAATCCGATATTGGCATTAACTTAAAAATATGTGATCGAATGGAACCTTTTCGAATATCTTGTTTGAGAGCTCCTTGAAGACCAGGCCAAAGCTTTTGGAGTAGCCAACCTTCAGTTCGTTGAACACAGTCTCCCAGTTCTCGTTCAGAAAACGATTCATGCCCTCAGACAGAGTTTTGTCATTGAAAAGGTTTTCAAATTGTAAATAAACGCGTTTGGGCTCCATGGCAACGCGATACTCCTTAAGGCGCATATAATTGACGCCGTCTTTTTCGAAGGGTTCCCCAATTAGACGATGCTCGATCTTGGTGTTCACTAGAGTTATGTTGGCCTTGCCATGCCCCGTGATAGGCAGCAACAAAATACGACCGGACATTTCGTAGTCACCTATCATTTCAATGCGGTCCGTCTTGCTATCACAGATTATAAGATGCTTGTCCAAATCGGTTCTAATAGAGGAAGAGGAAGAAGAAGAATGTGATTTACAACATGTTACTTAATTGGCTTGATGCTTTTTACCTATATCGATGAATCTTGCTAGTCGAGATCATATCATGCACCTTCACATTTTTCAAGGCTTGACGAAGATTTATGGGTGCGTTACCGGCGTCTATAACAAGTTTCTTCACGGACAGCGGCTCTAGTGGCGGAATGCCGAATTCTTTGTTGCCTGTTCAGATGTTCAGATGGTTTCATTAATTTATTAGCCAAGTAACACATTGTCTGGTATTTTCTGTTGGGAATCAATAGTTACCGCTCTTGAGCAATTGAATCGCGTGATTCACAGCGTCCACAAGACACTTGTCAAAGTTCTCATCGCGCTTGCATTTGAGGAAGTTGTCGGCTAAAATAAAAATAAACGAATTATCAGTTTGATCATGACATTGGCAACAACTCGAGGAAGTGTAATTGTGCCAGCCTTAAATCGAAGAGCAGAGTTCGTTGGCCACAAAACAAGTTTTTCACAAAGCCTTAAATGAAGCAGCAAAATAACAAATGAAACGGCTACTCGTGGGTCTCAAGGTCAAGTCGCTGCGCACGGCAATGTGTTTATCTTCGAGATGGGGCTAAACAACAAAGCCACTCATGACCTACGGCAACATAGTTGCCGCGGTCAGCACTATTCGTTCATAGTGAGCTTGAGAAATATGTGTCATCGCAAGCGGAAGTGGTCCACTGACTGAGTGCAAACCCGTTTGCAGATAACGATATGCCAACCAGTTTCGATTGCATAACACTTCCATTGGCGCCTATCGATGCAGTGGCGGTGCACTGCAAGTCGACAGCTCCTCGCCTTTGCATGCCCAACTTGTCACCCATGGCGGGCCATTTGAGAATATTACAGTGGCCTTCGGGCCGTGGGCCAAAACGCAGCCACAAATAAACTTACCACCTATAAGCCAAATTGATCACGTTTTGGCCATAAACAGCGCTGGTGGGCCAGAGGCCAAAACCACAACCAAAACCAAGCAACGCTAATGGCCAATGCGCAAATAGTAAAAACAAAGCTAACGAAATCACAAGCTGGTAACAATTCGCACTTGCTGCTACCAAAGTTGACTTACGCAAATCTTGAGCGGCCGTTACACACTTAGCGGTCTCCTGCGCAACCAGAGCGATTAGCAACAGCAATATAAGTGAATATTGCGTTGACATGATGGCGCTCGCAATCTGAGGGGAAATGCGAAATCTGTTGCCAATATGGACTGTGCCCAATTGAAGCCTTTGATTCCAGCACGCACAGACACACGGGCACTCAAATACGGACACACACGCACAAGCACTCGGAAAGTGTTTCGACTGCTGCTGTTGCTGCTGCTGATGTGGGCTTTGCTTTGCTTTGCTTTGCTTCTGCTCTTCACGACGACTTATCACAACGCAATGGAAGCGGGATGCTTCAAGCGTCCGAGTTATATACTGAGCTTCGGCAGCGTGGGCCCACAAAAGCTTCCTGCCCGAACATACACAAGCCGAAAAGCAATCGTTCCGAAACCGAGCTTTAGCCCATAAACAAGCAGATATGTTAATATGCATGCGTGTGTGTGTGAGCCTGTATGTCGTCTGCAGCCACTTTGGCTTTCCGCCTGACCGCTTTGGAAAATGCAGCCAATATCCATGTCCATTCGCGATCGTGAAGTCTACTTCGCTCTCGTTACAGTTAAATACGGCGGAAACGACTGTCGAACTTGGTGAGGCCATACATCAACCCTCTGATGCCCTTTCCATTGCCGTAGTGGTTCGTTGAACTAAACACATACACACATATATGTATGTCCGCTGAGACGCAGTTACATTTTAATTGGGGTGTTATTATGGGACAGCCGGTAGTAAACAGAAGTCGGTTACATGTTTGCTTGAAGGCGGGGATGAGCATCTGCAGATCACAAGATTTCCTTATGCGAACTCAAGGAAAGTTTTCAAGAAGCAGAGCTCTTTTGTGTTGTGTTAAGGGAACCCAAAATCAATTGAATCATGAGATTATCATATATAAAGAATACATATTTATATACTTGAATATAGCATTAAATGCAGCATTCCTCAGTCAAGTAGCTAAAATATGCCTTAGTTCATTAACAATTATTTTAAAATACACTTGAATATCACTTATATAATATACATAGATCTAAAGTTGCATTATCATTAGCATCGCCATGTTACCCTCATTTAACTAATAGCGCTTTATTGCGTAATTAGTCAAGGCCTTTCACTGCATAGAAACCAATTCAAAACCGTATATCGTCTCAGCGGCAGGCCTACGGCAAAAGAATTCAGTTTTATTTCGACACCTCAAATGCCAGCCAGTTCCCATGGCAGTCGAGCTTAGCCAATTAGTTCTAATCGCTGCCGCAAGAGACCACCGAAAAGCCGTAATTGAAGTTTGTTGCCTAAGTCATTCGTTTCGGCAACAGCACGAGGACCTCAAGCAGTGTGTCTATGGAAACTGTCGCAATTGTTGTTCAAACATAAACAATCGACGCGAGCCGGCAGCCAAACCAGCTAACGGGAATGCGAGCGCTGCCACCGCCGGCGCCTTCGTCGCCGCTGTTGCTACTGCTGTTGGTGTCGGGGCGTTAGTTGTGCGTGCAAACCGGTTGCCCCAAACGCTCGACAGTCGTCGCTGAGCATTCTTTGAGCACACAGACAATTTTTGGTCATCAAGGCGTCATTACCAAATACGTCTTACGGAGCAGCATCGTGATGCAGAGATGCTATTGTGGTTACAGCGGTGGAAGCAGCATCTTGAAGTCGACGAGCCACGTCGACAGACTGCGGCAGCCGCTGCGCAGTGACCTCGTCTCGCTGACGTCATCCTCCAGGCAGAGCGTACATCCCACGCAGTTCGTTAAGCGGCCCAGCCTCAAGAAAAAGGTGGAGCTGGGCCTGGGCCACTCCAAGAGTGAGCTCTCGCGCAACTTCACCAGGCGCAATTCGGCAGCAACCACGTTGAGCCATTGCTCCAGCTGGTGCAGCAGTTGCGGCTGTGCTCCGCAGCAAAATCAACGTGAGAATCGCGTCAAGATACTGAGTTGGGATACCGAAGATCACCATGGCAACTGCAACTGCAGCAGTTACAACAACAGCAGACATTGCGAGCACACCTACAACCGACGTATGTATGAGCAAAGCGCATGCACGGCGCGTCGCTTGGCAACTGAAGGTCAGGGTCAGGGGCACAACAGGAACAATGCCAGTGCCACTTGTACTCCCTTGCAAACGCACAGCTCCGCACCGAGCGGCAACAACAACAACAATGAACTGCAGCGCCTGTTGTCGCTGCAGCAGTTTCGGCTGCTCAATGCCAGCGACTGCTTCTGTCTCCAGCGCCAGGATGAGTTGCGGGTACAACAAGCCTACGATAAACTGGGCGGGGCCCACAGTACCAAGCGGGAGAAGAACCAAGCAAATGAATGCAGGCAGCAGTACATGATGGCCACAGCGGGTACGACACCTTATGCGCTGCGCCAAAAGCTACTACAGCAGCAGTTACGCGAGGAGCAGGCAACTGGGCGAGGCTCGGGCGCAATGTGCGCACCCCTGGAGAAAAGCTGTGCTCTCAAATATAACTGAGCAAATTGTAAATTTACTTATATATATATATATATATATATATATATACATATCATCTGGCCGGGAATAACATATAGTCGAGCAATGAATTCAAGAGGCAAACTAGTTAACCGAACGGTTAGTGAGTGAGCAGTTCTGTGAGATTAATAAACATAATTATATATAGCATCAAGCGTCTGGCAATGACTAATAAATAAACTAATTGATTAATTAAATGTCATATTATTTACCTCATATATACATACATATATCCATAGCTATTTCGATTTCCAGTTAAAACTACGTGATGCCAATAATTTTTATTGCTAATATGTATTTCATTTTTCATTTTAATAAAACAGTGCTATTTTGTTACAAGTGCTTCATGTTGATTTTATTTTTTTTTGTATTTTTTGTTTTTTTTTTTTTTATTTCTGCTTTTTTGTTTAGCTTTGAATGCGTGTTTGTTTTTTTCTTAGTTGTCTTTTTCAAATTTTCACAAAATTACACGTTTTTTGTCGGGAGATTTTTATATATATATATATATATATATATATATATATATATATATATATATATATATATATATATATATTTTTTTTTTTAGCTGTTTGACGCAATTTTTGATATTACATTATAATTTATTGTTTTTTTTTTTTTTATATTTTGTTTGTTTTGAAAACAGCCAATATCAACTATAATATTAAATAATGTTGTTTGTTTTTTGTTGCTTTTGCTTTTTTGTTTTACATATAATTATGCACGTAGAATTCAATACAACATTAAACAGAGTACTAGAGTGGTTTCGACAAGGGAGTTGCGGCTGCAGCTGGACATTCAAGTTGAAAACTCGGGTTTGTTTCATTTTGTTGTTTGATTGTGAGGGGGCGGGGGGATTATACGAACGAAACCGTTTTGGGGGCTATTCACGTCGGGACGTACGTATATGCATAATAAGTATAATACTTGAATGTGGTGGCCATTTGCACTAGAATGTACCGACTCTTGTCACACGCACACACCCACACGAATGTATCTACGCAGTGCATGCACATGCGTGTATGTGTGTGTGTGTGGGTGCGCATGTCTCAGATGTTTTACAATTTCATTCATTTATATATATATATATAGATATATATATATTTGCATACGTATATATTGTTTTTGTTCTTGTAGTTTGTAGTTGTTGTTTGCAACCTTATCTGCTGTGTCGCTGACGTCAGCAGAGGGCACACAGTGCCACTCAAAAGTATGCTGCTTTGTTTTAAAGCGCTGTTTAACTT
Organism: Drosophila mercatorum; assembly: GCA_961210405.1. Lineage (NCBI taxonomy): Eukaryota > Metazoa > Arthropoda > Insecta > Diptera > Drosophilidae > Drosophila > Drosophila mercatorum. Next base: position 13,791,657 of record CAUIUS010000003.1, read on the forward strand.
TCTTTTTATTTTTTTTTGTTTTTGCTTCTTATTAAGCAGTTCATTGTTTATATATATTTTGTTAAACAAACATGTTTTTTTTTTGCAAATTGATTTCATTGTTGAATTAATTATATTTATTGTTTTTTGTTGTTGTTTTTTTCAGATACCTTTTTTTTTTTAATTTTCGATTATATGCAGCTTTGTGTGTTACACATACTCTAGATTTAATCGTCAACGCATACAATTTTAAAATATACACAACTTTTTGTTTATTTCAATATTTTTGGTTTAAACAATTCAAACTTATGTACCTTCGAGCTAAATTTGCATTTGCTTTAAAACTAAGTAAACATGTAGTAGAATTTTAATGATGAATAATAGTTTAAAAAAAATATATATATATAATCGCTCTAAGAATACGTACATACCTATGTGGGGCATATGCATTCAACTCACACACATACCAAAAGCATTAGTTAAAATTCACAAATAATTAATTAAAATAAGAATGTACCATTTGCTATATTAAAAGACATTAATATATGTATATTCAAGGAATTAGTCCTATGTCTGGTTGTTGTGCTATGCAAAGAACCGAAGAGAAACAAATGCTGTGCGATATTCGAAAATGCAATAAATACAATTGGAGTGTGCGTACACTTTTCGTACCTACGTTAGTGTTAGCTTTATGCCTGTATGTGTGTGCGTGTATGTGTGTGTTTGTGTGTTGCATCGCGCAAAGGAAAAACTATAACAAAATAAAAATTAATACATTAAGGGATATTCTTACTTATGCAGTGTTTAACACTACAATTAGTTTGAACTAAAGTGTCTCAATTTGTGTATGTGTATGTGTATGTGTATGGGTTGGCTTTTTAGTATTTCGCTTTTGCGCTCTTCAAATGATAATAGGCTAATTTGAATACTCTTAAGAACGTTGCTCACGATTCGATTACACATATTCGATTAAAAACAAACATTTCTGCGCATTGAATTGATTTTCTGTGTGTTTTGTTGTAAATTATTGTTTTTTGCTTATTTTTTCTTATTCTTATTGTTTGCGCCGCGTGGCGGTGTTAACGGACGCCCTGAGCTACCGAAGTTTGGATAAACAAATCGTCGCTTATCGGCGGGTTTCAAAATCTGAAAGGAGCACATCAATGTGTCGTCCACGGACATCATGGCACCTGCGAAGTAAGCAAAATAAAAATATGTAAATACGATATCAAATTATTATAAATCACTGTATGGTACTGTAACTGGAGTCCACTTCACATTTTCTGTTTTATTAATTATCTAAATAAATACAAGCCTCGACATCTCAGTTAGCTGATATTAAAGCGTGGGATTCTCAATAAAAACTTTGTTTACGTTTGATAACTGCGAACAAATGCAATAAGTTTCGATCATTTAGAGTGGAAAATTTCTACTGTTGCTGCCTGCTCTTCAGGCTAGGCTGTATATAGAATTACTTTCATGTCATGGAGTCCCCTTTTATGAAGTTGTTTAATATTGAATTATAAGATTAACTTATGCCCACTGTCAGATACCATAAATAAATAAATATATATATATATATATATATATATATATATATATATATATATATATATATATATATATATATATATAATACATATGGCATCTATCTCATAAACTAAGCCTTATGCAAAGATGATTTCCTATTAAAACATTGGACGTTCGATTACATTTTTGTAAGTAATTTTCCGTTGTTGAGCACGAGTTGTTTACGTTTCAGTTTCTATTTTCTATAGTTGTATCATTCACTGATTTTACACTAAATTACCTCTATCGTGGCAGTGAACTATGAGCCTATTTATTTACTTGCAACTTCGTAATTGCTGAGCTCTGCCCGCAAGGTTATCTTCAAAATCTGTGCTAATCTGAAAATTATCTACACAAATTATACAGTATACGACGACAGTATTTGCTCGCATTAACAATGCTCTTACAGTGAGATAACACCCACGTTGTTTGTCGTTCAACGTCCGGGATCGATGAGTATATATGTACTGTACATACAAATTTATATATATGCACATGGTTTCGTGATCACTCACCCGCATTGTCGAATTCACCGCAATAGTTGGGCGCCGAAAAGAGCGTGACCAGCTGGCGCTTGGCAAAGAACTCGTAGCCATCCTCAACAACCTGATGTGCACGACATATAAGATCGAATTCATGCTTCTGTAGAAATTTGCCCACAACCTAAACACAAAGAGATGTCGATTAATATATAATGCCATTGGCCAACGTTGCTTTTGATAATACCTCTGCTCCGAATGTGAAGCTTACACCACGATCGTTTTCGCCCCAGCCCATGGTGTCCTTGTCAGGATCCGACCACAAGAGATCACACAACAGACCCTGATCGGGCACATCCGTGGGTCGCATAATGCGTCGTATCTGCTCCATTGAGGACAAATCGGGACTCAAGCCGCCGTGACAGCAAAAGATTTTCTCATCAACAATAGCAGCCACGGGCAGACAGTTGAAGCAATCTGTGAATGTCTTCCACAGCTTTATGGTGTAACGTCGCTTGCACTCGTCGTAGAACCTGTCAACGGGCGAGATACATGAGTAAACCAGGCACAGACATGACATTTAGACAAATAATGCGTGCTAAACGCTCGAGCGATTCTCACGAAAGGCCATTTCCGATTAGATTATATCACGATATACATATATGCATCTACATCAGAATAGATCTCGCTTGTAACCAATTGGATCAAGTATACGGTGGATAAAGTAAATACTTTGGATTTTCAATTATCCAATTAAAAATATATTTATATGCTTGATATAAAGCAGATATTATCTGTAAACGGAGTGCTTAGTCCAATAAGAACACCGACGTTCTCACTTCGATTCCAATTAAAAATAATCGATATTTATTTTAGCTTCTGCACTCATATTAAGTTCATTCAGTATTCATAAGAATTGTTGTGATATTAAATTGATAACCGAGATATTTCCATATATGTAGGTATATACATTTATCTTGACTTACCCGTAGATGCGATTGATGCTGGCGCATTCGTGGTTGCCGCGCAGCAAAAAGAAATTCTCGGAATACTTAATTTTGTATGCCAACAGAAGGCAAATCGTCTCCAGGGATTGCTTGCCACGGTCCACATAGTCGCCAAGGAATAGATAGTTGGACTCTGGCGGGAATCCGCCGTATTCAAACAGACGCAACAGATCGTAGTATTGTCCGTGTATATCGCCGCATATCTTGAGAGGAGCCTCCAGCTCCAATAGTATCGGCTGCGATAGGAATATCTCACGCGACTTCAAACATAAACTTCGTATCTCACTCTCCGATAATTGCACATTCTTGCCTGGACGGGCACCACGCACTGGAGAAAATAAATTCACATATTGGAGATCTGAGGTGCAAAATAAATTAAATTATTTACCTTCCAATAGACGCGAAATAATGCTGTCAATATTCATGATGTCGGACATGTTTTACACTGTTACTGCTCCTGATGTTGTTGTTGATGATATTATTATTGTTGTTGTTGCTGCTGCTGCGGCTGCTGACACCTGCGCCTATTTCTCTGTGTCTCGGTCTGCTTTCTTATCTGTTTACCTGCGCCCGCTCCGACTGCTACTGGTGGCTCCGTTATTTTAGCTTAAGCTTATGTATTTTCGGTATACGTTATGTATGTTATTTCATCGATGTGTGCGCGGACAACAGGGGGCGGAGGGCCACTTCTGTATGCGTATGCGTACGTATATATGTGTGTGTGTATAATATATCTGTGTGTAGCAGTGTTTGTGTAGTTGTCGTCAGGTAATATACTTTTAACAGCGCTGATTTGAGCTACTGGTACGGATTTTCAATGTTTTAACTGTTACGCCATGTACCTTCAGCGTTTGTCACTGGTTTGCGTATTGTTCGACTGCGTTTTCAAGCATTTATTGCAAGCAATTGTAGATTTTTGCGACGTCAAGAAATTTTTTCGCGCAACCACACTTCGCCGCATCGCAATCTAAATTCGCCGCGGACGACTATCGATGGCATGCGCACTTATCGATATTTAGTGGTCTGATGGCCACCTGTACAGCGTTGCCACACCGCAAATTGTGGGTGGATGGCAGCTTCATTAAATAAAAAATAACGTCTTATTTTAATTTTATTTATTTAATTTATGCTGTTTTATCATCATTGCTTCCTCTGTTGTTTTCTGTATTAAACATAACACGCTTACGAGGCAGCGGCACAGGTCTCGCTTGTTGTATCTGCACCAGCTTTGGCTTGGAAGTTACGTGAGCCGCCGGTTTGGCCAACAGTTGCTCCAGTTGCGCTTTGAAATTTTGGTGTTGCGCCTTGGAGCTTGTTGATGCGACATCAGCATCAGCATCATCCTCTACTTCCTGTGAGCCCGAAGTCAGCTCACTACCTTCATTGAGCTCATCATCGTCGTCCGTTGTTGTGAGCATGGGGTTTCTACGCTTCGGCACCTCCATTGGCTGCAGCGGTGTCTTATTCTTCAACAGAATCTGAGCACGTTCCGGCATCTTGGCCGAGCAAAGTTGCTCCACAAATTTGCGTATGCGATTCCGCGTTGCGTAGAAATTGGGAAAGTCCTGCCAAAATAAAAATGGAAGTGTATATAACAGCCAGAAGGATGACTAGGTGTAGTGGGGATCAGGGCAGCGAGCACAGTCCTTGCGCCCATGATGTCCATATACGTGTATTCCTTACCAATTTTAGTCTGGCCCTTTGCTCTGCCAGATCTGCGCTCACCCGTTTCGCGGATGCGTGGGAAATGGTCTTCGATTTCATATTGAAGCCGTGCGGATTCAGCTTTTGGTTGATCAGCTTCCGGGCATCCTTGCGCGTCATTGGCTTCGGTGGGAGTCTAAAAGCATTCTAAACGTCTTAGGCTATTTCCCTTTCATTAGATTTGGTTACTCACTTAGTCTTTGGAAGGGATTTGATCTTTGGCGACCTGAATACTTGGCGCTCCGGCTCGGAGGTCACAACTTCACTGCTCTCATCGCTGATGCTCTCCTCGCCGCTGAGGCTCTCGCTAATATCCGTGGCCTCCAGCTGCTCTGGCTGGCTTGCGACAACTTTGGGCTTCGGTTCGTCTCTGGCAGCCTCGGGCGCTGGTTTGGTGTATGTGGGATGACTGCCCGAGCTGTTGCCACTTGGCTGCTCCTGCACAGGGGTCACCACATGCTTTTGGGTTTGCTGCTCCGGCTGTGGTGGAGCCTCCTCTACGGAGTAGGTGTCATCGTCTCGTTTGGCTTTCAGGAACTCCGTTTCCACCAGGCGCTTAATGCGCTCCAAATTCTCTTCCTTTTTAGAAACCGGCTTAGGTATCTTGGACGTGGATACTTGCTGCACTTCCATGGCGGGTTGCTCACGCTTGCTCACGCTGAGCCGCTTTAGGTCTCGTTCCAAGGCTTCTAGCTTTTCCTTGTAGCCCATTTCCAGTTGGTTTACTACCTCCTCCAGCTTGTTGGCACTGACCTTTCCTATCTCTGCCACTTTTTCGGTGAGAATACGTTCCAAATCCTCAATGCATGGTGTGGCCACGCGCTCCTCGGCTGTGGCTGGCGCAGCTGCTCGGGTCTCAGCGTTTCGTTTGGTCTGCTCCAGGGCTGCGGTTAGGTCTTCCAGCTTCCGGTTAATACCCTTGATGAAGTCCTCATTGCTCTGCTTGAGCTGTGCCTGCCAAGCCTCGAAGCTGCTCAGACGTTCGGCCAGGCCGTGGAGCTGCTGCTTGCGCTCGCTCGCCTCACTCTCGGCCGCCTCGCTGCTGAGCTCGTCCTTTTCCTTGTAGTCGGCCAAATTGCTCTGCACGCCCACGTGGCGCATGGACATCGTTGCTGTTGCCTGATCCTGAACCTGCAGCTGCAGCATGGAGCCGCCACTGCGCTCCTTTATGTTGCGCTCGGCGGCATTGAGGCGCTCCTTCAGCTGCTTGATCTCCAGCTCCATTTTGATTGTGTTGATTAGCTGCATGTCGTTGTCCTTGTCCCGGACAGAAGCACCGCCGGCTGCAGTGGACGATGGAGTGCCCACCCGGTGCTTGCGTCCGATGTGCACGTTAAGGGCCTCGTTGCTGATGAAGTTCTTGGTGCACAGGTGGCAGGGGAAGACCACCTCGCGAATGGCCTCGATCTGAGTGATCTTCTTGTGCAGCTGCACCACCTCGTTGTTCGACTCACTCAGGGACTTGCGCAGCTTCGCGATCTCCTGCTGGGACACTTCGTGAGCCTCGCGCAGCTCGTCGACGCTCTCGCCCAGGTAGGTGCGACAGTAGAGCAGATACTGGATCGCATACTGCGACATGACAAAGTACTTGGCTATGCCGCCGTCGAGTATGTGCGTCTCCAGCATCGTGCCCAGCGGCGCTTCGGATAGGTGCTGCAGTGCGTCGTCCACGATCTCCAAGTTCTGCTCGCGCAGAATGCGTTCTGTCTCATAGGAGCCTGGTGGGCATTAAAATCAGCATTGCTCATCAGTCTTCACCTTCCATACTTACCCATCTGACGCCAGTCCAGCGGCCCATCCCGATACAACCGCAGCTTGAAGCCCGCCTCGCGCATCACCTGCGGAAAATTGTTTTTGTGGCCCATTTGCGACTCATCCACAGCTAAGAGCGAGAGTTATTTACCGCCGTCTCAATTGAAATTGTATTTTTCGACTTACTTCAATCGTGCGCTGCAATCGCTTTCGCTTTTCCTTATTTATTTGTTGTTGTCAGTGCGGTCGAGTTGCCCGGTTGCCTGGCAACCGCTGACAGTTTGCTCCACTAACGCCGGTTGAGAGCTTGGCTGAATAAAATAATAAAGGAACTCTCGAGGGTTGGTTTGCCTAATAGCCCAACCCTGTGTAAAGAGCTACGGTCAGGTCACTATGATCGCAACTCATTTTTATAGAACTCGACTGTCTCTTTGGCTGGCTGCCATCGAAGTCTCGTCAATAATTGTCACTTGAATCTAAAGATTTTTTTTGTCAAACGAGCTTTTTTGTTTATAAAAATTTGTGATGCTCTAAGGAGTTTTTGAGGAAGTTTTAATTTTTATACTTTTTCACGAAGTGTAAAAAGTATATTGGTTTTGTGCAATGTCCGTCATGCTGTCCGTCCGTCTGTCTGTCTGTCAGTCTGTCCGTCTTTCCGTATGAACGCAAACCATTTCCACGCTATTAAAGCTAGAGACTTGAAATTTGAAATGTATACTCGTGTATACCCTCGTTAGATAAAGTATCAAGATTTTCCCGATACGCCCACTAGGGGCGTGGCAAATCGGAAAATGCATTTTCCTTTATCTCAGAAACACTATTTCTAGAAGGGCTAGAGAGTTGAGATTTTAACTGAACACTCACGTCGACATCCCAAAATCAAAAAGCAATGGCGGATATATCTACGCCCATTAGGGCGTGGCAAATCGGGTCAAACTGTATCTTCTACAGTTTTAAAGCTAAAACGCCCAAATTTGGTACGTGGGTTACTGTTACAATCCTATAAAGATCGCCCAACAATTTTATGGCCACGCCTACTAGGGGCGTGGCAAATCGGATCTGAATATATATAGTGATTTTACTAATACTATTATATTTTGAGCACTATCTATGCTAGATGTGCTAGGGACAGGAGACTTTGTATATATACTCGGGTTAACATCCCACAATCGAAAAGCTATGCCGGATATATCTACGCCCACATGGGGGCGTGGCAACTGATATCAGCTTATATCTCCCACAGTTTTAGTGCTAGAAGATTCAAAATTCGATGTTAAGTTACTGGGGACCTCCTCTACCGATTTCCCAAAAAATATTGTTACGCCCTAAAAGGGGCGCGACTTACAAAGAAATACCCTGTAATTTTCGCATTTTTCGAATGTGACCTTTGACCTTTGATTTGCCAAATTTTATATATGTATCGAAAAGAATTTTTTATTAACACAAAATAACTAAATAAAGAAATATAACAAAAATATTATCATGACCGCACCAGGGTTCGAGCGCACACCTCTACGCTCGCCAACAAACTTTTCATTTTCAGAGTTGCCACCTCTCTCATTTTGAGAGATGCCATTTCTCTCAATAACGGTTGTAAGCTTCTATCCAAATTGAAACTGTCTGGCCACCACCAATGAAAAGTTTTAATCTACAGCTAATTTGAGCGGCGACAGTGGGGATTTAAGATTAATTTTAAAACATAATGTTATAGATGCTCCTATAGAGTGCTGGGACGTGAAAAAGTATTTCGCTGTCGGTTGCGTCCGACTGCAACGTTCTTACTTGTTTAGCTTGAGGGTTGTTGTTGATGTTAGAGTTTCTTCCAGAGCCACATTGACTGTCCTGCTGTAGGCTACCAATTAAAGTATGTTAAGCAAAGTAGAGTTGGCTTGCATACAGAGCCCTCCGCGCATGAGTGATCTTTCGTTTCTCTTACACTCGATCTATGAGCGCTGGATAAGCAATATTGAGCCGATGCTCCGTGAGAACGATATGAAAAAGAGAGCGAAACGGGTCGAAATGCCCGTAATCTTTCTTTTGCTGATTGCTGCGCCCGTCAAACATTAATGTTTTTATTGTAAATAGAAATATTGTATTTTTGAAGTGAATCCTTAGAAATTCAGAGCTATATTTGAAGCATAGTTAATTCAAGATCACATATATTTTCGCCTTAAAAGCGTGCATTTGTTTTCATCAATTGATCATTCTAGGGAATCAATTCATTTCTGCAGTCGTATTCATTCATTTCACTTTTCCTTAAGCGACCTATATAATTAATAAGTTGAGCCGTTGGGAAGGCGAAGAGTTATTCTAGCTCTAAAGCTGCTCATAGTTTTTGTAATTGGATGGACAGGCGCACAGAAAGGCATATAAATGGGCATTATGCATGAGTGTAAGAAATCCACTATAATTTCTATACAGATTTTATAGCAGAACTAATATAAAAACAAGTAAGAGTGTTCTAGTCGAGACTGCTCGACTAAGATATCCCCTGAACCCTGCGAAGAACTGCGATTTCTAAGAACCGCTAACATTCTCCGTTACTTTTATATGTACATATGTAGCAAGCAATGCATATACACACACAGCCGTACGCACAAGAACACACACAGACGCACGCACAAGCACACAATCTGCTAAGTGTGCATTATGACTCATCAGCTTCGCTGCTGCTGCAAGACGGCGATAATATGGGATTTTAAATGTTTAATAACTTTTTTTCTAGACCAACGATTTTGATCAAATTTGTTGCGCGTGATCATTCATATGAGTTTATGTGCCAAAGCACAAGTCTCTAGTACTTGAAATACGTGATTTAGCAATTTGAGGCGAAGGGGGCATGGCATCCTAAATTTAACAAAAACCGAAAATGCGTAAGACTCAAATAACACTGAAGACTCTAACTATAAAGATGAATTAAATAGAATTTTATAACTAAAGGAAGATATCGGTGTTTAATCGATAACATTAAAACGATGATAGTTATCGATTATTTGAAACAAACTCGATCGAATCGTGATATACACGAACTTCCAAAAAAATTTGAAGTCTCTAGCTCTTAAATCTTCTGAGATCGACGCGCTCAAACATACGGACAGACGGACAGACGGACAGACAGACAGACAGACAGGCGGACAGGGCTAAATCGGCTCGGCTTCTCTCCCTGATCAAGTATATACTTTATGGGGTCTGTCACGCCTCCTTCTGCCTGTTATATACATTTTCACAAAACCATTATACCCTGATTTCCCATTTTCAATGGGTTCAGGGTATAATTAAGTCTATTAGACAAACGAATTAAACGGGCAGCTAAACTAAATTATTTAAGTAAATTAATTATTTATTATTATTTTAAAAGTAGTTGAATTTGTACTTTAGCTAAAATTTCGAATAAATTTAGTTTGGCGCTTGTTCCGCACTCGCAGCTTAGCTGAGAGCAGCTGCCCAGACGCAGCAGCATTCGGGTAGATTTTAGCTCAGTTACGATTGGACCCCGGGCGTGAAAGGTTTGCTTCAGATACGACACGCATCACAGCATGCACAAATTCTATTAAAATTGTAGTGAAATATACATAGTGTGTAGCTCTCCGGATTGCCAAGCAATCCAAGGAGTGCTAAAATGAGTCCTTGGTTTTGGTTGGGCTTTTTCCTGCTGCTGCCACTGGCAAATACTACACGTAAGTTGGTCAAAGTTTGGCTTGGAAAAATCTATGAAAATTCCGATAGTATGCACGATTCGGATGCTGTATCTCCAGAGCTGGCCAGCTGGCAGAAAGGCTGCGCCCAGCGAGAGAGGCAGAGAGCGCGAGAGAGCGACAGCTCGGCGACTGCGCATTTTATTGTTTTGGGGAATTTCTAACAATGTTTGGGATATTTTCTTCTGTTTGGGTATTTTCCCATTTTCCGGTCGACCAGCACCTGTTAGCTTTGAGGCGAACCCGGACACGAAACGGCTCTATGATGATTTATTGAGCAATTACAATCGACTGATTCGGCCTGTGGTCAACAACACGGAGACACTCACTGTCTGGCTGGGCCTCAAGTTGTCGCAGCTCATTGAGGTCAATCTGAAGAATCAGGTGATGACCACCAATTTGTGGGTCAAGCAGGTGGGTAAACATTCAACCAAATTCAGATTTGAAGAAGCTCAGCTTACTGTGTGGCCCTAGCGCTGGTTCGATTACAAACTGCGTTGGGATCCCGAGGAGTACGGCGGCGTAGAGCAGTTGTATGTGCCCTCAGAGCACATATGGGTGCCCGACATTGTGCTCTATAACAACTGGGATGGCAACTATGAGGTACTACACTACCAAACTATCCTGCAGTCCATTCCATGCTCAATTCAATCTGAATTTCTTCTCAGGTCACTCTCATGACGAAGGCCACGCTGAAGTACACCGGGGAGGTGTTTTGGGAGCCGCCGGCTATTTACAAATCGTCCTGTGAAATGAACGTCGAATATTTTCCTTACGATGAGCAAATTTGCTTCATGAAATTCGGCTCGTGGACCTACAATGGCGCCCAGGTGGATCTAAAGCATTTGGATCAGGTAAGCCAAACCGCATTTCGATTAGGCTGCAGCCGAAGAATGCAAATTCGCTTTGCGCTCCACTGCACAGATGCAATTTATGCGGACACAAGCAAAGGGGTGGGAAAGGGGTAGCGGAAATACATGCTACGTAACAAATTGCCCAGCCTGGCTGAGGCACCTTACTGCGAGTCATATGTCTTGTTTGTTTGTTTGTGTGTGTATGTGTGTACAGGTGCCGGGCAGCAATCTCGTGCAGGTTGGCATCGATTTAACTGAATTCTACTTGTCTGTGGAGTGGGACCTACTCGAGGTGCCGGCCACCAAAAACGAGGAGTACTATCCGGACACACTGGAGCCATTTTCAGGTGAGCCCCACTGGAGTAAGCTCTTCATGGTTTTGTTTTTGTTTTCTACTCTTGCTGGCCGTTGTAATATGTAAATTCGATGTCTACCGCAGATATTACCTTCAAGTTGACCATGCGGCGCAAAACGTTGTTTTATACGGTGAATTTGATTGTGCCCTGCGTGGCATTAACGTTCCTTACCGTTTTGGTATTTTATCTGCCAAGTGACTCGGGAGAAAAGGTAAGAGCGAAGCCATCAGAGATGCAAATATGCGGATATAAGAGTAGTGCCTTGACCGCTGGCTTCGACTTCGATTGGGGCCCCAGGTGCTTGCATGTAGCATGTTGTTACACCTAAGTAGAGTAAACGTAGTCATAGAGCGTAGTAAGTTGTCTACTTAGTTTAGTTAGCATATGATTTTACCTATAACAACTATCTACAGACATCTACTAAGAACACTTAAAACATCTCTCAATATGTATCCTTAAGTTTCTATGTGCACTATTATTTACTCAACTTCCCCTTCAGCTACATCTAACTTTTGAAAGCTGAGCTCTTTAGTTAATTCGCTATTACTAATTGGCACTACACAATAGAAAAGTTCTGAACCGAAAAGTACACAGATGTACCAGAAGAGCTCAACTTACATAACTTCCTCAAGAACTGTCTACTTCTTTGCTATCGCTCTCCACTTCAATCTAATTTACTATAGAATATACTAGATTATAGCAATTGCAAAATATACATTTAATAAGTACTGTATCCATCTTCAAGTCACTGAGTTTCAGGCACTCCGAACTGACCAATTCAGCCTTCAATCATGCAGCACACATATATTCACGCGCTATATAAGTCTACGTTCATTTCGTGCCGAATATCATATGTGCTGCCCTAGAGTAGTGAAATCTCATAACGTAAATCTCATCGAATGCATACAAAAGATAATTAATTTGAATCGATTTCTCAAATTGATTCGAACTTAAATTCGAAAGTTTCCGACACTCAAAAGTTCTTTCCTGCATATCGGGTGTCCTGCAATTAGGCGCATCATTCAAAATCTCACACCTTACGTCCACGTAAACATTTGAACACCTACATACATACATACATATGTACATACATACGTACATGAAAAACGCACCTAGCAACACTCACACACACACACACACCTATTTAAACACGCATAAGCCAAATACACACACACCCACACACACATACAGACACAGTAAAGTGTGATGTTTATTGTTGTTATTATATTGTTATTTGTCTCGTTTGAATCAATCATTTGCTTGGAGTAATAAACTAGCAATAAGTATTTCATAAACTTAAGCTAAGTCAACGAGCTTTCTGAAATCAAGAATATGTATTATGCAGAGTTTTCTTATGATTTACTAGAAAGAACAGATCAGATCTGATCAGAAGCTCTTAAGTATTTTAAATACATATCCTGACAAGCTTTTTTTGACATAGTTCTGCTTTGCTTAAAAAATATTAAAAATGGAAAATAGGTGGGCTGTGCTATTCAATTTATATACAATTTTAAGGGGAGCTTGGGTTTTACAATTAAAAAAGCGGAAAAAAGACTTTCCAAAATGATAGGAAAAAAAGATGATCTAATTAAAATTTTAATATTTATTGAATTGTTCAAAATATTGCTGATGCGAGTACCTGAGATAAGTGTAGAGCATTACTTTAGGCATTTGTGATAATCAGACAGCCGTAAAATACCTTGTTATTCATGTCTAGTCAGTTTTCAATTAAGTAGAAATATATATCAAAACTCAGTTTAAAAATCATCCTAAAAAACGTGCAGATAGTCAATTTATTTGAAGATCAGGATACAAAATTTCGAAATAATAAAAAACTTAGGGGCAGATAATTTTGAATATATGAAATTATCTTAAATACGTTTTACCACTTTAAGGGAATACAGGCTTGGACCATATGAAGAGATGAGTTTTTTAATTAAAATTATAAAATAATTTAGTTACAAGTATTGGAAAATAAATAGTATGTAAGATTTGTGAGGAGCTTCGAGGCGTACGTACATTTAGAACGCTTTGTTGTTTGTTGTGTTGATTGTAATTGTTAACAGTATGATTAATTTGGTGGGAACTGAGGGCACCGAGACCATCAGATCCATCACTCGACGCTGGCGAGAGACAAGAGTTTGGGCGAGTGCATTGCCTGATTTCACGGTTTGAGTTGATTGTGATTGAACAAGTTTGCTGTGACAGTTTAATTTCGTATTATTTGAACTTAATATAATGAAATTATCAAAATAATGTATATGTTGACTCGTCTTATTGTTCCCCATGGCGTATATGTAATTGATATGTAATTGGCTATAATTGATGATTGGTAAAACGTTTGTCCATGTGTTCGTTTGGTTTGCGTCTGTGTTTTGATTTTCATTGTTGTGGTTGTTATTGTTACAAAAGAAAAAGGCTTTGCTAGAGGCGCTCTGGGCCAGAAAGAGATAGTGATAGAAAGCGAGAGAGCGAGAGAGAGAAAGAGAGAGAGAGAGAAACTGTGTATACATTTCGTTGACAGGTTACGTTATGTATTTCAATACTCGTGTCGTTGACCGTGTTCTTCTTGCTGTTGGCCGAAATCATTCCGCCCACATCGTTGGCGGTGCCCCTGCTGGGCAAGTATCTGCTCTTTACCATGATACTCGTCTCGCTGTCCGTTTGGACAACGGTCTGCGTGCTCAACATACACTTCAGGTGAGTGCGCCGACTTAACGATCTGCAGCTAATTCCCTTGCTCCATAAATGTCGTTGTCATTGCCTCTATTGCCGCATTCACAAATTATCTAATTAATCAACCACATCGACTAACAACAGGTCTCCTTCGACGCACAACATGTCGCCACTGGTGCGCAAACTGTTCCTGCACATCATGCCCAAGCTGATGATGATGCGACGCACTCAGTACACTCTGCCCGACTACGACGACTCCACACCCAGCAACGGCTATACCAACGAGATCGATGTACGGTAGGTATACGCAAGTCCTTCATTAACAGTTCACCTTTATTAACCTTTATTTCGCATTGACTCTGTCTGTCTTCCTGTTTGTGGTTTTGTTTGTGTAAATTTGTTGTTCAGCGACAGCATCAGCGATTTTCCCAGCGAGTTTAAAGACAGCCAGGATGGTGCTTACGATAATGGCATGCAGCACTCAGTGGGTGAGTTTGAATTTGAGTAGATGTGCTGAGGCTGAGGCTGGGGCTGTGACTGAGTATAGCAGAGCGTCTGCTGGGCTGGGGAATTGTCTGTCCATAAAAAATACAAATATTTTCGCAACACTCGCGGCTAACCGCGACCCAAAAGTCGAAATTGAAAACAAATAAAAATAAGCAAATAATGCAATAAAATGGAAGCGAATATGCTGTCGGGCATTCTCAAGGCAGATAGCGTCGCTGTCGCCGGACACTGTTGATGGCTGTGACGACTGATGATGGCGATGATGTGGTGCTTTGATGACAAAAAAAAAAAACAAAAAAACGCCCATGTGGTTCCACAGAGTAAACGGGCGAGGGTGGAGTGAGTATGTGAGTATGTGTGTGTGAGGGGGGGATAATAAAACAAACCATGTGTGAAAACGGCTTAAATGAAAAGAACGAATTCCTTATGGCCTAAGCGCACAGCAAAAACTAATCGAGGCCCGGGCACATCGCGTCGCCCTTAAGCATCAACTTTGAGAATTGAAGCAAATGAAAGACATCATGTTGAAGCAGATACATTTTGACATAATTAAATTAAGAAAGTGATTATATTTTCATATCGTTCAGTTGTTAGCAGGTTATGTCAAGGGAAATTGAATTCCTATGCAATTTATGCCATGTATAGTAGGAAATTCCATATCCATGCAAAACTAGACACGCAATTGATTGCTCTGGCCAACAAATGTTACAAGCCGCACTTAGGTGCTCGAATGCTCAACCATGAAGACGCTCACAATAAAAATGAACTGGCAGCAATAATTCAGTTCGGTTGTTGTTGGGCTTAAAGTTGCGAGTGTTGCTGTTGCCTGCGGGGACTGTTTTTCGCCTAGGCCATAATATTTTTCTATGCATATACATATACATATACACACTCACACGGCTCACATATACACATGAACACACATACACACACATTCACACATTCACACACACACACACACACACACACACACACACACACACACACACACACACACACACACACACACACACACACACACACACACACACATTCACTCACACACACACACACACACATGCATATGCACACATTCATTCAATTGCAGATTTGGAGTTGCCACTCGCCTAAGGGGCTGTACAGGCATCTCCATTTATTTATTATTCCAATATTTTATTTCAATTTTTTTTGCAATTCCATGCGCTCGCCACGGGTCTTGACAGATTCCGACAATGTGATACCACGCAACTTAACACCCGAAGTGCTGCAGGCATTTCGTGCGGTCAGATTTATTGCGCAGCACATCAAGGATGCCGACAAGGATAACGAGGTGGGTAGACGGGTGCATGGAATACTCCAGCAAGGCACGGCTCACTCTTGCCTTGCCCACTTTTATTGAGCCATACCAAGGACCACCGCGAATTGAATTCATATTCGTATTCGTACTCGAACTCGAATTCGAATTCGAATTATTATGACTGTTATTGGTGTTATTGTTTAGGCTGCGCTGTCATATTTTTGGCGTCTGGCAGAACTTTGCTTTCCTCCGTTCGCTTTATCCGCCTGCGTTTTTCCCTCAGTCCCTTTATTGTTTATTACCCGAAACTTTGGTCTGAGCACCGCACAGACCGAGTGTGGAGCGGGAGTGGGAATAAGTGGCGAGGCTGTCAAATGTGCAACATGAAATTGTAAAATACTAAATCATAACTTTATATTTTTATTACACTTCAAGTTTATTGAATGACAGACGCAAACGAGATTTTATGGCTCCAATTGAAATCAATTTATTTATCAGCGCAATCCGAGGGTTTCTCATCTATGTTTTACGAGCACTGAAATAATCCAAAAATTATTAAAAAGGAACATTCCTCGGGCTGATCGAATTACAGTTTTACTTCTGACCTAGTTTTGAGGACTTTGCCATTTATTTCCCTTCACAGATTGTCGAGGATTGGAAATTCTTTTCCATGGTGCTGGATCGTTTCTTCCTCTGGTTGTTTACGTGCTCCTGTGTGTTCGGCACTTTCGCCATCATCTGCCAATCGCCTTCACTCTACGACACACGCGCACCCGTCGACCGGCTGTACAGTGAGATACCATTGCGTAAAAGCAATTTCATGCTGCCGCCGGACATTGTCAGGCAGGTGGTTAATTAGGCGC
The DNA here is from genome assembly GCA_961210405.1 of Drosophila mercatorum. NCBI lineage: Eukaryota > Metazoa > Arthropoda > Insecta > Diptera > Drosophilidae > Drosophila > Drosophila mercatorum. The sequence goes on from CAUIUS010000003.1 coordinate 13,808,374, forward strand.
GCAACGGTCTGTAAAACGCAGAATAATTTGAGTCGTGGGTCATATTTGATAAAAAATTCAAAAGAAATAAAAAATATGGTAGTCTACAATAAAGAAAAGGGCTTGCGGCCAATTGAATGAAAATCATTTATACATAACCCTTGGAATCTATAGAACAATTATGTCGGCTTTCAAGTATTTCAGCAATATTATAAATCTATAATATATATACAAACTTACCGATAAATTAATCAATTAATGAATTAACTGTCAAGTGGAAAGCATAGCACACGTATTCATATTAATAAAAAACAATTGAATTTTTAAAACGAAATAAATGACTTTTATTTCATAAAAACATTTTTAAATGCGTGAGCATTTATAGAATTACTAGCTGACCCGATTGATTTTCCTTTTACAGGCCAACAACATTGTAAATTATGTTGAAGGGGAGATTGAATGCTACAGGTGTAAGAGTTGCTTACAACATGGAAAATATTTTTTAGTAACCTGCATTAAGACAAATTTATTCTTACTAAAATTATCCTATAGACGATAATAGACTCCTATGTTCATATACTCATATGATCTCACGTAATGGAGACTTTACGTAATTCGCCTCTTATCTAAGTGCGACCTTACGAAATAACTTGCTTACGTAAGAACCGACCTTACGTAATTTCGCATCCGACTGAAGAAACACTGCTGCAGGCGAGCCTTTATATAGGGCGAACTCGAACTCTGCTCGTCGACATGCGGCTGAGTTATTTTGTAGGCTCGATCGGTGAGCGATCAGTGACGGCCAGTGGACGATCAGTGGGTTATGTTATTTGTACTTTAAATACCAGGCAGATAATGTTGCACGTACAGAGGCGTATTTTAAGTGCTCTTTTTCATGCCAAGGTAGAGCACTGAAAAATTAATAAGCAATCAATGTTAAATAAAATAGACAGTTGTAGAAATATATATAGTTGCACGGAATGAGTTCATATCTCATGAATATAAAATATGTATATTCATATATAAATATATATATGTGGTTCTGCTTCTGTCTGAGCTGTGGCTCAACTCTGGTGCTGCTTTGGCTCTGTCAATAGCCTCTGGCTCAGTTCTAGCTCTGCCTGTGGCTCTGCTTCTGGCTCTGCCAATAGCCCCTGGCGCAGTTCTGACTGTGCCAATAGCGCAGCTCTGGCTTGACTGCGTTGGCTCTGCTCCTGATCTGAATCAACTGTTGCTGACGTATGGCTCTGTTAATGGCTGTGCCTCTGGCTGAGCTCTAGATCAACTCTGACTTTCTTTAGGCTCTTCATTTATATAAGACTATTCTACTCTTGCATTACAATAATTCTGTTACTTTAGTTTTAATTTGGTTATCAATTACTATTACGCATACGCCACATTGCACAAGAATTGCTCTGTCTATTGTTTCAGCTTGTTTTCAATTAAAAGCTCACTTTGAAATATATAGTCTGGGCATAAAACATTTTGACACAATACAGTACAAGTTGTACGAACTTGATGAGAAGCAGATATTAATAATTTGCAGTATAATTTATTTTGGTTGTGCGCTCGTTGGTTGAACTCTCGCTTCGTTTACCACTCGCAAGGCGCCTTTGTCTCTGTCATTGAAGTTATCCGTCTGGCTGCCGCATTAAATTAGAAAGTTGAAATCTCTTTGGCCTCGCATTCATCAACATGTGCAGCAAGTAAGCCACCCCGCCCATGGCGCAGGCAAAAAAACAAAAGACTTTCACTTCTCCACTGTCAACAGACATCATTTGCGAGTTTCTTGACTGAATACTCTTCCAGATGTCAGCTACACTGATAACCAAGCGTGTTGCTGTATCTAAAGCTGTAAATACCCTTTGAACTCACACACATAGCTTGTTGTCAACAAATATTTAACGAAAGATATGTATTACTAAATAATATCATCTAAAATATAGAATATGAATGGCAGATCGAACCTATATTCTTGATTTGTTTTTATCGTAAGAAAATTGATATATATTTTTGACTATTAATTTCTTGACAATGTTCTTTAAAAGGGCCACATTTTAAACAGGGTATAGTAAATCTTATAAAGATTTGCGTATAGTCTTGCACAACTGCCTCGTTCATTTTCTTTGCCCTTTGCTGCGATTTCCTGTCCTTATTTTTTTTTTTTACTTTTGCTTCTCTTTTTTTGTTGGCAGTTTTAAATTAGAAAAGTTTTTGCCAGATTTTTGTTTTACATTTTTCATATTTTCGACGGGACATGCCATGCATGTTTGTTGTCCTTTTCGTTTTTGGTGTCAGCGCGTCATATGCGTGCCCCCAAAATGATGCCAGTCCCTGTCTCCGTCCCTATCCGTGTCCTTGCCACTGCCCCTCTTCTCTCCTCAACTCCATTTACATTTGCAAGCTGAGAGAGCTGATCTGAGATGAGTTAAGCAAAATGCTTGGAATGTCATGTTTATTTCTATTTGTGGCTAAACTTGGCGTGTGCTCTGATCCTGCTCAGCGCCCTGGACGTGTCCTCCTGCTAACCGATAATGGCATTTGCATAAGTTGCATAAGTATAGCAAAGTATGCAACACATTTTGCTTCGGGCACAAGTCAAAGTTCAGCCAACACAAAACAATATGCTAATGCGAGAATCAAGACCATTTTCGGGTCGGCCTAAGCGGTTTTTCATAAGCCCCACTCGAGGACAGCTGACCGGGCTGTGTTAAGCATCTGTTAAGAGACTCAACTCGCCTTACACCGACAATTATAAGCTACAACAATTGTCTTGAACTTGAGCTAATTAGGCAGTGACAGCTCGGCGCAGCGGAAATTAAAACCATAAAGTGGAAAAGCTGCACAAAAATAGAGAGAGTAAGGAAACGCTTGGGCCGCTGGCCAGGAAATGCAGCAAAGGCAAATCGGCTGAGGAAGGAGTGGAGCTGGTCAAGAACGATTCGGGTCAACTTTACCAAGTTGGCTCAAGTGCTCGTTCGAGAGCAACAAAGAACGTGCGAGCGAAAGTTTGGCCCGTAATCTCACACACACACACACAAACACACACACATAGAGTACTTAATCACACACACATACATGCAAACTCACACATCTATTCGCAGTGCACTCGTGCGCTTCTGTCGCATGTCCTGTGGCTCAATGGCCTGATGGGAAAGAAATCCGAAAATTGCTACATTTGACCAAAGACACGTCAATTAGAACGGGATTCCATTTCAATGCATTATAAAGCTGAGGGCAAGTTGAGAGCCTGACAGGGGGCGAGGGCACGAGTGTGAAAGACTTGACTTTGACGTGTCGCTCCCCCAGCCCTTTGCAAACTGCCAACTGCCAACGGTCTCCTGCCGGGCCATTTGAGCCAGTTATTTATTTAATTTCAAAGCAATGTTTTGTTTGTATTTTTGTTGCGGCTCTTTGTATCTGCTTTGTAGCACGCTGCAGGCGATTTTGTTACAACATTTTTTCAAAGTTGAGTTGTTGGTTATTTCGGCTCTATTCGCTGAGTCAGTTAACCCACATGTGGGCCCAGTTTGGATAACTCCTGGCTGTTTGCAGACATATGACCATATACTCAATTTAGATAACACACAAAAAAGTCAATTAGGGAAATTTCATGAAATACAAAGCTTTCTATGAATTAAAGACACTCAAATACGAGAATGTGTATTATTAAATATTCATAATATTAGTCAAAAAAAAAAGAAAAGAAATTTATTTTTGAGTAAATAAATGTCATTGTACCTGCTTTTATGCTAAGGTAAGGCTCGAAGTTCAGTAATTTTCTCATATATTTGTATTCATATTAGCACAGTAATCCGCTTGAAAAATACGGGACACTATTAGTTTCGAGTGCCAGGGTCAGGTTAAATTGTTAAGTCAATTCGGGTTGTGTTTAGCTCTAAAGTTCATTTAAAAAGAACAAACAAATCAACGGCAACTGATGCTGGAGTACCTCTCTCCTCTCTCTCTCTCTCTCTCTCTCTCTCTCTCTCTTTCCCTCATTCTCTGTCTCTCTCTGTGTTTGTCTAGGCGTTCGGTGTGTGTATTTGTGCAATGATAAATTACAAAATTGCTGCCTATGGCAATGTGAGTTGGCCCAGGCGGCCGCAAAAGCCATTTTGTTGTTATTAAGTTTGCCTTTTGCCATTTTTCTGCAACACACGCACACACGGACAGCTGCCATGTGTGTGTGTATGCCTTTGAGGCTCGACAGTTGTACTGCGTGAAATTAATGATGCGCCGCGTTTCTTGGTTTTGTGTTTGTTTTTGTTTTCGTTGTTGTTTGTTGTTGTAGTCTGCGTGGCTTCTTTATATATTTTTTGTTTGTTTGTTGTTGCTGTTGTGTTCCGGGTTGCAACAGCGACGGAGGCCAAGATGTCCACAAAATGTAGAGCCTAAAGACGCTTTTATTAATAGTCCTGCTACGTGGTCACGATTAACTGCCATTTTACGCACTCTTACTCGCTCTCGCAATGGCTCTCGCCCTCTAGTCTAAAGGCTCCGATGGGCGGTCTTAGCCTTTTTGAAAGCTTTTTGCTGTTGCGTAAGTCAAAAAGTCTTCTCCATGTGTCTCTTGCATTGCAAATGTGTGTGTGTGTGTGCGTGTGTGTGTGTGTGTGTGTGTGTGTGTGTGTGTGTGTGTGTGTGTGTGTGTGTGTGTGTAGTGCGCGTAAGCTGCGTGGGATTTGGACACGACTTTACTTAAGTTCATAAAATTCTATTAAAAGCAAACTCGGGGCTTAAGTCGCGCCCCTCTTTGCGTGCAGCATGCCAATATCAGCAAAGTGTTATGATCTGCAATTGACATTCACCACAATTTGAAAAACTTTTACTTAACAAATTATGTTTTTAGATAAATACATCTGTAAAAGAAGCTTGAGTCTAGCCAAAACTAAAGTATATTGTAATGTTAATTATTATTAAATATAAATATTTTTCAATTTATTTATTTATTTTTAAATAAAAAGTATCAAATAAAAATAAAAATCAGTAGTTATATAGTATTATTCTAGGAGTAAACTGCCTCAAATTCTATTTCAGTGTTGAGCGCTGTATAGCAAACACTTCCATATTTCACAAATGCCAGATTTGAGTTAATTTTTTGTAGTGAATCCTAGTTCCAGTATTTTCAGTCAGTGGAGGGCTCGTATTCGTCATGCATATGCTCACATGCTTACACTTGTGTCTATGTTTTATATTCTATGCAGCTGAGGCTGTAAGCATGCGATATCGGATATGTTCAATTCATATTCGTGTCAAGTGTTCTTGTTGGAGCACTGACTATCGCCCCTTTCTAGCAAAACCGATGCGAATATCTGAACATACTTGACAAACAAAAAAAAAATATATCGAAGTATAAGTGTACAAATTCAATAAATAAAGTTGGATATCCTAGTTACTGGTGCTCCTTACTGGGCACACAGAAGTCGCACTCGATAGTTTTAGCTTCGTTTTTCATTCCATAATGTTGCCGGGAATGATATTTCGCGAGGTAAGACCTAAAGTGTGGCATGATGGAAGATGAAGAGCATCGCCTTGCGCTGCGTTGCAGCTTGTCTCTTCTCATCGCTGTCGTTCTGGTGTCGTCCTTTGCGCAATCACAGCCAACTGCTTTTAATAACATTTTCCACTGGTTTTCTTTTTATTTCTCTTTGTTTTGTTTTTTTTTTCTTTTCATTCTGTTCGTCTCCTTTTTTTCTGTTTTTGCTTGCTTAAGTGGCGCGCACAGTCAAGTGCCCGGCTATGGCAGTGGCCACGCCCACAAAACATCACCTCCCACAGCATACAGGCAGCGTTTTACATGACATTTTAAATTTACGATTTACATTAAATGGCGCAATGCGAGCGCAAAAACAACGACAGTTGTAAAATGAAATTGCTCAGTTCTCTCTCTCCCGAGAGTCCCAGCAAAGGCATCGGTCCGTCGTCTGGATGTGGGTCTTGGTCGTAGTCGAAGTCTTGGTGGCCCTGGGTCCAAGGCGCTCTGTTTGTCCTCCGAAATTCGGTTAAAAACCAATTTCGTGTATGTAAAATATATCAACTATGTATTTAAGTGGCTGTTGTGATACCGCTTTGTATCTCCTACTTGTCGACGCTTGTCAAGAATAAATGCCTTTTGGCTGCACTGCACTTTTCTCCATTAGTGTGTGCGGAGGGACTGTGCCCAGGGGCGTGCCAGCGACTGGGGTAAAGGTAAATACAACATCATTGAGTGTAATCTAATCGTGCGCATTTGGCTTCGTGTATGTAAGCCACATTTTATTAGCCAGAACCCCCTAAAGGCGAATGTGATTTTACTAAATGTAAATAATCATATAAATAGCATACTTAACGTTGATAGATGAAAGCCCCGCGGGACAAGGGTTGCTAATGAGCTGAACAAGGGTTGGCCAAACTACCATGGCTCAAATAGCAGATGCTCTGCACCGCTTAAGGCGAACAGAGAATATCTGCTTTAATAATACATTCTGAATTGTCAAAGATTAGCTAGTTGTGCTCTTCTGTATTAACATATCCTACACTCGTGTTACATAAATTTTGTACGAGTTTAGACAAGTTTTTGAATCTCCTCAAATATGAAGCGCATAAATATACTGTGCACTGTCATTTGTATGCGTCTAAGGCCGGGCAGCTTATATTTATGGAAAAAGTTAAAGTTTTCAACTAAAATCATTTTATTAAGATCTGCATGTGTCATGACTCATGAGTAAACAAAGTTGAATTTTTATTGCTTTTATGTGCACAAATGAAATCGGGAGTAAGACTTTGTCAAGCGAAGATTTCAGTACAGAAATAAATCCAAGAGAAATTCGTAAAAATACTATTCATATTTATTTATCATAATACAAATTATTTCGTTTCTTTTTAATTTATTATTCTTAAACTTTCCTTTCATTATTTGTTATATATAATACAAAATGATGCATTCTTGTTAACACGTTCAATTTGTTTATTTAATGAATCAAGGTTAAGTCCATGTTAAATTATATTTATCTTAAGGACCCTATAATCGGGAAGATAATCGTGGTTTCTTAAAATTGGAAAATTCACCAAAGGTAGGATAAAACATAAATCGTACCAATGACAATTTTTGCTTGACCTAGAACAGTTTATTAAATTGCGGCAATTTAGTATAATGGGTTTTATTAAGTTTAGCCAATATTTCAAAACTACTTAAATATGCAAATACTTGGCTTCATTGTTGTGTTTGCTGTATGCACACAACTTGAAGGTGTTTGATGATATGATTACATTCTAAATTCGTTCATATTCCTTAACACCGTTACACGCTAAATACGTGAAAACATGGCATATCCGCAGCTGTCACTAATTAAAGTTGCGCATCATCTGATGACTCTTGATGACGTGCGCCTAAAATGTTGGCAGTTAAATAAATAGTTGTTTCGAGTTGTTGTTGTTGTCTTTCTTGTTGTCTGCTGCTAGTTATGTTGTGAAAAGAAATGAGGCACTCGACACTGGGAGCGAGACACCTATCCTTGCTCACTTGACGTGTATTTCCGCTTCCGTTATGCGAAAAGTTGAGCGAGCTTTGAGCCAACTTCCAAGTTGTTGGCGAAAAAAAGTTTCACGCTTAACATTTGCGCCGCGCAAAGCTGAAAAGTTTGCTCCGAAAGACATACAGATACACATACGAACACTGGTAAATACCCACACACCTGCGCACACACAGATTGCCAGACACCTGCCCGGGCGCACCTTTTACCCATACACACACACACATGCTGATTAGCGTGGGCTGTGATTAAGGAAGGTTACGGCTACGGCTACGGCTACGTGGCAAAGGCTTAGACAAGCTGAAGCTTAATTAAATTTAACAGCTGCTTAATTGCAGCCTTGCCAAAGGCACGCAGTGGGCGCGGCCAAGTTCCCAGGTCCCAGGTACGTAAACGCTGCTGCGTCTGCCATTGCTATTAATAATTTTGACCAGAACGCTAATGAGCCAAACACGAATGAACTTTAGCTTCGACCTAGTCGCACAACTTGGTCATATCCAAGTTTTTCAATTTTTATATAGTTAAGGTTAATATACCTTAATATACCTATAAAGACAGCCGTGAGCCTAATAGGCTTCTCATGAAGTTCGTACCACTTCAGTTGGCTCCTCATAATCAATTAGTATTTATGATAAATACTTGAATACTTCTGAAATACTCGCAGCTTTTAGATACTATATATTATTATATATTATTGTAAATAGTGAATTGTGGAATAGATGATTTTATTTCGGGTCAAAAGTGTTCTTTGATTGAGGAAGGTTTTTAATACTTACAATAATAATATATATTACAACCTATATTAGATATAGTATGTATTATACATATATTAAGTATGCCCATTCTGTAAGCATATTTCGGCATTTCATTTTCGATTTGCCATTGGCCACAGCGCCCCATCGATGAACATTCTTGGTGCCTTTAATTTTCAATGGCAACAGCCACCTCCGTCCAGCACCCATCACCCCTCAATGGCGGAGGCTATTAATTTCGCGTCAATTAAAAATTAAGCCAATTATTTGTGCCATGCCGGGATCCATGCCAAACATGCTACAGGCCTTGGCCTTGGTCAGATCTGGCTCTACGTCCGCCTCTGCCTCTGGCTCTGGCTCTGGCTCTCGGGTTCTGTGCATTCGTAGTCCATTAGGGCTTCATTTGTTTTTAATGTTGTAACCTTTTGGCGAAAATAAAAACCAAATTTCTAAGTTGGCACTTTCACGGTTCGGTCGCTGGGGCGACGCTGCGCAGAGCGCACGGACAACGGACTAAGGACTATGGAGAACGGACTCCAACTTTCGGGCCCCGCATTGGGCTCGGACCGCCCGCCGTTTATTGGCTAATTTAATTTGCGTGTCTTGCGTTTGGGCAATTAATCAGCAAAAACAGCTGTCCGTCGCTTTAACCCCTTCGCAGCCAGCCAGACTGGAAGGCTTTACGTGTTTACGAGTATACCCTCAATACACAGGCCATGTAAATGGCGTACGGTGTCTGTGTTGGTGGGTCCAACTGAGACAGTTGAACGAGTTCTGAGCTTATAGATTACGGGATCAAGCAGTTCTGGTTAGATCTTAAGCCCCAATGTAATCCAATCGCTCCAATTACAAAGTTAATTATCGTAGTAATGTGAGACACTGTAGAATCTAATCTGTGATATATATTTATCAGACATATAAGTATATATATAAATTTGAATTCGCTTCGTTTAATGCACTTAAATTAAAATAATGAATATTTAAATGAGTATTCGTATACTTAAAATGTATTAATTAAAATACATTTGCGCATTAATATTGTACTTAACTGATGTAAACAAGAACCAGTAAGAACGTTGCAGTCGGACGCAACCGACAGCGAAATACTTTTTCACGCCCCAGCACCCCATGGGGGCATCTATAACATTATATTTTTAAATTAATCTTAAATCCCCACTGTCGCCGCTCAAATTAGCTGCAGATTAAAAATTTTCATTGGAGCTGGCCAGACAGTTTTAATTTGGATAGAAGCTTAGAAACTTGGAAATTGAGAGAGATGGCACCTCTCAAAATGAGAGAGGTGGCAACTCTGAAAATGAGATAGAAGTTCGTTGGCGAGCGTAGAGGTGTGGGCTCGAACCCCGGTGCGGTCATGTTGATATTTTTGTTATATTTATATATTTATATTTATACATATATTATATTTATTTAGTTATTTTGTGTTAATAAAATATTCTTTTCGATATACATATAAAATTTGGCAAATCAAAAGACAAAGACAAAGGTCACAAAGTCATTATGTGGTGCGTAAATTTTAGATGCTTACATTCGAAAAATGCGAAAATTACAGGGTATTTCTTTGTAAGTCACGCCCCTTTTTGGGCGTAACAATAATTTTTGGAAAATCGGTAGAGCAGGTCCCCAGTAACTTAACATCGAATTTTGAAGCTTCTAGCACTAAAACTGTGGGAGATAGCTTTTCGATTGTGGGATGCTAACCCGAGTATATATACCAAGTCTCATGTCTCTATCATCAATAGTGCTCAAAATATAACAGAATAAGTAAAATCACTATATATTCAGATCCGATTTGCCACGCCCCTAGTAGGCGTGGCCGTAAATTTTTTTGGGCGATCCTTATAGAATCGTAACAGTAACCCACGTGCCAAATTTGGGCATTCTAGCTTTAAAACTCTAGAATATACAATTTGACCCGATTTGCCGTGCCCCAATGGGCGTAGATATATCCGCCATAGCTTTTTGATTTTGGGATGTCGACGTGAGTGTTCAGTTAAAATCTCAACTCTTTAGCCCTTCTAGCAGTAGTGTTTCTGAGATACAGGAAAATGGATTTTCCGATTTGCCACGCCCCTAGTGGGCGTATCGGGAAAATCTTGACACTTTATCTGACGAGGGTATACATTTCAAATGGTTTGCGTTCATACGGACAGACGGACGGTAAGCATGACGGACATTGCACAAAACCAATATACTTTTTACACTTCGTGAAAAAGTATAATAATTAGCCCGGTAAGTAAATGCATAAAAATATATTAATTTATATATATATATATATATATATATATAATATTCACAATGTGAAGAGAGAAAAGAAAAATTGTGTTGAATGTCTCATTTCGCTATACAAATAGTTATTGTGTTATAACATAAATAATGTAAGGTTTAGTCTTTCGCAAGGACAGAAAAGTCTAATATTTTTTTTTCTCTAATAATATATTCATGTAATAAATATGAAACACAAATTTATAATTTGTAAGCAAATTAATAAGCTTAAAATTTTATTGCATTTTGTAGTCAAATTTTGGGTACTTAATTTTAATCTTGAGCAAGTCACTTGTCATGCTCTTTGTGTTGTGAAATCCTTGCCATCCTGGTGCTTATTAAATTACTAGCAGTGCGCTGCTGCTTGATGCTCAAGGCGTTTTGCCACGCCCAGCAGTTGCCAACGTGCACTTGATGCGCCTTTTAATTGCATTTTCCAGGCGCTCACAAATGCAACTCAAGTGGCTGTCGTCTGCTTTTTACCTTTGTTGCCCTTTAATAGCAGCTTTTACACCCGCCTTGCTCTCTCTGTAGTTGCTGTTGCTACAACTGATTCTGCTTCTGCTTCGTCTTAGTCCTCCCAAGGACATGCCCAGCATCCATTTGATGGTGCCGTGAAACTTCATTTGTTCGCTCGAGTTGAAATTAATGCAGTCATTTGTAATGAGTTTGCCTCTTTGCAAGGCTGCCTTTTCTTGGGCTCGGCTGTCAGCGCAATTGCAATTTATTATTGCATTCTTTCAGGCGCTGCGCACTGATTCCTCTTACCCCCACTCTCACTCTCGCTCTGCTCTAATGCAATTGGCCTAGCCAAATATTTGACATTATTATGATAATTTATTTCACTTAGCCCGCCACTAATTATGTGTTGGGTGTGTCGTCTATCTGTGTGCTGCTGAGATTATCGCGATTCTGAATATTTTAGTTGCGTATCCTGAATCAAATTATGCCGAGCAACGTAGTCCGATAAGTAAACGCTTACTTCGGAGTCCAGTCAATGCCATTTGTGATCCACCAGCTGCTGTGCTACATAAATTTAACAGCGCCTCGGGAGCTCAGACTCGGTTCCCAAAATGAATTGGTCTAACATTCTTATCTTTCTATCTAACTTGTTGAATTCATCGCTTTTTTTCTAATTTCAAATACATTTACATTTCAAAATATTTTTATTTAATAATGCATTTACATTCTTAAAGAATCTTCCTATTGTAGTTTTAAAATAGATAAAAAGGAAATGGAGAAAATAAATTGATTTAAAGCGAATTCATTTTTCGGAATGTAATCCAACGTCAAGCTTAGATTTGACACCTCGCACAGACAGCGAAACCCTTTAGGTTGTCAGACCATAAATTTGTTTTTGTTTGCGCTCTGTAAATTTTTAACTAAAGCCACAAAAAATAAACTATGGGAGCGTCAAAATTGAAATAAATTGAAAAAAAACGGAGCATGAAAGATAAAAGTTGAAATAAATAAAAATGCAGAAAATATTACACTCTGGTCCGAAATTGGACTCTTGCGCTGTTCGGTTTCAAACAAGCGACTTTGCCCCAGTGAATGTGTATGTGTATGAATGAGAGTCCTGTGATGTAAGCTGAATCCTTTGCTCTTGCTCGCCGTCGTCTCTCTAGTGCTGTCTGCTGTTTCTGTGTGTGCGTGCATATAAATTAAGTTTTAAAGTTAACGCTGCTCCCTTACTTTTTGTATTAGAAATCAAAATAAATGCAGCAGCTAGTTTTTCGTTTCGTTTTATTTCCACTCGACTCTCTTTGTTCTTGTATGGCATTTGATTGCGCAAAGCAGGTGAGATAACTTTACAGCGTCCGAGAGGACTCTGGAAAACCTTTCAACTTGATTTCAGCTGGGGCCCTTTCCACAGCGTTAGTCGACTTTCAAATGAAACTTTAACTTGAGCATATCATCCGCATTTAGAAATAGTTTTGTCTAAATAAAAGCAAGCAGGTGACTGTGCGGACGAATATATGTATTCAAAAATACCTGAAGTCAAAGAGAATCATTTTTAAATCCTTTATTTTTGACAGTTGCCTCAATGGAATCAAAATGAAATAGTTGCAGTGGGCGGATGGAGTACACATGTGTGATTAGAATATGGAAGAGCAATTCACACGAGTATGGCTGCAAATGCAATTTATTTCGCAAGTTTAAAACGAAATTTGCACAAAATTCACAGATTTATTGATATTTTCATTTATTGAATTCTTAGCGAAAGAAAAAGGAATTCAATAAACTGGGATCAATTTTAGAAATAAATATTTGAAATGAATTTATTTATTTATCAACATGAACATAACTCAAAGTGTTTCTAATGTATCCATTGTTAAAGAAATAGACGACGAAAATCTCTGGACTTACTCTGGTAAATCAATGTACCTTACCTTACCTGTGTTTTATTTCAATTTTATATTTTGTAGTGCTGAAAACTTAGCTGGTTCCCCATTTACTAAATGTATCTGTTGCCAAGTGCTGTTAATCCTTTTAGAACAGATACATTCACTCGAACACGCAGTCACAGTCACATTTATCGATGGTGTGACCGTTAAATCCGAGTTTGCTTTCCAATTAAACCACTTGATTGGCTCTCCGTAGTACACTCATCCATAGGAAGCGCCGTTTTAGACTGTGGGGAATAGAATTTGTGGGCGTGGCCTGGTCAGCTTTGATGTCGACGTCAGCGTTGTGCGTGAAGCATGTTAATTGCACTTAATCAGGGACGGCATTATCACTCGACCATACGCCGGAGTGGGTGTGACGCAGTTAGTGCTTAATTACATATGAGAGACACAGAAATACGCTGACTAGTCAGAAGTGAAAATCCTCAATTGACTGCCAACGATCCGTTGGAGAGATGACGATGCACTTCAGTGGCCGATGCCAGATTCCAAATGCAATTAGTTGGCTAATGAAATCGAAGTTGGCAGCTGGTAGCCAGCAGTTCGCAGCTGGCCACTTGTAAAGTGCACTACGCTCTAAGAGCACAATTTGTTTAGCGCTCAGTGCTTTTGGCTAGTAAATTCCTGTGGCATATTTCAAAATAACTCAATAAACGGCGACCCGTCGCCCACGCATCCCTCTCCTGTGACAATGACTGGCACAAGCTGAAGACACTCAACGGGTTATTAGTGTGCGCTATCGTCTATTATGGGCGTGGCAGACTCGTTGTCCCCCGACCCTCGGTTCGCAGGCACCATGACGCGCTACTCTGGCTACCAGCTCCTCCATATTTCCACTTTCTCCCCCTCTCCCTCTCCGCAGCAAGCAGTACCTGCATCGAGCGTCATGCTAAATGGATTTTTAATGTCGTTGGGAAAAATGCAGGGAAATGCGCGTAGCAAAGGTTCTCGCTACGGCTACCACTAGGTAAGAATCTATATTTATCTATTAAGAACTGTATGTGTGTGTGTGTGTGTGTGAAGTGAGTGGGCAATAATAACATTTAAGCGCCTTTGTAGGGAGGAGACAACGATTGGCGATGAGCTCGTGCTATGCTCGCGCATTTTAATTTTGATTTTGTATTAAGACTTCTTTGTTTCTAAAGCCGATTTAATGCAGCTCAGAAAATAGCATTTAATAATGCTTGTAGT